>JBBDGP010000689.1:290000-776236 GCA_037952835.1 Lithobates septentrionalis
GTATATAGGGATGGATGAGCAACAGAAAATGCAGGGATGGATGGTAGAGTATATCGGTATGACAAGGGGTGTAGGATGGCAGGAAACACACTATTTATCCAGGTGTTTTACTTTAGACTTTGTTATATACCTTACCCTCAAACCGTTAATTAGCGTTGGGGAGGTAGTGCATATTATTTATATATTATTTCTTCCACAGAATACTTTTCAAATATACTCTATTGTCCCATAAATGTTTTATGCCTACACAGAGTCCTTTTAGCTTCTCAATAAGATACTTCCAAAGAAAAAAAAAATATGATGATATTTTGTCTTTGTTTTTTACAGTCTTACATAGTCTATGAAGGATATATTATAGCTTTACATGTCTTCCATAGACATACCTGGTGCAGAGGTTATTGATTTCCTTCGTTACCTGGTGTGTCGTCTGCGTTGCTGAGATTTCCACTGTGTAGACTGTGGAGCCTAAGCGCCGGGAAATCAGCTGAAGTATCTCCTCTCTGCTGCTTGTAATCTGAGAACCTCCACCGGAGTATGCGTCCTCCCAGCGAGCCGCCTCTGCTGCTTGTGTATTCAAACAGACAGAGACTCCCGCACGGCTTTACGCTGTCTCCTGGTTCTGTCCTAGGTTACCGTTCCCAGCACCCACCAGGTACAGATCCTTCCTTGGTCTCCCGGATCTTTTGTGTCTCACCCTCCAGGTAAGTTGTGGCGCGCTGATGGCTCAATCTCTCACCATAGGTATCTTCTATCATGCAGCCAGGGCATGTAAGCATGTGTGTCAGTCAGCCGCAGCCTCCCTCTTCAGCAGCGTCTATAGCATCTGCAGCGTGTCTGCCCCTCGATCTCCCTAGGCAGCCATCTTGGGCGTCAGCTCCTCCCCTCCTTCGTCCCGGATACATTTTTTTATGATGTGGGTTTAGTGACAATTTTTTTTATGGGTTATTTTCTTAGAAAAACACCCTTTATACCTGCTAGTATAATCTTTATTTTCAGTTGTAAGAAATGTGAGGACTCCTTTACATTGTTAGGTTGATAACATTCCTCCAATCCTTGTTTCTGCAATACATGGAAAATGAGGACAAATAAAGAATCACACAACAGGTATAATAGTGAATAAAATAAACAGTGGATTCATAATAAATGACAATGAGAAGGTAAAAAGACCTAAAAAAATTAAATTCAGACAGAAAATGGAATGACTAAACAGGAGAAGAATTAGAATAAAAGTAAAGCATAAAGAGAAATAGTTAAAATTGGGTGGTGAGTTAAGACCCTTCAATAGCAGTATTGCAAGAGAGATGTGACTATTTCCATAATCTCTTTCTTCTTCAGTGTTTTAGTTACTATACATTTGTCTTAAGTAGGGATGGGCCGAACACCCCCCCCGGTTCGGTTCGCAGCAGAACATGCGAACAGGCAAAAAATTTGTTTGAACACGCGAACACCGTTAAAGTCTATGGGACACGAACATAGGTGACCCCGCCCCCCTCTGACGCATGGGGAAAGCCATGGGGAACTGACAGAAGAACAGAAGCGTCACACAGCGGGAGACTCCCATTGAGGTAAATCATCCAGAGGACGAGGACGGGGAAGCCGGAGGACGATGTTGGAGTAGAAGACCGGAGGAAGAAGCAGAGGACCGGAGGAAGATAGAAGAAGAATCGGGGGAAGAACAAGATGGAGGAAGAAGAAGAAAACTGAAGGAAGACCAGAAGAAGATGGAAGAAGAAGCGGGGAAAGAAGAAGACATTAATAAAGGAATTGTCAAAAACCAGCAATTGTCTTTTTAACATTTTTTGACACTTTTTTGTGAAATGGTAGGAGTACATTTGTACCCCATTGCCAATTCACATGGGGGGCCGGGATCTGGGGGTCCCCTTGTTAAAGGGGACTACCAGATTCCGATAAGCCCCCCGCCCGCATACCCCCACAACCACCGGGCAAGGGTTGTGGGGATGAGGCCCTTGTCCCCATCAACATGGGAACATCCTCCCCATGTTGAGGGCATGTGGCCTGGTACGGTTCAGGAGGGGGGGCGCTCTCTCACCCCCCCTCTTTTCCTGCGGCCTGCCAGGTTGCGTGTTCTGATAAGGGTTTGGTATGGAGTTTTGGAGGGACCCCCACGCCATTTTTTTAAAATTTTGGCGCGGGGTTCCCCTTAAAAACTATACCAGACCTAAGGGTCTGGTATGGATTTTGAGGGGGACCCCCACGCAATTTTTTAAAAAAATTTTGGCGAGGAGTTTCCCTTAATATCCATACCAGACCTGAAGGGCCTGGTATGGAATTTGGGGGAACCCCCACGTAATTTTTTTTTAAGTTTTGGTTCGGGGTTCCCCTTAATATTCATACCAGACCCAAAGGGCCTGTTAATGGACTGTGGGGGAATCCCATGCCATTTTTTTCAATGATTTTTATGTATATTGCCGGGACCGACAATTCATTAATAGCCGCGAGTACTTTTAAATGACTTTTTTTCCTTTAGAAATGTCATTTTGCTCTCGGACTGTTCTAAACACGGGAAACATGCGCCACTTTACAGGCATACTATAGACACCCCCCAGGTACAAAATTTAAAGGAATATTTCACTTTTATTGTTTCACTTTAAGCATTATTAAAAATCACTGCTCCCGAAAAAATGGCCGCTTTTAAAACTTTTTTTGCATTGATACATGTCCCCTGGGGCAGGACCCGGGTCCCCAAACACTTTTTATGACAATAACTTGCATATTAACCTTTAAAATTAGCACTTTTGATTTCTCCCATAGACTTTTAAAGGGTGTTCCGCGGCTTTCGAATTTGCCACGAACACCCCAAATTGTTCGCTATTCGGCGAACAGCCAAGGTTCGAGTCGAACTCATGTTCGACTCGAACAGACAGACCATTCCTAGTCTTAAGTAATTACTTCATATTTAAAATATGATTTCATTAACAGATCTTAATAACATTGAGTACAGAAACTCTGGACATGTTAAAGGTAAGAATACTATTTTATGAATAAATCGATTTCTTCAGTTGCTTTAATGCTTGTGATGGAAAGTGTAACATCTTTTCCTGGACTAACAGCCACTCAAGTGGCACTAAGTATGTCTGGAGAAGAGCAACATATAGCACTGTACGTAACAGGAATTTTGTGTAAAAGTCACTTTTATTTCATAAACTAAAATACCTTTTGTTGGGGGACTCTCAGGCTGACCTTAGATGACTAGATGTCTCATGGAGAGTGGAGACTGTGACATCTGTCCTTTTCCAGATCACATGACCAGTGTAGTTCAGATGTACCCAACTTGCCTCTTACTGCTATACCACTTGTACTCCAACGTCCCCATTTCTTACCCTTCTAAAATGATGAGACCACACCTTAATTTTGGAGTATAAATGGCCATAGCAGCCTATTTATTATTCACACCATATAAATAACTACAATATCAAATATATACCAAAATATCACATCCGTAACAACTTGTTTAACTCCAGTCTATTGGTCTTTGACGGCACCCCCGAACTCCAACACATATTCCACCAATACACTGCGGGACCTTTTTCCACACGATAGGCCTCCAGTGGATAATCAGCTCGGAGACAACCCCTTTCCCGTAGTGCAACCATTACAGTATTCCAGCTAACCTTTCGCTGGAATACAGCAGAGTGGGAACATACTACCGATGAGCCCCCCCACCCCTTTCCATCACATATGTTTACTGCCACCGTCAAAGACCAACAAAACCCCGCCACAGCCCGCAAGGATGACACCTTACCCTTAAGGGCTCCCCCACACCCCCAGGGCCCGCTGGATCTCATCATGCAGCCCCAGCGCCCAGACAACAATCACCACTACCGAGAGGTGTATTCCAACGCCCTCAATTACAGGCCCACGTTAGTTTCCACCTCTACTTGTCTGATCACCATGCCCCCATTCTAAGCCACAAACCTCCCCACCACCTGATAAACTCTGATGCAGCCTTGTTACTTTTCGCCACAAATTGTGCCTTGCTGTTTGTCGTCCGCTCACCCATGTCGGACCACAGCCGCATAGTGTTAGGAAAAACATCCGAAGTTGTAAAATATCTGACATGACGTCCGAGAGCAGCTCCCTGATCGTCCGGACCCTAAAGCATTGCCACCTACATGCATACCCAACCAACCGGCGGTCTAATCCGCCGCGGCTCACGTTCCACTTCCGATACCTCAACCCGTATACCCCTAACCAGTGAACACATGCCTCCCTCCACTCGATACCCAACTGTCTGCCAACCGGTCTCACATCTGTTCTCCTGGCCCCCCAACACATACAAATGACCAAGAAATCCAGACAAGGCGTATAAGACCTCCATCTGGACGAAAAAACTGCCAAACAAAGGCAGCACCTACTTTAACGTAAACCAACTTAACCCCACTCCTCAAACAACACAGCTGGTATGTACAGCCTACCCCCCCCCCCACCCCCACCTCCTCTTTCTTGTTGTTTTTTTTAATATAAATATTTATTCCACCACCAAGTGAAGGCATCTGTAAGTGCGGAATCACCTCGCTTCCCACCTACCAGGCCTCCTTACCGCCTCATCCAACCCACATCTGGCAGCTTCCACAGCCGCCCCGATGCGGAAGGAGTGTGAAGCATATTCTGCACCATTCAAACCTTGTGTCCCTGTGGCATTTTCAAAACACCCACACGAACTGGAACCTCGACCAATACTTCCCAGCCTCCTGCCGCATGAACCGCCCCCATTCCATCCATTCTAAAACCTAGAAACTTCCGTACCGTTTTCCCAGAGCATACCCTGCAACCTGGTACGACAAACTGCAGCACCTCCACCCCTCTAACCCTTTGATCCTCATTCATTTTTTTTTTTAAACTATCCAACCCAAACTCCTTTTGTCCAATCCACCCTGCCCAGCAGCTTAAACAAAAGCCACAAACCCACCAGATTCCGCTCACTGGCAGACACAGATGCCCCCCATTTACCATGTTCCTGGAACCAAAGTACCAAACCAACAACCTTACCTCCCACACGGCCATGTTTGCCCTCAGACTCCTGCACTGAAAACCACCCTTCCTTTCATACCTTCACGTAAGCCGCCCATGTGGACTCACTGACCGACTGCCCGGGTACCTCCAGTGCTGACTCCAATGCCATATCCCCTATCCAGCCTGAGTAGGGAACTCCTCCCCCCTCTGTGGCTGGCTATCTCTCTGAACCTGTCCCACTGAAAATAGAGGCAAGGAGTAAGCCCCCGTGTTTTTGATGTCCGTAATAAAATAGCATAGAGAAAATGTTCAACTGCTCTCAGCGCAACCCCAACGGCGTAGCCGCCGTATGACCAGTTGTGACATGCGGTTGCCCACGTGAACTACACCCACATAATAACAATTCAGCTCCATGTCAGGTTCCTGCATAACCCTGACCCCAGCTCCATAGCCAGAACCACTGGAAAATTCCAATAGCACCAGTTAATGAATGAATACCCCACTTCCACTCAACAAAATTGGGGCCAAGGTTCCGCACCGATTGCCCCCAAAAGAAAACCCCCCAAACACGTTGACCCCGCAGTGTTCGTGACCCCTTCCCTATCGAACTTATTCACCGGGCCAGCATCCACACCGATCATCCGTTATATGCGGCTAAAACTCGTATCAAACATTCTAACCCCCCTATGCTCCCCATTCAACCGCTTAAGTGGGTAAGGGCCAGAAACCCCCACTGTAGCAGATGGCAGCCGTCGGCCAAAAACCCCACTCATTGAATAAAAACAAGCAGGCGAAATTGAACTTACCCAGCAACGAATGCACTATCTCCAACTTTACCTAGCACCGTCCCTGGGTCTCCCGAATCCTCTTCTATAGTACATCCAACCTGGTCGCCAGCAGACGACACTCCATATCCCCTGAAACACTCACAATGCCCAAAAACCAAATAATATAATATCCCTCGTCGGGCCCCCTTTTTTTTGTCTGCCAATGGCACTAAGAACCTACCTGCAATGTGCTGCAGCGAAAAGTATAGCAAGTATAATCGCACACACACCGGAGGAAGGCGCCCTTCACACAAAACGTTCCATTCATGTATGAATCAGTGACCAACACGTCTCTAACCCCCCATTCCAGTAAAGAACTAAACTTCTATACCATGGCCCACTAAATTGAGCAACCCATGGGCCGACACAGATCCAAATAAAAAACTCCTCTTGCCAGGCTCTATCCAGTAGCCGAAGCTCTCCGAATGACTGTAAGCAAGCGGAACACGAATTCTATGTCCGATTACGCCATAGGCGCCACCTTATCCGTCATGCCTAACCCACCATAAAGCAGTGTACATGAAGTATAGGACACAGTACACCGCATCAGGGCTATGACCGAACCCCTTTTTTTGGAAAGATAAGTGGTGAATGAGGCGAAACTTGTCCGGTTCCTTCTCAAACACCACCCCCACTGGATACACCATTAACAAACCCGGAGGCAAGTAGCCCCGCTGAAACCTCTTCCCTCCCCCCCTTTCCAAAGTGATCCCTTTTTTGACTAGGATCGCCCGTTCATTGTCCTTCCTGAAAGCCACCAGACAATGGATGGGGTCCCCCCATCCCCTAAATACTCGTACTTAAAAAACATCAAGACACCCCGATGGTTTTTTTTGCTTGTTCCCTGCTGCCTGGATGGGCCCCGCCCACTCGCAGAACTGATGGCCTTGTCCATTACTGGCCGACAGCAGTGCCTGCAGTGGCTTCTTTGCCCCCACCGAGCCCCCCTCCTAGTAGCAACTAAGGCAGAGGGAAGGGGGGTTGGTCGAGTGTCCCTCAGTCCCGCGATGCACGGACGGGGAAGCGACACCATGACGGCCCATGGCCCCTCCCACCGAGCTCTGGCGGTGTATCCACCCGGACCCCCGCTGCGGCGGTCTGATGAATCCGGTTTAGCTGGGGGAGTGGGTTGTTTTCCCAGAGGGCTCCTAGGATGGGACAATCCCGGGGGAAGGCCCCAGCAAATATGCGCCGGCGGCATAGGCCACTGCGTGCGTGTGGGCACCTCACCTCAATTCCACGGTCCACTCGCCTAATCCTCCATCCCTGCTGCCACCCAGCTGTGCTGTCCTCTGGTCCCCTGCTCGCCGCCGCCGTTCCAACAGTGTAAAATAAGCTGAGACAGCCATAATGGAGGAGCAGTGAGGGAAAAAACTGCCTCCTCCTTTCTTTCTCCACAACTTTCTGTTCCTCAGCCCAGTCCCGCCTCCTGCTTATATAGTACCACTTCCCCCTGGACTTTACTCACTGTCCCCTCCCCTTTTAGCTCTTCATATTAACCCATGCATTGTCTCCCCTAAACACACTGTCATTCCCGGCCCTGCACTACGTTTTCTTTCTGTCTTTTCCGTTCCGGGCCTCACTTTACCTTGAAAACTGTTACATGACTCTGTCTGAGTCAAGTTCTGAGTCAAGTACATGTAGCATAGTGGAGGGTGAACTCTTCACTTCATTAGTAAAAGGAATGATCCATGGTTGCTGGTTTTAATTAAAGGGTTTGTAAAGTCTTGTTTTTTTATTTATTTTTAAATAACAAGCATGTCATACAGGTTCATTTACTAACACTGGAGTCTGCAAAATGTGGTGCAGCTCTGCATAGAAACCAATCAACTTCCAGGTTTGTTTGTTTTCTTGTCAAAGCTTAATTGAACAAGCTGAATTTAGAAACTTATTGGCTACCATGCACAGATTTTACACTCTTCAGTTTTAGTAAATCAATCCCAATGTGTCAATACTTTTTCCATTTCAATAATTTTTTTATTGTTTTAAGAAATCACGTAGAATTGCAATAATTCAAATAGAACAGAGGTCTGGATAAGGCATGGTAAAGACTTATGAAAATATTTGCGTTCATAAAACAACACGCAATGTTACACAATAAAGATTGATACACAGGACAGGATTCTGGAGCCCCTTAAGCTTCCATTCATTCGGTATAGAAAAAAATAAATGAGGCACAATCCAGATACCTGTCAATCCCGTAATAAGACAAATGAGAAATAAACCACTGCAATACATACAGATCTGGAATTGTAACCCATGGTGGAATACTATCTTGAATAAGATTGGAAAGGAAGAGAAGAAGAGGTTAAACAACAGCAGTGGTAGAAATAGGATGAGCATTCTATAGCTGGTAGTCCTTCAAGCCCTTCTAGAACCTAGCCCCTGTACCCAAGGTACCCCTTTTTTAAGTTGATAGTGCCATATTACATCCATTTTATTAGGCATCAGTTTTATGAGATGATAGTCAAAAATATACTGATATCTGTAAAAGGTACAATCACTCAACTATTACCATTCTATGGCTTGCACAGCAAAGCACTGGTTTATAACCCTTTTTTTAAAACCCTAGTACTATAGGGGTGTATACACTTTTATAAGTTGTGGTAAAATGTGAGGTTTACTGAACACTACAACACATGGTAATACATGACCTGTTGAATGGCACCCCATGTTACAGTAGCAGGCAACATACACACACTACATTCATTGCCTTAAAAAAGGAAGTCACATATATTTTTTTCAATGTGTTAAGGTGCAATGCCAGACTATTCAGTATGCATGGGCTGCCTTGAAGCCATGTGCCTTAAAACTCATTAAAGCAATACTTAGTGTGATGAAGACCCAGTGCAGGGGTGTCCAACCTGCATCCCAAGAGAGTTCAGCATGCAGTCTGGGCATGTCTCGAGGGATGCTCTGCAAGCGTAGAAGCCACAGTGGACAGCAGGGACAAGCTGTGCACAGGCACATATGGAGGAATGCCGGGGATGCCATGCAAGCATAGAAGCCACAGTGGTCAGCACTGAGAATGCAGACAAAGACACTGCTGGAGGGGTACAGAGGCTGCTATTATGTTTAATAGCAACGGCAGCGGTGAATACAGGGACACCCAATAGTGGCAGGCAAGTAAATGCTAAATGGCTGTATGTAGGCGGGTGATGGGGTAGTCTGTACCCCCTCCCCCCAGATTTGAGTTGCACCCACCCTCCCCAGGGCCCCCTGCCCACTATGTACTGTGTGGTAAGAGGTAAGAGGAGGTTGTGGACAGGTGGCTTCTGGGAGAGCAACTGAAATCTAGGGGGCACAGCCTACCCCAGCACCCCCCCTAGATACAGCCATGCGGCTGTATGTCACCCTCCTCTACTTTTATAATAAAAAAATATTAGATTAAAAATGAAGTTTTATTATTTAGTTAGGTACAATATCTATATCGGTGATCGTTAACTTCTGACCTAGTGGATTATAATTAATGTCATGTTATATGGATCTTTTTAACCACTTCCCGCCCGGCCCATAGCAGATGACGGCCAGGCGGTGGTTCAGTTATCCTGACTGGGTGTCATATGACGTCCAGCAGGATAACATGCCGCCACGCTCCCGCGGGGGTGCGCATCGCGGCGATCGGTGGATCGGTGTGTCAGTCTGACACACCGCTACACTGATCTTGGTAAAGAGCCTCTGGCGGAGGCTCTTTACCACGTGATCAGCCGTGTCCAATCACGGCTGATCACGATGTCAATAGGAAGAGCCGCTGATCGGCTTTTCCTCACTCGCGTCTGACAGACGCGAGTAGAGGAGAGCCGATCGGCGACTCTCCTGACAGGGGGGGTCTGTGCTGATTGTTTATCAGTGCAGCCCCCCTCAGGTCACCACACTGGACCACCAGGGATCGCCACTAAGACCACCAGGGAGAGGGGCAACATGTGGATGGCCAGGTATGTACCCCATGGCCATCCACATGTGCCCAATGTGCCCATGTGCCAATCAGTGCCCACAAATGGGCACTGACTGGCACCATTATATAGCACTGATTATATAGCACTATATATAGCATTATATAGCACTGATGCCCAGCAATGCCACCCTTAGGGGCATCAGTGCCATCAATCAGTGTCATCAGTGCCATCCATCAGTGTCCACCGGTGCCACCTGTCAGTGCCCAGCAGTGCCCATCAGTGCCCACCTATCAGTGCCCATCAGTGCCCATCCGTGCCACCCATCAGTGCCACCCATAAGTACCCATCAGTGCCACCCATAAGTACCCATCAATGCCACCTACAAATGCCCATCAGTGGCACCTATGAGTGCCCATTGGTGCCACCTATGAGTGCCCATCGTGCCGCATACCAGTGCCACCTATCAGTGCCCATCAGTGCCACCGTATCAGTGCCTGTAAGTGCAGCCATATCAGTGCCCGTCATTGAAGAAGAAAACATACTTATGTCCAAAAATTTTAACAGAAACAAAGAAAAACTTGTTTTTTTTGAAAATTTTTGGTCTTTTTTTAATGTTTGCGCAAAAAATAAAAACTGCAGAGGTGACCAAATACCACCAAAAGAAAGCGCCATAATACCACCAAAAGAAAGAGCTGTAATTGGCCAAAACCAAGGAGGCTTTGGCCAATTATGGCTCAGGGGATTTAGTACACGCCCCACACTATATAAGGCCGCCTGCACGGCGGCCCTGAGTAGTGTGTGTTCCAGCGTTCATTGAGAGAGAGAGAGAGAGAGAGAGAGAGAGAGAGACAGACAGTGACATTTGATTTGAGTTAGATAGATTAGGCAGAACAGTCAGTCAGTTAGCTGCACTTACAGTGTATTGTGTATATATATGCATCCCAGGTGTTGCATATATATATATACACTGTATTCAGTTTAGCTAGATCCGTTCCTGTTATCTTCCTACTGACAGGCAGGCTTGTCTTGTTACAGTATATACAGCTACCTGAAGAAAATGACTGGTGTTCTTTTGATCCTATTAGTACCACAGTCAGGCAGCTAGACTATTTACAGTTAGTGCAGTGCCTCCTGCTCACAGTGTTTAGCTAGATCCGTTCCTGTTATCTTCCTACTGACAGGCAGGCTTGTCTTGTTACAGTATATACAGCTACCTGAAGAAAATTACTGGTGTTCTTTTGATCCTATTAGTACCACAGTCAGGCAGCTAGACTATTTACAGTTAGTGCAGTGCATCCTGCTCACAGTGTTCAGCTAAACCTACAAGTTAGTGGGGTGCGTCCTGCTCACAGTGTTCAGCTAAACCTACAAGTTAGTGGGGTGCGTCCTGCTCACAGTGTTCAGCTAAACCTACAAGTTAGTGCGGTGCGTCCTGCTCACAGTGTTCAGCTAAACCTACAAGTTAGTGGGGTGCGTCCTGCTCACAGTGTTCAGCTAAATCCGTTCCTGTTATCTTCTTACTGACAGGCAGGCTTGTCTTGTTACAGAATATACAGCTACCTGAAGAAAATTACTGGTGTTATTTTGATCCTATTAGTACCACAGTCAGGCAGCTAGACTATTTACAGTTAGTGCAGTGCGTCCTGCTCACAGTGTTCAGCTAAACCTACAAGTTAGTGGGGTGCGTCCTGCTCACAGTGTTCAGCTAAACCTACAAGTTAGTGGGGTGCGTCCTGCTCACAGTGTTCAGCTAAACCTACAATGGAGTGGGGTGCGTCCTGCTCACAGTGTTCAGCTAAACCTACAAGTTAGTGGGGTGCGTCCTGCTCACAGTGTTCAGCTAGATCCGTTCCTGTTATCTTCTTACTGACAGGCAGGCTTGTCTTGTTACAGTATATACAGCTACCTGAAGAAAATTACTGGTGTTCTTTTGATCCTATTAGTACCACAGTCAGGCAGCTAGACTATTTACAGTTAGTGCAGTGCGTCCTGCTCACAGTGTTCAGCTAAACCTACAAGTTAGTGGGGTGCGTCCACCTCACAGTGTTCAGCTAAAGCTACCTGTAGAAGGTTGGTGGTGTTCTCATACTACAGGCAGGCAGTTGATTTTGCTAGCTGCAGTATCAGTACATATATATATATATATATCCCAGCTTAGTGCAGCTACAGGCCATTAGTATGTCTGGAAGGCCAAGAAGGAGAGGCAGACAGTCACAAGCCAATAAGAGAGGGCAAGCAGGCTCTGTGTCTAGTGCTGGTCGCGGAGACGGTGCATCCTCATCAGCACGTGGCCGTGGGACACGCTTGGCCTTTTTTCGGCAGCTGGCCGTGTTGAGCATGCGGAAGACTTGGTCGAGTGGATGACCAAGCCGTCCTCATCCTCCTCATCCTCTCTCACCCATGCCCAGGGTACTTTGTCTGGCAAAGCAGCGGCCTCTTTCCTCGGCTCAATGTCATCAGTGACTCCTTCCCTAGCCCCACCATGTCCTCCTGAGGAGTCCCTCGAACTGTTTGACCACAGTGTTGGGTACATGCTCCAGGAGGATGCCCAGCGTTTGGAAGGCTCTGATGATGATACTGAGCTCGATGAAGGCAGTAACATGAGCACGGACAGAGGGGGTGCCCAAGAAGGACAGCAATCTGGCAGTCATGCTCCCCCTGCTGCAGCATACTGCCAGGTTTGCTCCAGTGATGAGGAGGGAGGGGATGATGAGGTCACTGACTCAACGTGGGTGCCTGATAGGAGAGAGGAGGAGGAGGAGGAGGAGGAGGCGGCACATCACCAACGAGGCAGGATGCCCTCCAGGGGTCAGCCTAAGGGCAGCACATTGACTGCATCACACCCCAAAGCTCCACATGTGCAGGGCGCTGCAGTCTCTGCGCGTTATTCAAAAAGTTCTTTGGTGTGGGCCTTTTTTGAGACGAGTGCATCAGATCGCACCGCTGCTATTTGCAACATATGTCTCAAGCGTATCTCGCGTGGCCAAAACATCTCCCGCTTGGGTACCACATGCTTGACCAGACATATGTTGACCTGCCATGCAGTTCGTTGGCAAGCGTATCTAAAAGACCCACACCAAAGAACAAAGAGGACCTCTCCTTGCTCCTCATCAGCTGAGATCTCCAACCCCACTATACCTTCAGTCCTCTCTGAGACCTGCACTGAGAGGAATGAAGGTGTAGAATTAGGTGTGTCACAGCCAAGTACTTGTGGGCAATCTGCTTTTGGTACACCGACGTCAGATTGTACCAGGCAAATTTCCCTGCCCCAGCTGCTGCACCGCCGAAAAGAAGTTTGCTCCCAGCCATCCACATGCCCAGCGGTTGAATGCTAGCTTGGCAAAATTGCTAGCACTTCAACTGCTGCCTTTTCAGTTGGTAAACTCTGCCCCTTCCGTGAGTTTGTGCAATGTGCGGTTCCTCAGTGGCAGGTACCCAAACGCCACTTTTTCTCACGGAAGGCGATTCTGGCTCTCTACCGGCATGTGGAAGGCAATGTCCATGCCTCGCTGGACAGGGCGGTCAGCGGTAAGGTGCATATTACCGCTGACTCATGGTCCAGCAGGCATTGGGTGACTCTGCTGGCAGCTGGGAAGGATGCAGGACAAGGTGCAGTAGTGTTGGAGGTTGTTCCGCCACCACGCCTCCAAAATGCTAATGATTGTGACACACCTCTCTCCTCCGCCCCCTCCTCTTCTTCTTCCTCCATGGCCTCTTCCTGTGCCAGCGGTGCTCCGTAGCCATTCAAGGGGTTACGCAAGTACGCAGGCCAAAAGATGCCATGCAGTGCTTGAGCTGGTGTGCTTGGGGGACAGGAGCCACACTGGGGCAGAGGTTCTGTCAGCTCTGCAGGGGCAGGTTCAGAGGTGGTTGACGCCACGCCAACTTAAGGCAGGAATGGTGGTTTGCGACAATGGCACCAACCTCCTCTCTGCCCTCCGACAGGGACAAATGACCCATGTGCCCTGTTTGGCTCATGTCCTTAACTTGGTGGTGCAGCGGTACTTGGGCAGGTACCCGGGCTTACAGGATGTCCTGAGGCAGGCCAGGAAAGTCTGTGTGCATTTCCGCCGGTCATATAATGCCAGTGCTTGGCTGACGGACCTCCAAAAGGAGTTTAACCTGCCCAAGAACCGCCTAATCTGTGACATGCCCACCAGGTGGAACTCAACGTTGGCCATGCTGCAGCGGCTGCACACACAGCAGAGGGCCATCAATGAGTACCTGTGCGACTATGGCACCAGGACAGGGTCAGGGGAGCTTGGTTTTTTTCCCCACGCCAGTGGGCCATGATCAGGGATGCATGCACTGTCCTGTCACCATTTGAGGAGGCCACGAGGATGGTGACCAGTGACAGTGCATGCATCAGTGACACTGTCCCCCTTGTCCACCTGTTGGAGCACACGCTGCGTGGAATAATGGACAGGGCACTTGAGGCAGAAGAGAGGCAGGAAGAGGAGGACTTCGTTAGCTCTCAAGGCCCCCTTTATCCAGACAGTGTTCCTGCGTGCCCGCCGATCACACAGGGAGAGGACGAGGAGGAGGAGGAGGAGGAAGATTGTGTCAGTATGGAGGTGGAGCCTGGCACTCAGCATCAGCAGCAGTCTTTGAGGGATTAGTCCCAAGAAACACATGGACTTGTACGTGGCTGGGAGGAGGTGGCTGCGGACCATGTCGTCCTTAGTGACCCAGAGGACTCTGGACCGAATGCCTCAGCAAACCTACGCTGCATGGCCTCCCTGATCCTGCAAAGCCTGCGTAAGGATCCTCGTATTCGTGGTATCAAGGAGAAGGACCAATACTGGCTGGCAACACTCCTTGATCCACGTTACAAGGGTAAGGTTGCGGACCTTATCTTGCCATCGCAGAGGGAGCAGAGGATGAAACATCTTCGGAAGGCCTTGCAGAAAGGTCTGTGCAACGCGTTCCCAGAGACTGGGAGGTTACAAACTCCTGTTTCTGGACAACGTGTTGCTGAGGCTTCGGTCAGTCAAAGAAGGAGCGGTGGAGAAGGTGGCCGTCTGACCGATGCGTTCAGACAATTTTTTGGTCCGCAGCCCCAAGGTATGATCGGTTCCAGCAAGCATCTCCAGCGTCTGTTTTACATGGTGCAGGAATACCTAGGGGCAAGATCAGACTTGGACACCTTTCCCACTGAAAATCCTCTGGGTTACTGGGTCTTGAGGATGGATCACTGGCCAGAGCTTGCACAGTATGCAATTGAGCTACTGGCCTGTCCTGCATCCAGCGTTCTTTCGGAATGCACATTCAGTGCTGCTGGAGGCGTGGTAACCGATCACAGGGTGCGTCTGTCCACCGGCTTGGTCGATCGACTGACCTTCATAAAAATGAATCAGTCTTGGATCACCACCAGCTACCAAGCACCTGATGCTGATGTAACCGAATAATTTTTTTTGAAATCTCAGATCCCTTCAAAGACTGCCTATGCTGATGCTGAGTGACTATCCCTGAGTAATTATCCTCTTCCTCCTCAATGATCACGCTGATAGCTTGTAAGAACATTTTTGGTTCTGGGCGCCACCACCAGTGCCTAAGGCACAATTTTTCAGCCCCTGTTTGACAGGGGCGTGTAATTACAATTTTTGATGCAATACTTTGCAGCAAGGCTCATTTCAGCATTCCAACTAGAGTATCTGTGAGAGGTTGCAGTGTTGTGGCACCAGCACCAGTGCCTAAGGCCCAATTTTTCTGCCCCTGTTTAACAGGGGCGTGTAATTACAATTTTTGATGCAATACTTTGCAGCAGGGCTCGTTCCTGCGTTCCAACTAGAGTGTCTGTGAGGGGTTGCATTGTTGTGACACCAGCACCAGTGCCTAAGGCCCAATTTTTCAGCCCTTGTTTAACAGGGGCGTGTAATTACAATTTTTGATGCAATACTTTGCAGCAGGGCTCGTTCCTCTGTTCCAACTAGAGTGTCTGTGAGGGGTTGCAGTGTTGTGGCACCAGCACCAGTGCCTAAGGCCTAATTTTTCAGCCCCTGTTCAACAGGGGCATGTAATTACAATTCTTGATCTAATATTTCACAGCAGGGCCCATTTCTGCACCCACCAAGTGCGAGTGAGGACTTACAGTGTTGTGGCACCAGCACCACCACCACCAAAGGCCCAATTTTTCTGCCCTTGTTCAACAGGGGCATGTAATTACAATTCTTGATCTAATATTTCACAGCAGGGCCCATTTCTGCACCCACCAAGAGCGAGTGAGGACTTACAGTGTTGTGGCACCAGCACCACCACCAAAGGCCCAGTTTTTCTGCCCCTGTTCAACAGGGGCATGTAATTACAATTCTTGATCTAATATTTAACAGCAGGGCCCTGTGAGGGCTTATGCCCCGTACACAGGGTCGGACTTTGTTCGGACATTCCGACAACAAAATCCTAGGATTTTTTCCGACGGATGTTGGCTCAAACTTGTCTTGCATACACACGGTCACACAAAGTTGTCGGAAAATCCGATTGTTCTGAACACGGTGACGTAAAACACGTACGTCGGGACTATAAACGAGGCAGTGGCCAATAGCTTTCATCTCTTTATTTATTCTGAGCATGCGTGGCACTTTGTCCATCGGATTTGTGTACACACGATCGGAATTTCCGACAACGGATTTTGTTGTCGGAAAATTTTATATCCTGCTCTCAAACTTTGTGTGTCGGAAAATCCGATGGAAAATGGGTGATGGAGCCTACACACGGTCGGAATTTCCGACAACAAGGTCCTATCACACATTTTCCGTCGGAAAATCCGACCGTGTGTACGGGGCATTACAGTGTTGTGGCCACAACAACACCTAAGGCCCAAATTTCTGCTGAGTATATAGGGCAGGCCCCTACTTTCAAACATCTAACTTACAAACGACTCCTACTTGCAAACGGAAGGAGACAACAGGAAATGAGATGAAATCTACCCTTAGGAAGGGAAATTCTCTCCTGTAAGAGTTAATATGGGAAAAACATTTCTCCTTTCCACTGATACTTTCCAATCCTTGTTCCACAAAAAAACCCAAATTTTCAAAAAACATTTGTCATTGGAACAAAAAGTGAGGTGAAATCTTCTGAAGAGGAGGAAAGACAGCAAAACAAATGTCACAGGGGTGATAACCCTTCCCTATGTTTTCCAAAAAGCTTAAAAAAGATTTTTTGGCTGGAGCTAAACACATTAAAAATGTACCCGTTCAAAACTACAGACAGATTCTACTTAACAACAAACCTACAGTCCCTGTCTTGTTTGCACCGCCTGTATACAGCTGTTTAGAGTATATAGGGCCTGGTGGCCCCACACCTTTCCTTATTTTAATTTGGGTGCAGGGTTCCCCTTAATATCCATACAAGACCCAAAGGGCCTGGTAATGGACTGGGGGGTACCCATGCCGTTTGTCTCACTGATTTTCATCCATATTGCCAGGACCCGACATTACATTAAACCCGCAAGCAGTTTTAAATGAGATTTTTTCCTTTTAAAATGACATTTGGTGCAGGGACTGTTCTAAACACGGGAAACACGCGCCACTTTGCAGGCATACTATAGACACCCCCCATGTACTTTATTTAAAGGAATATTTCACTTTTTTTTTTTTTTTACTTTAAGCATCATTAAAATCACTGCTCCCGAAAAAACTGCCGTTTTTTTTGCATTGATACATGTCCCCTGGGGTAGGACCTGGGTCCCCATACCCTTTTTAGGACAATACCATGCAAATTAGCCTTTAAAATGAGCACTTTTGATTTCGAACGTTCGAGTCCCATAGACGTCAATGGGGTTCTAACGTTCGTGCAAATTTTCGGTCCGTTCGCTGGTTCTGGTGCGAACCGAACCGGGGGGGTGTTCGGCTCATCCCTAATAGGGACACCATTTATTTTATTTTTCATCTCTTTTCCACTGGCCTGCAATATATGTATGACAAGACTAAAAGAGACTCTATATGGAACGGGCAGCTTCTGATGTCATTTTACCATTTTGGACCAAAACATTTTGGTTTTATCTTTCCCTTGATCAGACATTTAGACATCATATTTTTTTCTTAATGATGCTTGTCACTTTGAAAGATAAGTGGCAAATCTGTGCATAACTGCTTATTAAATAATGTACTATACAGTATTTGTAATATATATATATACAATATTGGTTTTGAGTGTTCATTGCATAAATAAAATATCATATTTGGCTGATAAAAACAGTGGCTTGTGTGATGATGTGATATGATTAATAGTAACTCATTTTGTGTTCTTTTTATTGAAATCGTAAACTTTGAAGGAAATATTCCTTTATAACCCATAGCAAGATCTAGATATGCAAATGTTAAATAGTGGGATGGGTCCCACCCATTTAGCTATTCATTAAAACACAGCGCATGTGCAGCTTAGTGTACATTATAAACAAGATTTTAATAAAATTTACCTGTAAAGCAGGTACGTTTATTTAATTGTACAAGAGGCATAGGAGGTTATTTACTAAAGGAAAATCCACTTTGCACTGCAAGTGCACTTGGCAGTAAAGTCGCTGTAGATCAGAGGGGGACATGCAAGGAAAATAAAAAACAGCATTTTAGCTTGCACATGATCAGCAGAGCTTTCACTCATTTCAGATCTACCCCTTAGATTTAGAGCGACTGCACTTGAAAGTGCACTTGTAGTGCAAAGTGGATTTGCCTTTCGTAAATAACCCCCACAGTAATGTAAAGCTGATCTGCTTGCAATTTGTAATTTTGTATGTATATATGTATGTAAAGCCAAAACTTTTTTTTTTAGTTTTGGATAGAGTAGCAAATGGTTAACCCCCCCCCCCCCCCCCTCCGCCTTTTTTCTTTTTTACTGTATTTTTAATTAGCTGACTTCACTTTCTGTCCCAAAGACAAAACGAGAAGCAAAAGGAAATCCTTCCAAAGCAACGGGAACCCCATTTTAGACAGTTGGAACGACAGTGCTCAATACTGGAAGATTTCTACTTACAACGTTGTATTTTCTGTTCTTGTAACAACTCTAATATTTTTGATTTCCTATCGCTTTCTGGCCACCAGGACAAATAAAGTGGCTAAACACTTCCTCACTCTTTCAAAAAAAATCTAAATAAATGAAAAACATTTGGCTTTACATACGCATTAAGCTTTTGCTTGCCTTGATTGCATTGGTGTACAGCTTTTTTTCCTTCTTGCATACCAAGAACATTTCCCATTGAAACAGGCAAATCAAAATATTCTTTTTTTATGACTAACCCATTCTGTCTTTTTTTTTTTTTTTTTTTGCCCAAGGTCTTAAAGTGATTGTAAAAGTATTTTTTAAACAACTAACCTGTCATATTTACCTGCTCTGTGCTGGGTTCCCCTACCAGCACTCCTGGCTCCTCCCACCTTGTGAGTGCCCCCATAGCAAGCCACTTGCTAGGGGGCACTTGTGTGGGCTCGATCACAGTCCACTGACACACATAGCATGGCTTGGCTTGGCCCTGCCCCCCACTCTCTTCTCACAGGCTGTGATTGACAGCAGCAATGGCAATCACTTTAATTTCCTTCTAGAGGACACATCTTTAATGTTGTCTTAATTTAAAGCTGAAATTTGCTAAAAAAATATTTGAGAGATACAGAACCGTACACAGTTATAACCGTCTACATTACCCGTAGAAGGCTACTTCTTCTCTACATCTTCCATGCTGTGTCCTCTTCACAACATTCAGATACTGCCCTGAGCAGATGTCTTCAAGCACTAAATCTATAATTATATTCAAAATGCCCTTGTAGACCGGGAACAATGAACAGATAATAATGTGTATATCAAGAGTACATTTTAACCATACAGATCATAATTTGAATGATTTAATTGTTTCTGTTAATTTCACTAGTTAGCCTAGACAGTGATTAACCAGCATTACATACCGGTAAATAACGTTTTAAAGGCCAGGTACATAATATAGTTTATGAAAAAAGAGCATAATATACGGAGCCAGATTTGACAGAGGTGTGTGGTAGACAGAAGTAGAATTTGGTATGAAATGCATTCTATTTTAATAGCTACAACAGCAGCTTAAAGGTATTTAAAGCTTTTTTTTTAACATTAAAATAATAAACATATTATATTTACCTGCCTTGTGCAAAGGTATTACCTCCTCTTTTGAAATCCCCCACCGGCGCTCTCCCCTCCTCTACTGGCTGCTGAGGGGGCATTCCTGCGGGCGCACTCCCAAGGCGGGCTGGGTGCATCCAAAGACACACACAACGCAGCTCAGCACTGCCCTCTCCTTATAGGGTTTGACTGATAGCAGCAGGAGCCAATGGCAGAGATCCCTGTGAATGCAGAAAGAGAGAGTGACGCTGCTGCACAGGGGACAGCACTGGATCGAGAGAAGACTCAGGTAAGTGTTTAGGGATGGCTGGGAAGGGGGGGGGGGGCTCAGGCATTGGAAGGTTTTTTACCTTAATGCAGATAAAGCATTAAATGATAAAAAAACTTTTGCCTTCAGAAACACTTTAAAGCCGAACTCCAGCATTACCTTTTTCCCCTCTACACTTGTAGCAAGTCCTCTCTTTTGTTGAAATTGATTACAGACAACTTCTTGCAAACTTTTGTCTCCATGATGCATCCCTTTGAAGCTGCAGCAGTTATCTTGAGCCTACCTTCACTTCCTGTCTGAATGACTTCAATCATCAATCAATTCCCTCTCTCCACACTATTACTGCCCACCTCTCAAGGCTCTTAGCTTTCTCTGCCATCAAACATTTAGTTCCCTAGAATTATATAAAAGAACACATCCCAAGTGTCCCTTTAGACAGTCCCTTTTACCACACTCAGAGCAAAGTCTAGCAGACGGACCCAGTGATGACAAGAGGTATTGTTTGAAAACAAAACGATTTGCCTAATTTAAATTGAATCTTGATTGGGGGAAGTGGGGAGCAAAGGAAGGTATTTTATGTGTACATTACACTTCAGATTTAATTTCACCTAACCAAGTTGTGCATTATACACCAATGAGTTTGAATCCCAATTTTTATCATTTGGCACACTTTACTACTGGCTTACTTTAGCCGTTTGATTTTCTTTTTTAGTCTATTCTCTTTTTTAACCATAGTTTTATACTTTACGTCTGTTTAAATATATAAAAAAGTTCTAGGGATATATGAGAAAGTTCCTAAATAGTTTTAAAGCTTTTTAAAAAGCAGATTCTTATCGTTAAAGTGAGTTATCATTTGCATTTTCCACATGAAAATACACCAAATACGCTTTTAATTAGACTTGATAAATACAATAAGAGCTTCAAATGATGAAATGTAAAACAATATATATAAAAGAAATGCCATTTTATTTTAAAACAAATAATTTTTTTATTTCTTTTATATACAAACATCATAAACAACGATAACATACAACCCAGCACGTACAGAGAGGGAATAACAAAAGAAAAAAAAAGGGAAAAAAAAAGAGAAATAAAACCCTTACCCCTGGCTCCAATGCCCCCCCCCCCCCCCCCCATCGCTCCCACATTTATCCGGACTCCTCTCATCATACATCTGGAATATCAAAGCATCTTCTCCATATTTTTTCAAATTTCCCTAGATTGCCTTTTTGCCTGATGTAAGAAGGTATATTTTTCCTTAATTATGGTTTCCCTTACTTGCATTTTCCATTCTGCTACTGTAGGTGGATATGGTGACAACCATTTTTGTGCTATAAGCTTATGAGCCTGAAATAAACTTCTATTTATTGATACCAAGTATTCCCCCGGAGTTCTTAGTTCGTCCATGATACCCAGGAGACATCCCCCCGGTTCTATAGACATCTCAATCTCAAATACATTATTAATCATAGATACCACCCCGTACCAATAGCGATGGAGTTTAGGGCATCTCCATATCATGTGTATTAAGTTGGCTGCCCTCCCTTTACATATAGGGCATTGGTCTGTATCCCTCCGTTTCCATTTAAATAATTTCTCTGGTGTATAATGTATCCTACTATGTAGGATGAATAGTTGTGTTAAATTTTGAGTTGGAGATAGAGAGGCCAGAGGTATTGCCGACAGTGCCAATGCCCACTGTTCATCAGAAATTGGCCCTATATCGCCAACCCAAGCTGATCTTGCAGGTATATCCACAGCACCTTTAGTTTTCTCATATAATATATCATATAATTGTGATATCAAACCCTTTTTTTCTTTCCATCTTATTGAGCAAGGCTATTACCACTGATTTAGTAAACTTCAATTCATGCGATCGACCCTGTGCTTTTAATGCAGGCCTGAGCTGTAAAAGTTGAAAAAAAATCTTTGGTTTGGGATATTACATTCATTTCTTAATTCACTAAAGGTTTTCATCTCATCTTCCTGAAATAACTGTATCATGTACCTTAGTCCCTTCTGCCTCCAAATTTCAAACCCTTCCAGTTTCAACAGTTCCGTATAGCTACTATTGTTCCATATTGAAGTATATGACATATATCCCTTTATTCCAGTAATTCTCCTCATTTCCTGCCATACCTTATCAAATAATATTCCTGTAAAAATTTCTTTATCGTACAATTGATTTCTCGATTCTAGTAGGGAAATGAATGGGTAGTCTTCATAAACTGATAGTAACAGCCTCTGTATAGGATCAGAGTCTGATACTATTGTCCAACCATAAAAATGTTGTAATTGAGAGGCTAGAAAATAATTTTTGGGATGGGGGATTGCCAGTCCACCTTCTTCTTTGGTTAGCACTAATGTTGTTAACTTTATACGTGGTTGCTTTTTCCTCCAAATCAGCTCTCTAAATAGAGATTCTATTTTACTAAACCAAGGTACTGTTGTAATCCATATAGTTGAATTATTAAACACATAAAGTAGTTGCGGGGTCCAAATCGTTTTGATAAGATTTGCTCTACCTATCACCGTCAGGGGTAACTTACACCAGCTACAGCTTCTATCCTTATTTTTTTTTAATCGAGGTTTCAAGTTCAGGTTAATATAGTCTTTTACATCCCGAGAGATCTCTATCCCCAGATATTTCACTGTGTACTTAATTTGAATTTTGGAGGCTTGATTTAATAGGGGGGTTTTTAACTCATCTAGGGGTAGTAATATAGTTTTATCCCAATTAATCTGGAAACCCAAAAATAGCCCAAATATGGAGACAAGGCTCATAAGTTCCGTTAATGAGTTTGAGATGTCCCCTAGGAAAATGATTCCGCGTACACACAAGCGGACTTTTCGACCAGACTGGTCCGACAGGCCGAGTCCATCGGACAATTCGACCGTTTGTGGGCTTCATCGGACCTACAGCGGACTTTTTCGGTCGAAAATCTAACGGACTTTAGATTTGGAACATGTTTCAAATCTTTACGTTGGAACTCCGCCGGACCCAGTTCCTATCGAAAAGTCCGCTCGTCTGTATGCTAGTCTGATGGACGAAAACTGACGCTAGGGCAGCTATTGGCTACTGGCTATCAACTTCCTTATTTTAGTCCGGACGTACGTCATCACGTACGTATCCGTCTGACTTTGGTGTGATAGTGTGTAGGCAAGTCTGTTTGTTCGGAAAGTCCGTCTGAAGTCCGCCAAAAGTCCGTTGGATAGACCGTCGGACCAGTCCGGTCCAAAAGTCCGCTTCTGTGTACGCGGCATAACAGCGTCATCTGAATAAAGGGCTATTTTATCCTCTCTTCCTGGCCAACGGAATCCTATTATTTCTGTTGTTTGTCTAATGGCAAGAGGCTCCACTGCTATAGCGAACAATAATGGGGACAGGGGGCAGCCCTGCCTTGTCCCTCTTGATAGGGTAAACGGACTAGATAGTGTATTATTAATTCTTACCCTTGCTTTAGGGTCCCTATATAATATTTTGACCCATTTTAGAAATCCCGGGCCTATACCAAATGCTTCCAATACAGTCCATAGGTATTCCCACTCCGCCATATCAAAGGCTTTTTGGGCATCTAAACACAATATTGCTCTAGATTCCATATTTTCCATAGGTAATTGCAAGTTCAAGAATAACCTGCGAATGTTTGTTGATGCAGCTCTCTTTGGAATAAAACCAGTTTGATCCTCATGTATCAAACTGTTAATGTAATTTGATAACCTGTTTGCAAGAACCCTAGCCAGAATCTTGACATCTGAGGTGAGGAGAGATATTGGGCGATAAGACTCAGGTAACATTGGGTCCTTTCCCTGTTTAGGAATCACTATTATTATCGTTTCCTGCATTGATTCTGGAAGTTTTTGTTTTTCAAATGCGTTGTTTAGTACCTCTAAAAGTTCTGGTAGCAGAATCTTATCAAATTTTTTATATATCTCTGTCGGTAGTCCATCCATCCCTAGTGCTTTATTATTATGGGTTTGTGTAACTGCAAGTCTTTACTCTTCCAGGGATATAGGACTATCAAGAGATTCTCTATCCTCCGTTTCAAGTTTTGGGAGAACCAATTTATCCAAAAATTGGTTGGCTTGGTTCATTGACTTTGACACCTTTGACTCATAAAGTGAGGTGTAGAAGTCAACAAACATCTTCTGGATGCTACCCGTATCATGCATCACCACTCCTTCTGGGTCTTTGACCGCTGCGATAGTTATCGGGCCCTCTTGTATGACCCACCTGTTCCCCATCTCATAATGTTTTTGCGTTTGAAAAAATCTGCTATTTTGTGCTTTAGTTAAGGCTAAAGTTTTATAAATTTCCTGGGCCTCCTGCCATGCTGACCGCTTTTCTTCTATGGGATCCGTAATGTAATCCTGCTCTGTTTGAGTTACCTTTTGCATCACTTCCTCCTCTCGCCTGCTAGAAGAACTCTTAATTTTATGAATTTCTTGAATCATTATTCCCCACATAAATGCCTTCATAGTATCCCAAACAACTAATAAAGATGTCAGTTTGTTGTTTTTTTTTAAATTCAATCAGCCGTAAATCTATCATTAATAATAGCCATTGTGGATTAATTTTCCAAGGAAGAGAGAGTGTCTGTCCCTCAAACTGTATATTCATTATAAGTGGGGAATGATCTGAAAGCCCCCTAGGACCGTATTGAATTGCCTCTACCCAAGGGAGAAAGTTATCATTTCCCAGAGCCAGATCTATTCTTGACAAAGAGCCATATGTGCTCGAGCAACATGAGTATTCTCTTCTTAATGGGTATCTAATTCTCTACAAATCTATTAACCCCATCTTCTTCAGTTGTCCAGCAAACCTTGTTCTCTTCATTTTTTGTTTACCTTTTTTGGTGCTATACCTATCTTCCTCCTAATTCATTATGTTATTAAAATCTCCCATTACTAGGGTTGGTATTTTTGGCCATTGTGCTATTTTCCTAAAAAAACATATTTCAACACTTCATCCTTATAAGGGGGGGGGGGGGGACATAGGTATTCACCAACAAAAGGTTTTTGTCATTTAATAAGCAAAATGTAACAACCTTCCGGGTCTAGAAAACTCTCTTTGCATGAGAACCGTACGGAGCGAGAGATCAGGATACTAACACCTCGTGAATAAGTAGTATATACAGCATGGAATTTATACGGAAATTATGAAATTTCAAAAAGCATTGTGTCCTCTTGCTCAAGGTGGGTCTCCTGCAAAAATATTATTTCGGGCTTGTAGAA
The DNA here is from genome assembly GCA_037952835.1 of Lithobates septentrionalis. NCBI lineage: Eukaryota > Metazoa > Chordata > Amphibia > Anura > Ranidae > Lithobates > Lithobates septentrionalis. The sequence continues at coordinate 315,275 of JBBDGP010000689.1, forward strand.
CTCAATTGACTCAAAAACTGCCTGTCTCTTCCTCCTGTCTCCCAACCCCCTCACATTCCATGACAACATCATTATTTTCCTATTCATTATTTCAGTTCACCCAAAGGTATTGCACTAGAACTCCAGCAGACCAAACAAGATATCCATAGGCCTCAAAAAAAGTATCTCTCAAATAAGACCATGGTAAAGAGGGTCCCGACAGAATACTAGGAGTTAAAAAAGAGGAGAAAGATAGAAAGAGAGAGGGAGAGAGAGAGAGAGAGAGAGAGAGAGAGAGTGAGAGAGAGAGAGAGAGCACGTGCCAAAAATAAATGAATAAATAAACACAAAAGCAAAAAGGAAAAAAAAGAGAAAATAAAAAGGGGAGAAAAGCCATTTTTTACACACAGATCAATATCAATTCCATGCATTTTTAGCTTCAGTCATTATATAAGCACCACATCTAAACCACAAAAAGAAAAATATGAAGCATTTCACTGTAATAGAAGGATAATTAATATTATAGAATTTCTTTCTGCGAGTAGAAAGTGGTGGCTTACTTTGGCCTTAGGGCTCACAGAGCGAGGACTGAGGTCTGCTGAATTGGAGCCGAATGGGACGAATATCAGTTTTTTTTACATCCCTGTTTGCTCAGTTTGTGCCCCGCAGACACAGGTGGAACCTTTTTTTTTTTGGACCTGGGCAGACTCAGAGGTAGGTGGATGTAAACAGACACACGTCCGCTTACATCCACCTGTCCATAGAACTTCATGGATCTTCCGATCAGGTCCTCCTGAAAAACTGACAGGCGAACCTGAAACGTGTGAAAGGGTGTGAAAGGGTAATCATTGTACCACAATGGTGATTGGGTGCAGCTAGCACTTGCTGGTAATGAAAAGTTTAACAGTCTTATAGGAATGAAACCAACGGAATGCATATTTATACACTGAGACTGATTTACTGAAGAAGTTGAGAATCTTCACACAATAAATTGTGATTATTCACTTCAGTTAACCAATTAGTGAAAATCTGATTCCTTTATATATATATATATATATATATATATATATATACACTACCGTTCAAAAGTTTGGGGTCACCCAAACAATTTTGTGTTTTCCATGAAAAGTCACACTTATTCACCACCATACGTTGTGAAATGAATAGAAAATAGAGTCAAGACATTGACAAGGTTAGAAATAATGATTTGTATTTGAAATAACATTGTTTTTACATCAAACTTTGCTTTCATCAAAGAATCCTCCTTTTGCAGCAATTACAGCATTGCACACCTTTGGCATTCTAGCTGTTAATTTATTGAGGTAAGCTGGAGAAATTGCACCCCACGCTTCTAGAAGCAGCTCGCACAAGTTGGATTGGTTGGATGGGCACTTCTGGCGTACCATACGGTCAAGCTGCTCCCACAACAGCTCAATGGGGTTCAGATCTGGTGACTGTGCTGGCCACTCCATTACCGATAGAATACCAGCTGCCTGCTTCTGCTGTAAATAGTTCTTGCACAATTTGGAGGTGTGTTTAGGGTCATTGTCCTGTTGTAGGATGAAATTGGCTCCAATCAAGCGCTGTCCACTGGGTATGGCATGGCGTTGCAAAATGGAGTGATAGCCTTCCTTATTCAGAATCCCTTTTACCCTGTACAAAGCTCCCACCTTACCAGCACCAAAGCAACCCCAGACCATCACATTACCTCCACCATGCTTAACAGATGGTGTCAGGCATTCTTCCAGCATCTTTTCATTTGTTCTGCGTCTCACAAACATTCTTCTTTGTGATCCAAACACCTCAAACTTGGATTCATCTGTCCACAACACTTTTTTCCAGTCTTCCTCTGTCCAATGTCTGTGTTCTTTTGCCCATCTTAATCTTTTTCTTTTATTGGCCAGTCTCAGATATGGCTTTTTCTTTGCCACTCTGCCCTGAAGCCCAAAATCCCGCAGCCGCCTCTTCACTGTAGATGTTGACACTGGTGTTTTGCGGGTACTATTTAATGAAGATGCCAGTTGGGGACCTGTGAGGCGTCTGTTTCTCAAACTAGAGACTCTAATGTGCTTATCTTCTTGCTTAGTTGTGCAACGCGGCCTCCCACTTCTTTTTCTACTCTGGTTAGAGCCTGTTTGTGCTGTCCTCTGAAGGGAGTAGTACACACCGTTGTAGGAAATCTTCAATTTCTTTGCAATTTCTCGCATGGAATAGCCTTCATTTCTAAGAACAAGAATAGACTGTCGAGTTTCAGATGAAAGTTCTCTTTTTCTGGCCATTTTGAGCGTTTAATTGACCCCACAAATGTGATGCTCCAGAAACTCAATCTGCTCACAGGAAGGTCAGTTTTGTAGCTTCTGGAAGGAGCTAGACTGTTTTTAGATGTGTGAACATGATTGCACAAGGGTTTGCTAATCATCAATTAGCCTTCTGAGCCAATGAGCAAACACATTGTACCATTAGAACACTGGAGTGATAGTTGCTGGAAATGGGCCTCTATACACCTATGTAGATATTGCACCAAAAACTAGACATTTGCAGTTAGAATAGTCATTTACCACATTAGCAATGTATAGAGTATATTTGTTTAAAGTTAGGACTAGTTTAAAGTTAGCTTCATTTAAAAGTACAGTGCTTTTCCTTCAAAAATAAGGACATTTCAATGTGACCCCAAACTTTTGAACGGTAGTGTATATATATATATATATATATATATATATATTTCAAAGTCAATGGTGTTGTAACTGGGTAATGAAATTACACAGGATCACAAAACAGTTAGCACTGCCCCCGTAGGGATTGCTGTGTATAGACTTCCCTGGGCTTTTCCCCTTCTTATCTTGCAGCCAGTTGCTAAGGGTTTTCACACAACTGCCCTTACTCTCATCCGCTCGTTTACAATAATCAATCCAGGGGTTTTTGTTTTTTTTGGTATTTATTGTTGAAACTTGGGAGAAAGTAACAGTGGGATACTCCAACTGGAACTAATTACAATTGAGGACAACTCTCATTTGGCCTCACAGGTTAGCTGTGGTAACAGACTTGCTGGTATACCATACAACACTTGTATGGGAAGAATAAGTCCTTTGCTTGCTCTGGCAGCAGACTTGATGAAATGGTTTCTCTTCAGGACATGCAGTAGGATCCCCTTTCACTGACACCCGTCCTCTGACTCTATAAGCTGAAGGGATAGCACTCACAGCACAGACCCCAAGACACAGATCTGTACTCACTGTAGGCCAAAGCAGATCCTTTCTAGCATGTCTCCCTTCCAGTCAGCTCTGCAGGACATCTGGGTTGCAGCTATTCTCAGATTCAGGCCCTCAGGTCAGACAACCAAGGCCGCATGGCAGCTTCTGCAGAGGGGCAGCCACCCCCTCCCTCTGGGACCCCGCTCTCTAGCCGAAGACCCAGAGCACATGTGCCCTTGGCATTTATATAGTCACCCAGCATGCACCGAGGCACTTTCCTCTGCCAATAGCCAGGGCTGTAATAATGGCTGTGCCCTCATTTGTCAGGTTTCCTTCCACTGTCCAATATGCCCCCTATTGGACCAGTGTGAAACATTCAACATGAGTGGCACCTGAACACCATGAGCAGACCCTATCAATGTATTCTTGCTCCCTGGTAGGAAGACAGCATCTAAATTTACCTGACAATCTTCCTGGTAAGTAGAAATACCCCAAAACTATACTCTCTTACCTAGGACGGTGCTACATCTTATTAAAGGGTTAGTTTACCTTTACCAAAAACTGCCTGTGCGGCTTTAAATAAAGATGGATAATGCCCTTGCTATAGATGTAGGCCATTTAAATAATTCCTAAAGCCTGGCATCATCCCATTCTGCCTTTATGCTAGGACAATGCCAGAAGTTACTGCTCACCCCCACTATCACAGGAGTGAGTTCTTTAATACCCACACCCGTGGTCCAAGGCAGGACAGGACGATGCCATTTCTGGGAGTTTTTCAGACAGTCTTCTGTCGGTTTGCACCGGTTTGACCCTCTTGGCAATAGGTCCTGGTGTGTCGATTTACAGAAACAGCGCTGTTGCGCCCTTTTTAAAGCTGGTTTTACAAGCTCGTTTGTGAGTATTATTTCTGCTGTTTTTATGCTGCATTAAAGTTTATTAGTGGTAATGCACTAGGTTGGTGCGCCCTCCTTCTTTTCTCTTTTTTTCTAGCTTGAATACCCATTGTTCAAAGGAGGGCTGCAAGACAGTAGGCATTACCTTTTTAGGCGGTCGTACCACATGTTTGGTTCATGGACACCTGAGCGCAGGAGAGATTTTTACTGTGTTTGCATGATCCTGTGCAACCCTGTGCAATACTCTGCAACCCTGTGCAACCCTGTGCAATACTCTGCAATGATCCTGTGCAACCCTGTGCAATACTCTGCAATGATCCTGTGCAACCCTGTGCAATACTCTGCAATGATCCTGTGCAACCCTGTGCAATACTCCACCATGCCCCGCCATACTCCGCCATACTCCGCCATACTCCGCCATACTCCGCCATACCCCGCCATACCCCGCCATACTCCGCCATACCCCGCCATACACCGCCATACTCTGCAATACCCAGCCATACTTTGCCATGCTCAGCCATACTCGGCTATACTCTGCCATGTTCGGCCATGCTCGGCTGTACTCGGCCTCTGTATGTGGCCAGTCTCACGCATGTGGTATCGCCGTACTCAGGAGGAGCAGGAGAATCTATTTTGGGGTGTCATTTTTGGTATGTACATGCTATGTGTTAGAAATATTGTATAAATGGACAACTTTGTGTTAAAAAAAATGTGTTTTAACCACTTCCTGCCCGCCGGCCGTCATACGACGTCCTTGACTTTGTGCGGGGATATCTGAATGATGGGTGCAGCTACAGGCATCATTCAGATATCATCTTTTCCAGCCGGTGATTCCCTACACCATAGGAATGATCATAGCGGCTCTTCCACTGCTTTATCATTCTTACGGGAGGCCGCCCTCAGGTGCTTCTACCGACTCACCGCTACGATCGAAGCCAGGATCTTTTTTTTTTTTTTTTTTTCAGGCTTCCCAGCCTAGAGGTGAGATGTGAGGTCTTATTGACCCCATATCTCACTGTAAAGAGGACCTGTCATGCCATATTCCTATTACAGGGGATGTTTACATTCCTTGTAATAGAAATAAAAGTGATCAAAAAATGTATTTTTTGGAAAAAAGCCTCAAACTAAAATAAATAAAGTAAAATGAACAATAAAAAAAAAAAAAAAAAAAAAACTCCCCGTGTCCCCGTGTGCTCGCAGTCAGAAGCGAACGCATACGTAAGTTGCGCCCACATATGAAAATGGTGTTCAAACCACACATGTGAGGTATCGCTGCGATCGGTAGAGCGAGAGCAATAATTTTGGCCCTAGACCTCCTCTGTAACTCACAACATTTAACCAGTAAATTTTTTTAAAGCGTCTCCTATGGGGATTTTTAAGTAGCGAAGTTTGGCGCCATTCCACGAGCGTGTGCAATTTTGAAGGGTGACATGTTAGGTATCTATTTACTCGGCATAACTTCATTATTCACATTCTGTAAAAACATTGGGCTAACTTTACTGTTTTGTTTTTTTTTAGGCACAAAACTGTTTTTTTTTCAAACAAAATGTGTTCGAAAAATTGCTGCGCAAATACCGTGAGAGATAAAAAGTTGCAACAACCGCCATTGTATTCTCTAGGGTCTTTGCTAAAAATATATATATATATAATGTTTTGGGGTTCTATGTAATTTTCTAGCAAATAAATTATGATTTTTACATGTAGGAGAGAAATGTCAGAATTGGCCTGGGCACTCCAGAACGCCTGATGGTGTTCCCTGCATGTTGGTCCTCTGTATGTGGCCACGCTGTGTAAAAGTCTCACACATGTGGTATCGCCATACTCGGGAGTAATAGCAGAATGTGTTTTGGGGTGTAATTTGTGGTATGCATATGCGGTGTGTGAGAAATAACCTGCTAATATGACAATTTTGTGAAAAAAAAAAAAAGAAAAAAAAATCTTGATTTTGCAAAGAATTGTGGGAAAAAATAACAACTTCAAAAAACTCATCATGCATCTTTCTAAATACCTTGGAATGTCTTCTTTCCAAAAAGGGGTCATTTGAGGGTTATTTGTACTTTTCTGGCATGTTAGGGTCTCAAGAAATGAGATAGGCCGTCAGTACTTCAGGTGTGATCAATTTTCAGAGATTGGCACCATAGCTTGTGGACTCTATAACTTTCACAAAGACCAAATAATATACACCGATTTGGGTTATTTTTACCAAATATATGTAGCGGTATACATTTTGGCCAAAATATATGAAGAAAAAATTACTAATTTGCAAAATTTTATAACAGAAACAAAGAAAAATGCATTTTTTTACAGAATTTTCGGTCTTTTTTCTTTTATAGCGCAAAAAATAAAGAACCCAGCAGTGATTAAAGACCACCAAAAGAAAGCTCTATTTGTGTGAAAAAAAGGACAAAAAATTCATTTGGGTACAGTGTTGCATGACTGAGTAATTGTCATTCAAAATGTGAGAGCACCGAAAGCTGAAAATTGGTCTGGTTATTAAGGGGGTTTAAGTGCCCAGTGGTCAAGTGGTTAACTACTTGGCATCCGCGCTATAGCCGAATGACGGCTACAGCACGGACCTACATTCCCGGGAGGCCGTCATATGACGGCCTCCCCTGTGCACGCTCCCTGCGCGCGCCCTGTAGGGCGCGCGCCGGGCGCGTTGTGATCACCGAGTCTCTGAGACTCGGCTAATCACCGATCTGTGTAAGGGGCCGGTCCCGGCCCCTTACCATGTGATCAGCTGTCAGCCAATGACAGCTGATCACATGATGTAAACAAAAGATCGGTAATCGTTTTTTTTTTTTACTCACGCTGACAGCGCGAGTAGAAAAAAAAGCCGATCACCGGATCGGATGTGAGGGACATCGGTCCCCAAGTGGAAGAGGCACGTCTGCCTCATCAGTGCCCAATAGAAGTGCCACCTAACAGTGCCCACAGTGCCACCTAACAGTGCCCACAGTGCCACCTAACAGTGCCCACAGTGCCACCTAACAGTGCCCACAAGTGACACCTATCAATGCCCACAAGTACCACCTATCAATGCCCACCTGTAGTGCCAATCAGTGCCACCTGCCAGTGCTGCCCATCACTGCCACCCATCAGTGCCCATCACTGCCACCCATCAGTGCCCATCACTGCCGCCTATCAGTGCCCATCACTGCCGCCTCATCAGCATACATCAATGAAGGAGAAAAATTACCCGTTTAAAAATTTTTATAACAAAATATTAAAAAAAAACCTTTTTTTAAAAAAAAAATTCAGTTTTTTACATTTTTTTAATAAAAAGTAAAAACCGCAGAGGTGATCAAATACCACCAAAAGAAAGCTCTATTTGTGGTGAAAAAATGATAAAAATTTCATTTGGGTACAGTGTTGTATGACCGCGCAATTGTCATTCAAAGTGCGTCAGCGCCGAAAGCTGAAAATTGGTCTGGATAGGAGGGGGGTTTAAGTGCCCGGTAAGCAAGTGGTTAAACTGTATTTAGCAATAGTAGGTAAAAAATTAATTATATTTAAACGAAGTATCTAAACATAATGTGTTTTTATGTATTGCAAAATACCAGTCCTCAGATGAGATAGCTGTAATTGGTTTCATTTTTTTCAGGATTGTTCCACCTAGTAACCCGCAAATAACAGGCTTCCTGTCCATTTGTTGTTATAATAGTTTCTCCACAGTATCTATGGTGGTGGTTGTCACACAGGCTGGACTTCAAACATCCACCTTTGTTCATTTCCAGTACATAGGGGATTGATGAGAGTAGTAGTTTACATAAGGAATATAATGATGTTTGTGCTGTGTTTTCAGCTCACAGAAAGTTACAATGGCACTTTCAGATCAACAAGTATCTTCTGTACCCGCTGAAAATGTTCTTAGAAAAAAAGGGATGCAGCCAGCACCACTAAGAACTGGTAAGCTGCAATATAATTTTTTGGTGTAGATATAATTTAACTGCTTACACTCAGGTTATTGCAGTCAGAATAATAGGACAATGTGTTATGATTGTTTGGTAATGTAGCTTATTGCATTCTGCACTGCTTTGTCATACACAGCTAAATATTATTAAAATTATTTAACCACTTGCCGACCGGGCCATTGCCGAAAGACGGCAACAGCGCGGTCGGCTAGTTCTGGGTGGACGTCCATGGACGTCATCCGGAACTATCGCTCTCTGCGCGCCCGGTGGGGCGCGCGCACTGAAGTGTACGTGCTCGCCGGGTTCACGGGACCCGGCGCAGCACAGATCGCGGTAAAGGGCGAATGACAGCTGCCCTTTACCATGTGATCGCTCCCTCCAATGAGGGAGCTATCACTATGTAAACAAACTGGGGTCATGCAAAGGTCCCAGCTCTCTTCTCTCCTCACACCGATACAGCGTGAGAGGAGAGAAGAGAGATTGAGTGCAAAACAGTGAGTGATAAGCTTTTTGAAAGCACTACAGTGCCCAGCAGTGCCACCCAGTGCCACACAAGTGCCACAACTGTGCTAATCTGTGCCCTACAGTGCCATCAGTGCCACTACACTACCCATCAGTGCCACTACAGTACCCATCTGTGCCATCAGTGCCACTACACTACCCATCAGTGCCACTACAGTACCCATCTGTGCCACCAGTGCCAATAGAGTACCCTTCAGTGCCACTAAAGTGTCCATCAGTGCCACTACAGTGCTCATCTGTGCCATCAGTGCCACTATAGTGCTCATCGGTGCCACATCAGTGCCCTACAGTGCTTATCAGTTCCACTTCTGCCACTTTAGTACCCATCTGTGCCACCAGTGCCACGTCAGTGCTCCGTCAGTGCCACGTCAGTGCCATACCAGTGCCCAGTGCCACTACAGTGCTCATCTGTGCCACCAGTGCCACATCGGTGCCACCAGTGCACATCAGTGCCACCAACGTGCCTATCAGTGCCACGTCAGTGCCACGTCAGTGCTCCATCAGTGCCACGCCAGTGCTCCATCAGTGCCACGTGACACTACAGTGCTCAACAGTGCCACATTAGTGCCAATACAGTGCTCATTTGTGCAGTCAGTACCACATCAGCGTCACTAGAGTGCTCATCTGCACAACTACATCGCTCATCAGTGCCACTACAGTACCCAATAGTGCACATCAGTGCCCATAAGTGAGTGCTCATCAGTGCCACTATATCAGTGGATCCTCATTAGTACCCATCAGTGCTACCTTATCAGTGCATATCACTGTGGTGCATTAGTGTACATCAGTGCAACCTTATCAGTACCCATCAGTGCACCCTCATCAGTTCCCAGCAGTGCACCCTCATCAATACCCAGCAGTGCACCCTCATCTGAACCCAGCAGTGCACCCTCATCAGAACCCAGCAGTGCACCCTCATCAGAACCCAGCAGTGCAGCCTCATTAGACCAGCCTCATCAGCACCCATCAGTGCAGCCATATCTGTCCAAGTGTCCCTACCACAGCAGTTTGTCACCACAGCCCACAGTCACCAGTATGGCAAAAAAAAAAAATTCCGCTCAGGAGGCATACCAACAACTTAGCTTGACCGACGAGAGCAGCGGGGAGCTCTCTGAGTCTGTGTCTGATTCTGGTTCAGGATATGAACCCGCTGTAAGCAGTGGTTCTGATACAGAATTGGAGGAAGAGCAAAGTGTGCCTATGAAACGAAGGCGCTCTGGCATGGAGGAGCAGGCTACCACAAGTAGTGCTGTGGCATCAACCAGCAGCTCAGTGCCATCCACCAGAAATACAGTGGCATCAACTAGCAGCTCAGTGGCATCCACCAGTAGCACAGTGCCATCCAGAAGAAATGAAGTACCACTGCAGCAAAGGCCAAGAACTAGTGGGGTGTCATCTCGGCCCCAAAGTGTTAGGACCCATGCCGGCCTTCCCTATGCCCTTGAAAACCCTCTGTGGCTTCCCTCTAATTCAAGAGTAGCAAACATCCCCCCTTTTGCCGCCCAGCCAGGTGTTCAGGTGAACACAGAGAATTTTGCCCCTATTGATTTTTTTAATTAAATTTTTACCCAAGACCTATTATCCTCCATCATGGCCCAGTGCAACCTCTATGCACAACAATTTATAACAAGCAACCCTGGTTCAAGTTATGCCCGTCCCTATGAGTGGAGACCATTGACAGTGGAGGAATTTAAATTATTTTTAGGCCTAACATTTAATATGCGACTCACAAAAAAAATGAATTATACTCCTATTGGTCCACCAACCCCATCCACCACATGCCAATGTATTCATCCATTATGCGAAGATCAAGATACCTCATGATAATGCGTTTCCTCCATTACAATGACAACACCCAGTGCCCTCCCCGAAATGACCCATCACATGACAAATTTTTTAAAATTCGGCCACTTCTAAATTTTTTCTCTGAGAAATTCCCCCAGTTATTTATCCCCGACCAAAATATCTCCGTGGATGAGTCATTGGTCCACTTCACAGGCAGGCTTCAAGCAGTTTATCCCCAGTAAGAGGGCTTATGAGCTATATATAGCCTATGGCACTCTGCGCTTCCTGTGCTCAGCATGTTATCATCCATCACTGTGTTTATGGTATGTTTCCCCACGGGCAGCTTCTGCCTTAGGCAGAAAGTAATCACATTGATATTTACATATATGTATCTATATTCAATCCCATTTTTATATTTTATATATTTTCCATTTTATTCTTAATTGACAACTTTCTATTTTTTATTATCACCTTTGAGGAGCCCAGGAGGGAGGGATCCATTGAGGGGGAGGGGCCCCATGGGCCCTCCCTAATTCACTGATTGTGCCTTTTTTGGCACTCTATATATATACAGGGACCACTGAAGGAGAGATCACTGCTGTGCTCTGATGAAGAAGGGACGTGCCCTTCGAAACGCGTTAGCTGGTAGTGATGTCTGTATGTTCCTTTAAGATCTCTGGAAGGTTCTGCTCATCATTATAACCGCTTGCTTCTAGTCGGTGCTTGATTTATATTGCACCCTGTTCTACTACCGCTTGTGAGTAATTTCTTTTATCATTTTTATTTAATAAATATTTTACAAAAGATAATGCACATGGCCGGTGCGCCCCTCTCTCTTTTTATTTCTTTGTCTGCTAGGATTCCCCATCCTTGAGGGCAGCAAGGCCTGTGTCATTCTACCATCTGTCTGGTTGCCCACTTGTGCGCAGGAGTCATTTCTTTTTCTGGTATCCATGAACGCCACTTTCCTAAAAGACTCCCCCCCCATGAAACAGGCCGGAAACGTCAGAAGAGATGCCGGGTGTGCTCAAGAGGAGGAACTAGAAGAGACACCGTGTATTATTGTCCTGATTGTCCTTCCAAACCAGGCCTTTGTATTGATGAATGTTTCCGCCGTTACCATACTTCTCTACATTTTTAGGGAAGTATGGTAAACGTAATTGTCATTTACCGCCACACCCCTTTATGCCACTGTACATACCGCTGCCTTCTCCGGAACTGACCCTGGCCTGCTAAACAACCACGCTTCTGCCTAATGCTAAATTGTACCTACCTCTGCCTTCTCCGGGAACTGACCCTGGCCTGCTAAACGACCACGCTTCTGCCTAACGCTAAACTGTACCTACCTCTGCCTGCTCTGGAACTGACCCTGACCTGTTATTTGACCACGCTTCTGCCTAACTCTAAACTGTACCTACCTCTGCCTCTGGAACTGACCCTGGACTGTTTGACCATGTTTTTTGCCTGCCTCTTGGACTGGTCTTTTACTCTGCTACTAGAGTAGTGGGCTTCATAACACAGGGGTCTCACATATGTGAGGGGCTCCAGAATTGTTTTTCTGGATGAAGAAAACTAATTTTTTAGTTTTCTCATTCCCAGATTAGGGTCTGGAGACTCGGAGGCTTCAAAGAGATTTGGGTGGGAGAAGCCTCTACCCCTGTCCCCATTCTTTCATGGCCTGCTACTTGGACCATGTTCCTGCTTACTACCAGGACCAATATTTTGGCACTGCTGGCAATGTCTCTACTTGCACTGACCCTGGACTGTATATGGACAGTATCCCTGCCTGTACTATGGACAATATTCTTGCCTGCTGCCTGGATTATTCCATTCACTGTCGCTGACCACATCCCTGCCTGCTGCCTGGATCAGGGCTCTCCTCCTGTGGACAACTGCACTACTAAAACCACAGGTAATCTTTTGTTTACCCTTTGCTCAACAGAATGTATTTTAGGGTGTAATTCTTGGTTCATGCTATGTGTTACAAATATGAAGGGCCTTCAAAAATGTGATAGATTGTAAGGAAATTAGATGTGTAATTTGCTCCTAGAACGCCTGAATGTGCTACTTCAATGTTGGGCCTCTGTACGTGGCCAGGCTGTGTAATAGTCTCACACATGTGGTATCGCCATACTCAGGAGGAGTAGCAAAATATATTTTGGGGTGTCATTTTTGCTATGTACATGCTATGTGTTGGAAATATCTTAGAAATGGACAACTTTGTGTAAAAAAAAATGCGTTTTCATTTTTTTTCCACATTTTCCAAAAACTTCTGGAAAAAAATGAACCGTTCAAAAGACTCATTATGCCTCATAGATTATACGTTGGGGTGTTTGCTTTCCAAAATGGGGTCACTTTGTGGGCGTTTCCATTGTCCTGGTGCTCCAGGGCCTTCAAAAGTGTAATAGGTGGTTGAGAGATTAGATATGCAATTTATGCTCCTAGAACGCCTGAATGCGCTACTTCAATGTTGGGCATCTGTATGTGGCCAGGCTGTGTAAAAGTCTCACACATGTGGTATCGCCATACTCAGGAGGAGTAGCAAAATATATTTTGGGGTGTCATTTTTGCTATGTACATGCTATGTGTTGGAAATATCTTAGAAATGGACAACTTTGTGTAAAAAAAAATGCGTTTTCATTTTTTTTCCACATTTTCCAAAAACTTCTGGAAAAAAATGAACCATTCAAAAGACTCATTATGCCTCATATATTATACGTTTGGGTGTTTGCTTTCCAAAATGGGGTCACTTTGTGGGCGTTTCCATTGTCCTGGTGCTCCAGGGCCTTCAAAAGTGTAATAGGTGGTTGAGAGATTAGATATGCAATATATGCTCCTAGAAAGCCTGAATGCGCTACTTCAATGTTGGGCATCTGTATGTGGCCAGACTGTGTAAAAGTCTCACACATGTGGTATCGCCATACTCAGGAGGAGTAGCAGAATATATTTTGGGGGGTCATTTTTGCTATGTACATGCTATGTGTTGGAAATATCTTAGAAATAGACAACTTTGTGTAAAAAAAATGCATTTTCATTTTTTTTCCACATTTTCCAAAAACTTCTGGAAAAAAATGAACCGTTCAAAAGACTCATTATGTCTCATAGATTATACATTGGGGTGTTTGCTTTCCAAAATGGGGTCACTTTGTGGGCGTTTCCATTGTCCTGGTGCTCCAGGGCCTTCAAAAGTGTAATAGGTGGTTGAGAGATTAGATATGCAATTTATGCTCCTAGAACGCCTGAATGTGCTACTTCAATGTTGGGCATCTGTATGTGGCCAGGCTGTGTAAAAGTCTCACACATGTGGTATCGCCATGCTCAGGAGGAGTAGCAGAATATATTTTGGGGTGTCATTTGTGGAATGTACATGCCATGTGAGAGAAATAACCTGTTATAATGACAATTTATAAAAATAAAAATAAAATAAATCTTAATTTTGAAAAGAATTGTGGGAAAAAATGACAACTTAAAAAAACTCACCATGCCTCTTACTAAATACCTTGGAATGTCTACTTTCCAAAAAAGGGGTCATTTTGTGGGTATTTGTACTTTCCTGGCTTGTAAGGGTCTCAAGAAATGAGATAGGCCTCAGTATATCAGGTGTGATCAGATGTGATCAATTTTCAGTGATTGGCACCATAGCTTGTAGACGCTATAACTTTCACACAGACTAAATAATATCCACTAATTTGGGTTATTTTTACCAAAGATATGTAGCAGTATAAATTTTGGCCAAAATTTATGAAGAAAAATTACTTATTTGCAAAATTTTATAAAACAAAAGAAAAATGCATTTTTTTACAAAATTTTCAGTCTTTTTTCATTTATATCACAGAAAATAAAAGACCCAGAGGTGATCAAATACCACCAAAAGAAAGCTCTATTTGTGTGAACAAAAGAACGAAAATTTTATATGGGTACAGTGTTGCATGACTGAGTAATTGTCATTCAAAGTGTAAGAGCACCAAAAGCTAAAATTGGTCTGGTTAGGAAGGGGGTTTAAGTGCCCAGTTGTCAAGTGGTTAATATATGCACATTGTTTTACATTTTGCAGGCTATGCTAGAAGTGTGACCTGGGGGTAGAGTAGTTCTGTTTTTGACATGTGAACAGGGACACTTGGTCTGACCAGTCACATTCCTATGTTAAAAATTGCATGCTGTACACATTCTCATGAACTGTTGTGAAATGAACACCTGACTGTCATGAAGTGGGCACCAAACAAGTTAAAAAGGTAAGTCAGCCTTGGCCAATTAGGACTGCCCTGGGGTTTTAGCATCAGATTACCTTTTGCAATCTCTGATCATTGGGCCTACTTTATCGTTTGCTCCCACCCCCTCATCTATAAAGTCAGCTGTAAGTGAAGATTTCTACATTTTTGGTCTTTGGGCTGATAGGGTATTCAGCTCATATTCAGGACCAAATATACCAGCACAAATGAAGCTACTCTTTTTTATTGTATTGGCTGTTCTTGTCGAGTATGCAGGTAAGTTTCTGCAGATTGCAATAAATAAGTTAATACTAAATAATATCTACACTATTACTGTATTTTTGAATATTACAGCTTAACCCTCGGTATTTGTACAGATAATTTAGTTGCAGTGAATCCCTCACTCATACAGAATCATTTTAATATTTATTATAAATTTGTCAGCTTTGCTGAAAGGATGTATTGAATTTCACCCTATTAAAGCACCACTAAAGCTATAGAACCGAGAGCTAACTGTCACTCCTTTGCCTATGATTCAATTCAGTAGTTACAGCAGTGGGTTTCTTCTTTATGTAAATTGGGTGCAAGAACTGGATGTAATAGGCACATTAGGCCAGTACTATAGGTGGCAAAGTTAAGAGGGGCCTTTCCCTGTATAATTATCAAGCAAAATTTGTCTATTTTTGTTTGTCTATTTTAAGCGGAAAATGCAGTCTTTTAAATAAAGCTAATTTTACATGAATTTATACTATTACACATTGTAACAATATTCTAAGACAGGTTAGGATCAGTTATTTACAAAAAATATTCTATGTGTAAAAAAGATCCTAGCAGAGGGATGTTGCTTTGGACACCAAAGGTTGTGTGCCTACAGACTCCAATGTAATGGTTATGTGGTGATGCAAATGACATGATACTCCCACTCATTATTTACATTCCAAACATTTGCTCAATACCTCGATGCTCTAACTCCAGTCAATGGACCTGTTTTATTAAAAGAGCACCCAGCAAAGTAGATGTTCCCTTAGCTTAGTGAATAAATGGAAACTGCATTTACTCCAGCCATCCTACTATGGGGTTGATTTACTAAAGGCAAATAGTCTGTGCACTGCAAAAGATCTGAGAGGAACATGCAAGGAAAATAATATGTGAATAATATGATATGTGAAAAAAATGCATTTTTGCAGAGCAACTGCACTTGAAGTGGACAGTATATTTGACATTCTCTATACCTTAGTAAATGACCACAAAAGAGATATTTTTGGTAAAAAGGGAGGAATAGTCCTCCAGTGGGAAAACACTAGTCTGGATCTTGCAGGTTTCTTAAGGTTTTCTTCTTATTTTGTTAATTTTTGCCTTTCAGTACAAGCCCAGCACTAAAACATTAAAAATTTGTAATCTCTACCACTTAACACATGAGAAAACACTTACAATGCCTTGAAAAAGTATTCATACCCCTTAAAATTTCCCACATTTTGTCAGGTTACAACCAAAAACATGTATTTTATTGGGATTTTATGTGATAGACCAACACAAAGTGGCACATAATTGTGAAGTGGAAGGAAAATGATAAAATGTTTTTTAAACGTTTTTAACCACTTCATATCCGGGCCATTTCTGACACTTCGCTCCTACATGTCAAAAATCATCATTTTTTTGCTATAAAATTACATAGAACCCCCAAACATTATATATGTTTTTTTAGCAGAGACCCTACAGAATACAATGGCGGTCATTGCAACTTTTTATCTTGCACGGTATTTGCGCAGCAATTTTTCAAACGCGTTTTTTTTGGAAAAAAAACAGTTTCATGCTTAAAAAAAAAGAAAACAGCAAAGTTAGCCAAATTTTTTTGCATTGTGTGAAATATGAAGTTACGCCGAGTAAATAGATACCTAACATGTCACGCTTCAAAATTGCACACGCTCGTGGAATGGCGCCAAACTTTGGTACTTAAAAATGCCCATAGGCGACGCTTTAAAATTTTTTACTGGTTACATGTTTTGAGTTACAGAGGAGGTCTAGGGCCAAAATTATTGCTCTCGCTCTAACGTTCGCGGCGATACCTCACATGTGTGGTTTGAACACTGTTTTCATATGTGGGCGGGACTTACGTATGCGTTCGCTTCTGCGTGCGAGCTCACGGGGACAGGGGCGCTTTAAAAATTTTTTTTTTTTTTTTTATTGTTAATTTTACTTAAAACTTTTTATTTTGACACTTTAAAAAAATATTTTTTTTTTTGATCACTTTTATTTCTATTACAAGGAATGTAAACATCCCTTGTAATAGGAATATGACACGATCAGTCCTCTTTACAGTGAGATATGGGGTCAATAAGACCCCACATCTCACCTCTAGGCTGGGAAGCCTAAAATAAAAAAAAAGAATAAAACGATCGCCGCTTCACAACCGAAGCGGCGCCGTTTTTTTGAATGCAGAGGCCGGGCGTGACGTCATAACATCGCGCCCGGCCTCCGAACGATCATAGAGACTCCGGCGACCATCTGGTCCGCCGGAAATCTCTATGGTGAACATCCGGCGCCGGCGGATCCGCTATCCGACTCACCGATCGCTGAGGTGAGTCGGTAGTAGCACCGGAGGGCGGCGGGAGGGGGGGGGTGTCCCCTCCCGCCGCCCGTAAGAACGATCAAGCGGCGGAACAGCCGCTATGATCGTTCTTATGGTGTACGGAATCGCCGGCTGAAAATGCCGGTATCTGAATGATGTCTGTAGCCTCAGACATCATTCAGATATAAGCCCTGAAAGTGGAGGCCGTCATATGACGGCCTCCGGATGTCAAGTGGTTAAAAATAAATATGTGAAAAGAGTGGCATCCATTTGTATTCAGCCCCCCTGAGTCAATACTTTGTAGAACCACCTTTTGCTGTAATTACAGCTGCAAGTCTTTTTGGGTATGTCTCTACCAGTTTTGCACATCTAGAGAGTGACATTTTTGCCCATTCTTCTTTGCAAAATAGCTCAAGCTCTGTCAGATTGGATGGAGAGCGCCTGTGAACAGCCATTTTCAAGGCTTGCCATAGATTCTCAATTTGATTTAGGTCTGGATTTTGACTGGGCCATTCTATACATGAATATACTTGATCTAAACCATTCCATTGTAACTCTGGCTGTATGTTTAGGGTTGTTGTCCTGCTGAAAGGCGAACCTCTGCCCCAATCTCAAGTCTTTTGCAGACTCTAACAGGTTTTCTTCTAAGATTGCCCTGTGTTTGGCTCCATCCATCTCCCCATGAACTCTGACCAGCTTCCCTGTCCCTGCTGAAGAAAAGCATCCCCACAACATGATGCTGCCACCACCATGTTTTGCGGTGGGGATGGCGTGTTCAGGGTGATGTGCAGTGTTAGATTTCTTCCACATGTAGCTTTCTGCTTTTAGGCCAAAAAGTTCAATTTTGGTCTCATCTGACCAGAACACCTTCTTACACATGTTTGCTGTGTCCCCCACATACAGGGCCGGCCCTACCATGGGACCCGATGGTACCATCGTCCCAGGCGGCACTTTTAGGGGGGTGGCAAATTGGCACCCGCCAGCCAGCCCGTTCCGCCCGTTGCGGATCCCACTGTGAGGGGCCCGGCGCCGATGTGAAAGGAGCGTACGGGCAGAACAGGGGAACAGTCAGCGGGTGGGACAGTTGGCAGGTGAGCGGGCTTGCTGGCCAATCAGCGGGCCGGTGTCTTGTCGATAAATGCCCTTATCGAATAATGCCCACCCAGTACTGCGCACGTGCAGCGCTTGCGCAATAGCGAGCCGCCGAAAGCCTCCAAACATCCGAATTGATGATCAGCTGTAGACAGCGCCTGCGCACTATAGCCGACATAGTGCCACATGCTCCTGATGCTTGTGCAAGTCTGCAAGGGGCAGACTTGTTCATGATGGGAGCGTGTGAGGGGCGGATGGCAACACAATAGGGCTATTTAGTAATGATGGGCAGTGCTGTTAAGATGGGGGCGGAATTTTTCATGACACTCAAACACATCTCCTAAACAAATATATCTCTGCTATTCTTCCTACACGTGTTGCCCTTAACTTGTGTAGGAAGAATAGCAGAGATATATTTACTTAGGAGATGTGTTTCAGCTTTGTGATATATTCCGCCCCCATCTTAGCAACACTGCCCATCATTACATAATACGCCCCCTTCTGTTGCCATCCACCCCTCACACGCTCCCATCATGAACAAGTCCGCCCCTTGCAGACTTGCATGCGCATCGGGAGCTTATTCCAATGTTCGGCGGCTTTTGGCGGCTCCGTACTGCACAAGCGCAGTACAGGGCGGGCATTATTCGACAGGGGGCCTTTCTCGTCACAACACTGGCGGGCGGGGGGAGCAGAGAGATGACATCATTTCTCACTGCCCGCCCTGCATCACTGTAGTTCCGCCCTCACTGTGCACTGTGGTTAAATGTGTTCCCTGGGAGGTGTTTCTAGCTGGGGGGGATGGGACTGACTGGAGGAGGAGAGAGATCTCTGTTCTTAATCACTAGGAACAGCAGATCTGTCTCTCCTCCCCTGTCAGAATGGGGATCTGTCTGTTTACATTGACAGATCACCGTTCTGGCTCTCTGTGGAGCGATCACGTGTGACCGACTGACATCGCGGCCGCCAGCCACGCACAGGACCTTTTATACTCCTATATACATGTATAGAGCCATGACAGGTCCTCTTTATACTCCTACATACATGTATAGAGCGATGACAGGTCCTCTTTATACTCCTATGCATGTATAGAGCCTAGACAGGTTCTCTTTCCACCCCTATATACATGTATAGAGCCATGATCGGTCCTCTTTATACTCCTTTATACATGTATAGAGCCATGACAGGTCCTCTTTATTCTCCTATATACATGTATAGAGCCATGATAGGTCCTCTTTATACTCATATACATGTATACAACCATGACGGGTCCTCTTTATATTCCTACATACATGTATTGAGCCATGACACGTTCTTTTATACTCCTACATACACATGTATACAGCTCTGACAGGTCTTTTTATACTCCTACATACATGTATAAAGCTATGACAGGTCCTCTTTATACTTCTACATACATGTATAGAGCCATGACAGGTTCTCTTTATATTCCTACATACATGTATTGAGCCATGACACGTCCTTTTACACTCCTATACACATGTATAGAGCCCTGACAGGTCATTTTTTTACTCCTATATACAAGTATAGAGCCATGACCGGTCCTCTTTATAGTTCTATATACATGTATAATGCCATGACCAGTCCTCTTTATACTCCTATACATGAATAGAGCCATAACAGGTCCTTTTTATATTCCTACATACATGTATTGAGCCATGACACGTCCTTTTACACTCCTATACACATGTATAGAGCCATGACAAGTCCTCTTTATACTCCTGCATACATGTATAGAGCGATGACAGACAGGTCCTCCTTATACTCCTATACATATAAACAACCGTGACAGGTCATCGTTATACACCTTTACATGTATAGAGCCATGTCAGGTCCTCTTTATACTTATATATACATGTATAGTGCCATGACAGGTCCTCTTTATACTCCTATACATGTAAACAACCATGACAGGTCCTCTTTACACTTATATATACATGTATAGTGCCATGACAGGTCCTCTTTATACTCCTATACATATAAACATCCATGACAGGTCCTCTTTATACTCCTTTACATGTATAGAGCCATGACAGGTCCTCTTTATACTTCTATATACATGTATAGTGCCATGACAGGTCCTCTTTATACTTCTATATACATGTATAGTGCCATGACAGGTCCTCTTTATACTCCTTTACATGTATAGAGCCACGACAGGTCCTCTTTATACTCCTTTACATGTATAGAGCCATGACAGGTCCTCTTTATACTTATATATACATGTATAGAGCCATGACAGGTCCTCTTTATACTTATATATACATGTATAGAGCCATGACAGGTCCTCTTTATACTTCTATATACATGTATAGTGCCATGACAGGTCCTCTTTATACTCCTTTACATGTATAGAGCCACGACAGGTCCTCTCTATACTTATTTATACACATATAATGCCATGACAGGTCCTCTTTATACTCCTCTGTACATGTATAGAGCCATAACAGGTCCTTTTTATACTCCTATACATGTAAACAACCAAAACAGGTCCTCTTTATACTTCTATAGACATGTATAGAGCCATGACAGGTCTTCTTTATACTCCTATATACATGAATAGAGCCATGACAGGTCCACTTTAGTTATCATGATATAAAATAATAGATGTGGGGGCATTTTGATGGGCGTGGTTTTTTTTTTTTTTTTTTGGGGTGGGGGCAGCATTTAATTCTTGGTATCAGGCAGCACAATGTCTTGGGACGGCCCTGCCCACATGGCTTCTTGCAAACTGCAAACTGAACTTCTCATGGCTTTCTTTCAACAATGGCTTTCTTCTTGTCACTCTTCCATAAAGGCCAGACTTGTGGAATACAGGACTAATAGTTGTCCTATGGACAGATTCTCCCACCTAAGCTGTGGCTCTCTGCAGTTCCTCCAGA
The DNA here is from genome assembly GCA_037952835.1 of Lithobates septentrionalis. Classification (NCBI taxonomy): domain Eukaryota; kingdom Metazoa; phylum Chordata; class Amphibia; order Anura; family Ranidae; genus Lithobates; species Lithobates septentrionalis. The sequence goes on from JBBDGP010000689.1 coordinate 336,328, forward strand.
GTTACCATGGGCCTCTTGGCTGCTTCTCTGATTAATGCTCTCCTTGCCTGGCCTGTCAGTTTAGGTGGACGGCCATGTGTTGGTAGGTTTGCAGTTGTGCCATACTCTTTCCATTTTCGGATGATGGATTGAATAGTGCTCCGTGAGATGTTCAAAGCTTGGGATATTTTTTATAACCTAACCCTGCTTTAAACTTCACAACTTTCTCCCTGACCTGTCAGGCGTGTTCCTTGACCTTCATGATGCTGTTTGTTCACTAAGGTTCTCTAACAGACCTCTGAAGGCTTTGCAAAACAGCTGTATTCATACTGAGATTAAATTACACAGTGGTGGACTCTATTTACTAATTAGGTGACTTCTGAGGGCCATTGGTTCCACTAGAATTTAGTTAGGGGTATCAGAGTAAAGGGGGCTGAATACAAATACATGCCACACTTTTCACATATTTATTTGTAAAAAAAAAAAAATGAAAACCATTTAGCATTTTCTTTTCACTTCACAATTATGTGCTACTTTGTGTTGGTCTATCACATAAAATCCCAATAAAATACATTTACGTTTTTGGCTGCAACATGACAAAATGTGGAAAATGTTAAGGGGTATGAATACTTTTTCAAAGCACTGTGAAAGTGGAAGTTCAGTCAAATACTAACTATATTTAAATCTACTCCCATCCCTATTCTAAGCCTATTCTATCTAAAGGAAAGATCTGAATACTTACCTATTCTAAGGGCACTCCAGTGCAGTCACATGATCAGGTGTCAGCGCCGCCTTCAGTGTAGAGGAGGGACAGCGGACTGCGGATGCCCCATAGTGAGCCGATGGGTGACGTCATTGCCCAGGATGTGCAGCCGTTGTGGGCGATCTCTCTTCTTCACTGATGTCGGCACTGGGACCCAATCATATGACAGGCCTGAAGCACCCTCAGCATAGGTAAGTATACAGATCTATCATTTACAGGATACACAGAATAGGCTTAGAATGAGAGTGGAATTAGAATTAAGTATAGTTAGTGTTATGCCGCGTACACAGGAGCGGACTTTACGGCAGACTTTGCCCGGCGGACGGGATTTCGTCAGACAATTCGATCGTGCGTGGGCTCCAGCGGACTTTGTTTTCTCAAAAGTTGGACGGACTTAGATTTGAAACATGTTTTAAATCAATCCGTCGAAATCGAGTCCGGTCAAAAAGTCCGCTCGTCTGTATGCTAGTTTGACGGACAAAAAGCCACGCATGGGCAGCTATTGGCTACTGGCTATGAACTTCCTTGTTTTAGTCCGGTCGTACGTCATCATGTACGAATTCGACGGACTTTGGTGGATTGTGTGTAGGCAAGTCCGTTCATTCAGAAAGTCCGTCGTAAAGTCTGTCGAAAAGTCCGCCGAGCAAAGTATGCCGTAAAGTCCGCTCGTGTGTATGCGGCATTAGACTTCGCTTCCACTTTAAGCTGGCCATACACTGATTTCAGCTGGTTCCCGATAAAGCGGCAAAATTCAATCAGTGGTTGGCCCTGTCAGCCGCCTCTTGCCTGACATCCCTCAGAAGCTGGTTGGAAAATTGTCAGCGGAACAGAAACTGCATCCAAACAGATGTAGCTGCTGTCCAGATATTTTCACAGCTGGTGGAATGGCTGTGAAAATACTATGGCGGCCGCTGGAGCTTCATTCATGTGTGGATGGAGAAATCTGTTAGATGTTTTTTCTTCAGCCTGCAGGTCGGTTTTAGAGAATGGAAGAAAGTGTGGGAGATATTTTATTGAATTCTGTACATGCAAAAGACCTGAAAGGCAGATTGTACACAGATTACACACCAATTCTAAATGAACTGTGATTGACTATATGTAGATCACAGGAAAACAAAACAAAAATCAATGCCAGTTGTTTCTTTATTCAGATACTTTACAGTTCACATATATAGCTACAAATATACAAAATGTGTGTGTGTGTTAGTGCATATACTATATATATATATATATATATATATATATATATATATATATATATATATATATATATATATATATATATATATATATATATATATATATATATATATATATATTTATGGTCGGAGCCCTATGTCCGATATGGACATAGAAAACACTTATAGTAAAGATAAGACTTACCATCGGAAATAGACCTAAAAGTGTGGACTTACCATATGAAATGGACCTGAAAGTGTGCCTTGGTCTCATGGCCGGTATGCCAAAATAAGGGGGCATACCCTGGTTTATGAAATGATTATTCTGTAAGAGAAATGAATGAAAAGAATAGTTGAGAAATGCTATGAAATGGGGATGGGAGGGTGGGTATCGCGCACAGGAAACCGACAAGCACCACAGGTGAGCGGTGCTGCTTAAATACCCCCGGGCTCCTCCCATAAATTCAGGCCACCATACTGGCCTTCCTACTTATGGTCGGAGCCCTATGTCCGATATGGACATAGAAAACACTTATAGTAAAGATAAGACTTACCATCGGAAATAGACCTAAAAGTGTGGACTTACCATATGAAATGGACCTGAAAGTGTGCCTTGGTCTCATGGCCGGTATGCCAAAATAAGGGGGCAAAAACATTCAGGTAGGGTTATAATTTTTATTGGTTTTCAGTTACTTATTGAGCCAATTTGGAGAATGCCTGTGCCATCTCAGTTTGTGGATTGGGGATGTACCGGGCGAAGCAGGCTGATTTCCACCTGCCTAGTCTTTTGATGATGTGATCTGGCACCCCGTGGCGGGACGCCGCGGAGGCTGCTCCGATGCGGAAAGAGTGTCCGGAATACTGACTGGGGTTAAGGTGAAGATTGCGGAGAAGTATCCTTATGTGGCTCACAAACTGAGAGGCGTTTAAGGGTTTGACTGGAAATGGTAGAAGGGGACTGCTGTCTGGTTGCTCAGGCAGGAGAGATAGGAGTCGGTTGAGTACAGCGACTGGACACCAGCTGTTGTTGGTTCTGTAGAGGTGGATGTTTACTCCCGAGCCCGTTTGCTGGGTTTTAGAGACCTCGAGGTGTAGGATAAAGTGGTCTTGGTGTCGAAGCAAGTGTCGTCTGCATAGTACTTGGTCTGTGGGTTTGTTAGAGGTGAATTCGCCAGGCCGCAAGAACCCATAGTAAGCTAAATATATGGCTGCTTGTAAGACCGTGCTGGGGAGCAGGCCGAATGGCGAAGTAGCCAGAATATTTGACATGTCCCTAAAGATGGGCCCCGTAATGGGCAAGCGCTTAGTGCTGATGACTGGTTGTTGTCTCTGTATTCCCCTTAGGATGGCTCGTATAGCGTGAGATGAGAACAGTGACGATTTCGTCGGGTCTTCAAGCGCCATGAAATGTTGAATGCCGGCTAGGTATAACCGGATGGTGTTGTAGGATAAGGCTAGCTGCGTGTGGCAGTGTGCCGTGAAGGCCAGTACCTGTTTGATATCTGTTGGTTCTTTGCGGCTGGGCGTGAGGAATTTATTAAAAGCTTTCCAAGCTGTCTGGTAGGCTTTGAGTGTGTTGCGGGAGAGGGAATTATTTATGAGTTGCGTAGCTCCGTGTAGATGTTGCATTAGTCCAGGGTCAGTTGTGACCAGACGGGGATAGGGGCCGACATTGGATCGGCATCGGGAACCTGTTTGAAAAAGGAGGAATAGTTGAAACGTGATAGTGCGTCAGCTGCTGAGTTGTATCTGCCGGGAATGAATTCACTGTGTATGTTGAACTGGTGTTGTAAAGACAGTTGTACCAACCTGCGCAGGAAGGACATGACTGCTAGGGACTTGGACCTGCCTCTGTTGATGATGTCTGCCGTGGCCTGGTTATCGGTGGTGAAGACTACGGTTTGTCCTGTCCAGTGGTGGCCCCAGAGTTGTGCGGCTGCCACTATGGGATAAAGCTCAAAGAGGGCAGATGTTTGGGAAAAGCCGGGTATCAACAGTATCTGTTGAGGCCAGGGTCCTGAAAACCAATGATGGCCAAAAATTGCCGCGAAACCTGTGGAGGCTGCAGCGTCAGTCACTACCTGGGGTGAATGGATCGAAACCGTAGGTATAAATAGAGATATGCCATTCCAGGCGGACAAGAATTCCTCCCACATTGATAGGTCCGCTATAGCTGCGGAGTCTAATTTCAAAATCTGATCAGGGTCTTGAGTTTCTGACAGAAATCTCAGCAGGCGTGATACAAATGTGCGGCCTTGTGGGATAATTCGCATAGCGAAGTTGAGCATACCCAGGAGAGACTGCAACTGTTTTTTGGTACAGCCCTTGGTGTGTGTAAACTCGTGAAGGACTGCCCTAATGCGTGTTAATTTGTCGGGGGGGAGACTGGCCTGCATTGCGCAGGTATCCAAGCTGACCCCGAGAAAGGTGATGATGTTTGCTGGACCATCGACTTTGTGCTCGGCGATAGGAACGTTGAGGTTTCCAAAAATAACTCTAAGTTTGTCGAGATCTGCTGGGGTTTTGTTGGGCGGTTCTATCAGTAGGAAGTCATCTAGGTAATGGATGACTTCATGGCATTGGCCCTTGTGTAATAGTATCCAAACGAGGGACTGTGCGAATGTGTCGAAGAGCCACGGGCTACTCTTCGAACCGAAGGTGAGTTTCGTAGCAAAATAATATGCTTCCTTCCATTTGATGCCATGCCAGCACCAAAGGGATGGGTGGATGGGCAGGAGTTTGAAGGCATCCGATATGTCGGCTTTGGAGAGCCAGGCACCTGTGCCTGCTTTGATGATGGCTTGTATTGCCATGTCAACGGAGGAATATTTTAGGGAAAACTCTGCGGAGGGGATCAGGGAATTGAGACTGGGTATGTGCGAAGAATGAGGCGCAGACAAGTCGTACACCAAACGCAATTTATTAGAGAATTTGCCCTTGACAAGCCCAATAGGGCTGACTCTCCATGTGCTGAAAGGGGGGCAAGTGAAAGGGCCTATTACGTAGTCTCGATCTACCTCTGCCTGTAAGAGCTGATCTATGGCCTGTTCGTCGATGGCTGCCGAACGAAGATTGGCGCATTCGTGAGTACTATGGGGCAGTGCGATGAGGCCGGTGTGAAAGCCTACTGTGAAGCCTTGGATAAGGTAGGTGGCCAGGGAAGGGGTGGGGTGTGAAGTGAGATACAGTCCTAGCCATAAGATGTTGATTCGGCTTAGTCAGGCCCTCTTGTGTTGCTTGACTTCACACAAATTCCTAGGGTGTGCTCTTTGGCATATAGTGCAGATGTGAAGTAGACGGCATTGGCTGAAGTTGCAGGACCCATAGTTGTAGTTGTTACAGATGGCTGCCCCTCCCACGGTTCGGACTGGGCATCCGAGTTTGTCCACCTGAGGCGTTGGTTCAGGGATTGACTGGCCCTGTACTGTACCTGAGGTAGAGGGGAACTCGAAGGGCCGTCTGATCGCCGTATTGGCACACCAGGTGGCAGTGTGGGTGGAAGACTGGCAAATTGCACACAGAGGTGAGCGTAAGCCGGCAAAGTGGCGGCAGAAGAGCTCTGTGTCCATGAGACTCCAATCTGTGGTGACCTGGTATTGTGCGAATCTGGCGGCGGCCTTGGCTGAGAAGGAACGATGATAATCGTAGAATGCAAAACCTCCATACTTGTGGCCCAAGTCTACCACAGTATGGAGGTATAAGTCCAGCTCTTCCCGCCTGTTAGGGGTAGCTGAGCACAGGACATCTCTGAGCATGCCAAAGGCCAGGGTAAATTCGGGGACTGATAGCTTGCGGTTCAGCCTGGGGTCTTTGGCTTTAAGGACCACCGATATGTCACCCCAGGAGTAGGCCTTATTTTCTGCTAAATCATGCACGGAGATCAGGAGAGAGGCCAGGTTGACGTCCTTGCCGTCTAAAATGTCCTTCCTGATACTGGTTGGGACCAGATGGGAGGGGTAGACAATGGCGCTTGAGCCTGAGGTACCTGTAGGAAGAGGTGTCAAGGTCTGAATTGCCGTTGGGTCGGGGACAGCCGTGGCCGGTCCGGCCTCCAGAAGTGCCACCCTGGCTTGGACGTCTGCCACTGAGGTGGATAGAGATGACACCATCGTGTGTAACTGCGAAATGGCCGATGATATGGACTGGAGGGATGCCTGTTGGGTACTGGGTCCTGCTGCTGATGGGGGGAAGAGGAGTTTGAAGAGCTCGCCTTTCCTCGCTGTGGTGGGGAAGGGGACACCTCTGCGTCTGAGCTCTGCCGTCAGTTTGGGGATAGTCCATCCCCTGAGGGATTGCACGCTGCCGCTTTCTGAAACCGGAGTAGGTGATAGAGGGGCCGTGAAGTCTTCACTGCCGGCCTGGGACATGGTTGCTCTGGTGAGGATCTCGAGCTTTATTTCCTGGTTGACTGTAACCTATTGGGGGTGAGATGAATTTCAAGTTTTTCTTTGATCCGCTGAGTCATACTTACCCGACTTATTCTCCCTTTCCCCCCCCTTTTTTTTTTTTTTTTTTTTACCTGGGGGAATATCGTCCAACCTGGTGCAGGGTGGACCTACTGAACTTTGACTGACCTGAGGAAGATGAAAGGTGACAATTAGTGAAGGGATTGCTAAGTAACTTGGAGCAATGATTTGTATGGTGCTTGCAATTTGTGACAATAAATGGTTCGAAATGTTTGCCTTGATTGTGAAATGAATGAACTGCATGACAGAGGTGCGGCCTGGTCGTGTCACGATTTGTTCGACCGTGGACCGGACTCTGGAGCATGTATTGAAATGAGGCAACTGAAATATTGGTGCTCCTGGGACGAATCGGTGCTTGTTTGATGCATCTGGATTCGAGTAGGAGTGCAGTATTAAATGAAATGAGAGAAATGATTGTTTTGACCGAGGCTCGAATTGGTTGTGCCGTGTTAGCGACTGGCAACTAACCGAGCTCTGGTGTAGGTATGAAATGTGATCGGAACCAGTGATGCATGCCGTGATGAAGCGGTGCGCCTCGGATGCGACTGGTTTCGAAACGGTGATGCGTTGTGGGAGTGAAATGATAGAAATCGCATGACAGAGATACGGGTCAATCCCTGGTGTCTGCGATTCAGCTATGATCCGGATTTCTGGAGCATGTATCAGAAATGTGGCCAATCCTGGGCACGCCGAGACGAATTGGTGCATTTTCATGCGACTGAATTCCTGTCGGATCGTGATACGTGGGAATGAAATGATAACCATGACAGAGATACAATTGATTGATAAACGTAACTCTGGAGCATGTATAGAAATGAGGCCAATCCTGGGGCACGCCGAGATGAATCGGTGCATTTTCATGCGACTAAATTTATGTCGGAACGTGATAGATGGAAATGAAATGATAACCATGACAGAGATACAATTGATTGGTAAACGTAACTCTGGAGCATGTATAGAAATGAGGCCAATCCTGGGGCACGCCGAGACGAATCGGTGCATTTTTCATGCGACTGGATTCATGTCGGAACGTGATACATGGAATGAAATGATAACCATGACAGAGATACAATTGACTGATAAACGTAACTCTGGAGCATGTATAGAAATGAGGCCAATCCTGGGGCACGCCGAGACGAATCGGTGCATTTTTCATGCGACTGAATTCATGTCGGGACGTGATACATGGAATGAAATGATAACCATGACAGAGATACAATTGACTGATAAACGTAACTCTGGAGCATGTATAGAAATGAGGCCAATCCTGGGGCACGCCGAGACGAATCGGTGCATTTTTTATGCGACTAAATTCATGTCGGATCGTGATACGTGGAATGAAATGATAACCATGACAGAGGTACAATTGACTGATAATAACATAACTCTGGAGCATGTATAGAAATGAGGCCGTAATAACTGGGGCACACCGGAACGAATCGGCGCACCTTTTTTGGTGCGATTGGATTCAAATCGGAGCGTGGTAGGTGACTGAAATGAGAAATGATTTGAAATGTCAGAAATGAGTTTAGAAATGTTTTCAGAAATGAGAAATGATTTGAAATGTCCGAAATGAGTTTCCTGAAATGTTTTCAGAAAAGAGAAATGATTTGAAAATGTCCGAATGAGTTTTTTTGAAATGGGTTTGATAATTTGTAATTTGCGACTGGCTATGGCTGTTTAGTAATACCGACATGCTAGAAATGAAGCGGCGTCAGCGTCGCTGTGCTATCGAATTGTGACATATCGAAAGTACGAGCGATATACATTGCAGTTTGTGCGATGCGGGTGAAACGAAATTTAGAACTCACGGTTTAGTGACATGATATGAAAACGAAAAGTCCGACGGGACCTTACCTGCGACAGCCAAGCCAGACGCGTGGTACAACTATAACGAAAACGCGGACTTCGAAAGTTTTGAGTACGGAGTATCGAATACGGGAACTGCGAGGCAAGAACTTGCGGACGCTGGTATGTCGAATAGTCGGCTTAGTGACGTATATCGCGCACAGGAAACCGACAAGCACCACAGGTGTGAGCGGTGCTGCTTAAATACCCCCGGGCTCCTCCCATAAATTCAGGCCACCATACTGGCCTTCCTACATATATATATATATATATATATACACATATACATATGTATACACACACACACTTATTTATATATAGTTTATTGTATATATCACTTTAGAATACAACCTTTGACTCTTCCTTCTTTTTCCCCATTTCTAGGTGCTCAGTGCATAGATCCTGGGGACTGTAAGTACACTCCATGTTTTAAAAATTCAGGAAAACTGCATGATAAGACTTAACATTAAATTATTAAATATTACAAATTAGACACAGATTTTTAGATGATGACGTTTGACTGTTCATAGCCAGACTCTTAATAATAATCAGCATCAGCACTTATTCATCAACTCAATCACTAGTCAGGCTATAGATGGTGCGAATTTCTTTCCTGTACCACAGTCAATTCCCCATCAACTCAGTCCGTGTTTTGCTGGCGGAGGGGGAACAGTCCCTGCAGGGAGAACACAGTGATGATTATAGTGGCTGGCAATAATCGCATGCCGAGAATCCGACATGCTGGTTGTACCATCGATCGATGGATGGGTACATTCAGCCTGCCCATAAATGGTTTGAATCTCGGCAGGTTCAGCGGAGACCATTGAACCATCTATGGCCGACTTAAAGCATTAAAAGTACAAAATACTCAACACAAACACAACAGAATTGCTCCACTAAAAAAGCGCAGCTCCTCCACTCTGGGAATCGCTAGATAGCTACATCTTCTCCCCAAATGTCTCAAATATGCATACAAAAAAAACAACACTTTTACATCAGTGATCACCCCCATTCTCACCTGGCAATCATTATTTATCACAATTCCAATTTTTATTCCAACAATTAACAGCCGTCAAGGAAATGAACAACCATAAATCAATGCTCAATCCTTAAAGGGATTGTAAAGTCTCATGGTTTTTCATTCTATGCATTAAATTGGAAGTCCAGTCTAAAATTAAAATCTTTCTATTAATTATATGTAAAATATCTTTATCTTTGACATTATTCATTTTCTGTATAGCTGATTGTGTCGCTTAGAAAGTCTAATCAAAGCCAAACAATCAGCTTCTTCCTGTTCTTCAGGGACAACCTTACTTCCTTATATCTGAATTCTGCATGGGGGCCTCTCACTTCCTGAAAACGTTGTCCTTCTCTTCTACACAGCCACAGCCTACTGTTCATTCTAACAGCCCCACCCCCATCCCTCCTCTCCTTCACAGATCTCCTCCTGTCTTCATAGCCTCGTTTTGGATAGTAGTTTCTACTGAGAAAGAAGGGGGGGGGGGGGGGGGCAGGCAGGCTCTGGAAGTATGTTCTGTTTGTTAGAAACTGTAATATAAATTACAATGCAACATGCTGCAGATTTTCTACAGTGTACAAACACGTGGTTTCATGGCACTGTGATGGGCACTGTGTGAATGGTGTGGCACTGTGATGGGCACTGTGTGCATGGTGTGGCACTGTGATGGGCACTGTGTGACTGGTGTGGCACTGTGATGGGCACTGTGTGACTGGTGTGGCACTGTGATGGGCACTGTGTGACTGGTGTGGCACTGTGATGGGTACTGTGTGCCTGGCGTGGCACATGCCCAGCTGAAGGAGCTACATGTGAGTAATGAGTTTAAGGCTCCGTTTCCACTAGTGCGACTTGTCAACTGACTTTGGACACAAAGTCACATCACAAGTCACAGCCTATTGATTTCAATGGCAAACGTTCCCATCTATGCGACAAAAGGTGCCTGCACTACTTTGATACAACTTTTGATGCAACTTTGATCCAGAGTGTAATGTTGGATCAAAGCTGCACTCAGAGTCGCACTCTAAATCGCACAGCTAGTGGAAACGTAGCCTAAGGTTAGAGTGCAACTTTGGTGCAACTTGGAGCGCAGCTTTGATCCAACTTTACACTCTCTGGATCAAAGTCGTATCAAAGTATTGCAGGTACCTTTTCAAAGTCGCTGATTTTCAAAGTCAAATAGATGGGAATGGGTGCCATCCAACATTTGTTGGCCGAAAGTTGGACAACAATTGTCTGATGGAGCGTACTAACAGTTAGATTTTAGGCAGTCTGTCATCACACAATTCCCAGCCGAAAATCCGATGGTGTGTATGAGGCTTTAGTGTGGGTGCCTGTACTATGATCACTGTAGATTGTGAGCTAAGACCCGGGGGTGGGGCCGAGTCCGGCATTCGTGTCTACCAGTGCCGCCGGGGGACCCCAGAAGAGGAGGATCGGGGCCACTCTGTGCAAAATGAACTGCACAGTGGAGGTAAGTATGATATGTTTGTTATTTAAAAAAACGAAGCCTTACAATCAGTTTAATCTCTTTCTGAGATTTGTTCTTTACAAGTTAAAAACAGTTTTTTTTGCTAGAAAATTACTTAGAAAAAAAATATATAATGGTTGGGGGTTCTAACACCCTGGAGAATAAAATGGCAGTTGTTGCAATACTTTCGGTCACACCGTATTTGCGCAGCGATCTTACAAGTGCACTTTTTTGGGAAAAAATACACTTTTTTGAATTAAAAAATAAGACAACAATAAAGTTAGCCCAATTTTTTTTTATAATGTGAAAGATAATGTTACGCGAGTAAATTGATACCCAACATGTCACGCTTCAAAATTGTGCCCGCTCGTGGAATGGCAAACTTTTCCCTTAAAAATCTCCATAGGCGACGTTTAAGAAACTCTACAGGTTGCATGTTTTGAGTTACAGAGGAGTTCTAGGGCTAGAATTATTGCTCTTGCTCTACCGATCACGGCCATACCTCACATGGGCGGTTTTACCATCATTTTCGTATGCGGGCGCTACTCACGTATGTGTTCGTTTCTGCAAGCGAGCTCGGCGGGACGGGGCGCATTTGAACTTTTTTTTTTTCTTATTTATTTTACCTTTTAAATTTTTACACTGTTCTTTAAAAAAAAAAAAAAAATTGTGTCACTTTTATTCCTATTACAAGGAGTGTAAAAATCCCTTGTAATAGAAAAAAACATGACAGGACCTCTTAAATATGAGATCTGGGGTCAAAAAGACCTCAGATCTCATATTTACACTAAAATGCAATAAAAATACAAATAAAAAAAATTGTAATTTGAAAAAAAAAAAAAAAAAGTCCAATTAAGAGCTATGGGCAAAAATGACGTTTTGACGTTGCTTCCGCCCTGCAATGATATGGAGACGGGTGGGGGCCATCTTCCCCTCACTCGTCTCCATACCAAGCCAGCAAGATGCCGCGATTGCCTCCGCCGCTACCAATAGCTCCGGTAAGCGGCGGAGGGCACCGAAGCACAGCGAGAGGGGGCCCCTCTCCCGCCGCCGGTAAAAGTGATCTCGTGGTGAATCCGCCGCAGAGACCACTTTTATGAAGAAGAGGATACCTGGGTTATGACAGCTAGCTGCTGCCATAAAAACAAAACTCCTCTTCAAACTAGCGACATAAAATGACGGCAGGCAGTCCGTAAGTGATTAATTGAACAAGCTGAAGTTTGAAGCTGATTGACTACCATGCACTACTTCACTTGATTTTGCACTCTCTAGCTTTAGTAAATCAACCCCTTAGGCTCCGTACACATCTCCACGTATGGGGGCAACAATCGTGGTAAAAACACGCAAATAGTCTCCCAAAAGAAGCTCCTGTATTTCGTTTGGACAACAGGCATTCCGCGATTCTGTTCGCAGGTTTTTACCACGTCTGTCGCCGGGAAAATCACGATGCGTGTGGGGTGTTTTTAAAAATAAATGGCAACGCAATTCGGAACGTGGATATGTGAACGGAGCATTAGTGGTTGTAAGCCCTTACAGATCACTTTTGACTACAGGTAAGGCAATAATTAGGCTTACCTGTAGCAACCGTGGATACCTCCTAAACCTGCACCGTTTAGGAGATATCCACTGTATCCATATGTGCCGACATCATCGGCACATGCGCACAGAAGAAACAGACCAAGCGTGCCGTTTCTTCAGCTGTCGTGCCGTTACCGGCTGATGTGCCGTAATCACGGCTCTGGCCAATCACAGCGCCGGAGCCCGCGATACCCAGAAATAACTCTGGGAGACATGTCCCCGGCCAGAGCAGTGTGCCGGGACCACTGTGGGGGCTTCGATCTAAGGTAAGTATTTCATAATAAGCTAGTATGCTAAGCTCATTATGCCTTTGTCTTGCAGGTTTCGTTTTTTTTTTGTGGGTTTACAACCACTTTAATGTCTCTGAAAGTGCAGATAAATCTCAGGTTCTTTTGTTTCTTTTTACCAAAGTGATACAGTATATAATTTCTTTAACATATGCACCAATCCTGCATGTCACAAGTGCACTGTCTGTAAGGCCTCATGCACTCAAGACGCTGTTAAACGCACGTTCAGAGGCAGTTGGATACTTTTTTTCAACTGCCCCTGAACTCATTCAATGTTGTCCTAGGTGTCCATGTACACAGTCTCGTTTTTTGGCGTTTTTAGGCAGTTGAGTTTAACCTCGTTTTTCCAGAAGCAAAAAAATGGGTTCAGACGCAAAAGTTATCCACGTTTTAGACACCAAACGCGGCTAAACGCTGGTACCGTGTTTAGCCGCGTTTGCGGTTAAGTGTTTTTAAAGGAACCCTATTTTTTGCACAAGAAAACACAGAAATATGATGGTAAACTGCAGCAGAGAATGACATTTTGTGACCCCGAATTTGGGGCCCCGTATCTCTTGGGGTTCCTAGCACCAAGTGGCCCCGAGATACGGGACCCCAAAGTCGGGTCGCAAAATGTCAAGCACTTTTCTGCGACCAGACTTTGGGGCCCCATATCTTGGGGTCACTTGGTGCTAGGAACCCCAAATTTGGTGTGCAATATATCCAAATTGGGGTTCCTAGCACTGAGTGGCCCCTAGATACGGGCCCCAAAGTTGGGTCACAAAATGTCATTCTCTGCTCTGCAATATGTTCAATATGGGATACATTTCCAAAAAAAAAAAAAACACAGAAAGAGAGACAAATGCAAGTATACAACTGCTCTCTCTGCTGCTGCTGCTCACTCTGATCCAAATGGCAGAAATAGTTAAAATTTATCATGCTTTCTGAGCTTGGGAAGGGTCTTTGTTATCTTAGCTAAACGCTTCTAGACGCAAACACGGTTAAACGCGGCATGCCAACGCGGCATGCAAACGCGGCATGCAAACGCGGTAAAACAGGCGTTTCTAAATGCCGGTTTCAGCTTTTAAAAACATGTGTTCAGCAGAGTTTGCACCGGCGTCTCGTGTGCATGAAGCCTAAGAGTACATTCAGACAGCTGCAGAGTAGTAGCCAGGGGCAGCCGCCAGAAAGAATCAGTATATTCTTGCCTGTGGTTATAAATGCTGCCTTCCAGCTGCAACTGTCGATTGTTTACTCTGTACAAATCAATGGCCGGTGCCTCCACTGTTCACATGTAACTGCTCATCTGAGGGGGCAGGAAGGGGTTAAAGTACAAAAAGTATTAGGATCAGTGGTCAAGGATCTAAAGTGACCCTGTCAGAACAGAGTCACTGCCAAAACATTTCATACCTGTAATAAAAGAGGCAGCCCATTTTTTTGGGAAAGTCAAAGGTGAGGGATAGGCTTAGTGTGAATCTGATAAGTGAGAGGGGATATCCCCACGGGAGATGGATGGGAAGGTGACAATCAGAGACCTCCTCACTTTAGGAGGGACAAGGAACCCGGGGTAGGGCTGCTGCTCCTCGCTCTGGGGCCGTTGCTTCTCCATCCGGCCGAACAGGAAGTGGGTCCAGTTCTAAGACTCCCTGGCCAATCGGGTCCCAGGACCTGCTTCCTGATTGGCCAGGAGGAGAATCAGGAAGACAATAGCAAATATTAATTCGCTATTGTCACACAACTGGGTGGGCTCAGGGAGCCCGAGCCTACCCATTTCTGAAGCCAATTAGAGCCTCAGGCTCTAATCAGGTGCTTTAATAAAAAAATATTGGAATCCATGCATCTAGATTAGGGGGGCAGCACCCCTGCGCCCCTTATGGACGGGCCGCCACTGGAAGTATGGGGGAAAAAAAATAAGCAGTACATTCTACCCTAATGCTTTCATGTCTTTTCATTTGTTAGGTACAGGCATTTGAACTGCCAGGAAGGCGTCTGTAACAGTTCTTTCTCTGTTTAAAAGTTTAGAGGGGGAAAACATCTCCAGCAATACATTCCCTCTATCAGTGCTTCCCTCTCTTGGACATGTGGCCATGCTTGGTGATCAGATACACACCCAGCTGTCAGCTAGAGCGAGTGCGCGTTTTTTCACGCGCCTCCATCTCCTGCAGTCTACTCTCCTCCAGTAGCTCTGCTGTCTTGTGTTCTTGGCTGCACTTTCCCTCCAGTTTGTATCTTCTCCCCTCTGCAGCTTTCCTCTCCCTCTCCCATGGGCTTTGATCTCCAACTATCTCAGTCCATCCCCCGGGAATGTCAGCCAACATATGTCATGCTCAGCGATCCTCTGAACCAATACAGGAAATGTTCCCTAAACATCCCACTACATTCATTTATAATAAAAGACATGGTAAATATCAGCCCCTGTTTGCTGTGACATTCTGTTTTGTGAATGAACACAATGTGATAGACATGTGCAATTCGTTTGCTTACCAATTCCTTTTTCAACAAAATTCGACAAATTTGGAAATATTCAAATTAACGAATTTTTCAGATATCCAAAAGAAAATCTGAAAATTCTAAAGCCTGAAAATTCGAAAATCCAAAATAATAACTAACTAACTAATAAATTATAGGTATTGGAATTTCCTTACAATTTTGGCTTAGTGAACGTAACAAATACACATTTATCCGAAGTTACGAATTATCCAAAATAACAAATGCCGCATCTAAACAAATAGAACGTAACAAATGAATAATAATAAATAATAAAAACGTATTATTATTATTGTTATTCATTATTATTAATTCGTTATGTTCCATTTGTTTAGATGCGACATTCATTATGTCAGATAATTCGTAACTTCAGATAAATTCGTATTCGTTACCTTCACTAACAGCCAAAATTGAAAGGAAATTCCAATACCTATAATTTATTAGTTAGTTATTATTTTGGATTTTTGAATTTTCGGATTTTCAAATTTTCAGATTTCCGTTGTTATTTTAGAATTTCCGGATTTTCATCCTTATTTTCGAGTGTTTGGACTTTCGAATTTTCTCATGTTCGAATTTTTGAATTTCGGGATTTAATTGAAATAACAAATTTCGATCATAACGAATGACCTGAAAAATAGAAAAAAACAAAACTAAAAAAAAAACGAATGAAATGAAAACAAACACATTTTTCAGCAGTGCACATGTGTACAATGTGATATATAGAGAGCATACCTTTTCAGTACATACCGGTAGCAGTGCTGCAGGGGAGAGGAAAGCTGAGAACTCCCTGCCCTCTAAATCTAAAGTCAGATATCTGATAAAAGCCAGCTGAATTTTACTTTAAAATGTATGCTTTGAATTATAATTCTACCAGGAATGTAGAATGTAATATAAAGAGCGATGACTTCTACAGTCACTAAAGGCTGCTGCTACTATCAGAGGTTTGTGGTGTGAGCTGAGATCGGTCTGCCTACAACAGGGAGGAGGGAGGAGAGGGGAGGAGCTCTGTGTGTTGTGTGAAGTCTCCAGAACGAGCAGAGAGCCGACATCATCACAGAGAAGAGATAGAAGGGGGGCGGATCCAGACTCTTATTGTCGGGATGACATTCCAGGAAAGTCTGTACCCCTCCTACAGGTAATAAACTCTATTTTCACAGAAAGGATGCACTTTTCAGAGGGCAGGAAAGATTTGTAGATATAAGCAGCTCATAAGGATTAGGATTAAGCAAAATAAAAGGAAACTCACACTTCTCTTTTAATACTCCTGTTGAGAAGGTTTTTTTTCAACTATTTGCAAATGTTTATGGCCAGTTTTACAAATATTTTTTGCAGTTCTAATGATATTGCAGATGTTTTTTAGTCATGTGACTTGATCTGAAAACTGACTACAAAAGTTCCTGGTTTCTGACATCTTTTTCTTCTCTTCCCAGCTACGTACGCGGGCCTGACATTTTGTGCCTCGTGTTCTGGGCGCTGTTATCTTAACAATGGATGTTCCTGTAATAGTGTTCCCCCTGTGACCTGTGTTCCAAATCAAGGTATTCGTTGCCCTAACCCTGATTTATGCTGTCCAGCAGGCCTATTCTACAATACAAATCAGTCCTGTTGCTCAAGTAAGTATTTTCATATCAGTTCGGAGTGAACTTTCTGAGTCTGACCATTTAAGATTTGTCATTTATAAGATATTTTTCTGCTTTGTCTTCTTCAGCTTTTCCTTCCTGTAACCCACCATGTACTACAGATGAAGTTTGCAGCTCATTAGGAATATGTGAATGTAATACCACCGTGTACAGAAATCTGAGTAAGACTTTCTTTATTTTCTTTCCTTTGCAATGCCAATTTGGTCATTAGAGATAATGTACAGTATGTGCTTGGTGGGCATATATTATGGGTTTTTGTCAGTGTATGCTTTGCTCTGTCATGTTTTTGTTATTTTATTATATGTAGATAAATGTGTAGATTTGTCATTAGATGGCGCTCTTAGTGGATCAGTCGTTTTATTTGCTGATTAAAGTACACCAGCCATGAGAATATTATGGGGACTGACACTGGTGATCATTTTCAAAGTGCTGGTTTCTGAATCTCTGACCTGGAACAAGCATGCAGGAAATTACAACTGGAGAAAAGTCAGAGATCCTGATATCTATATCTGTTCCTAGTTACTGACTGAAGCCAAATCATCGACATGACAGCCAGGAAACCAGCATTTTAATCAGGCTAGTTCAGCAATGGCCGCCCATATAACCCTTAACTGTGGATTAGGATATCAGCCACACAGGGAGAGCATTGTTTTCAACAAGTCATGGACTTGTAATGTGAGAAGGATCAGGAAAGCACAACTATTTTGTGGCACTGCAAATAATACAGTAGAATCAGTTTATGTCATGAGAAAATATGGCTGGGCATACATTAAAACACTATTATATACTGGTAGGATTATTTACATCAAACTGCTCTTTTACATCGAAAAAATTGTAGATCCCTTTACAGTCGATGACATTCTCCCTAACAATGACGTTTCGTTTGTTAAAGTGGGAGTAAACTCCCATCTCTGACTATTATAAGACTTACCTATAGGTACTGTAAATATCTCCTAAACGTGCGCCGTTTAGAAGATATTTACTGTATATGCATCCGATGACGTGCATGCGCTCTGAAGGGACAGCCACCCAGGCCGTTCCTTCAGAGTCCTGTGCCGTAAACGGTGGCTTCCCCGCGCATGCGCTGGAGTGACGTTATCGAGGCTCTGGCCAGTCAAACAGTCGACCTGGAAACGGACCCAGAAAGAAGACAGGTAAAGATAGAAGCTGCCTCCAGCGGTGACAGTGCATCTCTGGAATGCTTCATTTTCAGGTAAGTTTCAAATAATGTGCTAGTATGTGATGCATACTAGCTTATTATGCCTTTACTTTTCAGGTAAAAAAAAACTAAAATATCACCCAGCGGTTTACTATCGCTTTAAAGCACAGTGGGGTTGGTTTACTAAAACTGGTGGAGTGTAAATTCTGGTGTAGTTGTGCATAGAAACCAATCAGCTTCCAGGTTATTTTGTCAAAGCCTAATTGAACAAGCTGAAGTTAGAAGCTGATTGGCTACCATGCACGGCTGCACCCTATTTTGAACTCTCCAGTTTTGATAAATCAACCCCAGTGTATGTTAAATAAGTGGCATTTAAAAAAAAGATGTACTTGTTTTTACCTTTTTTCAATTCTTGTTGCATTCAGTGATGCTGATCTTCTACAGCCTCTTTGCAGCCACTTTATTTCTATATGCATGTACTCCAGGAATGACAGCATTTTACAGGGTGGCTTTCCTTATGGTGACAGCGGTGGTCTGTGCCTTCATAATGCGTGTTGAAATGCCGCTTGTAATTTCCATCAGACGCCCATGTGACAGGGTGACAATGCAGCATCACTACTGTTGTTACTCCATACAGGAGGTGCCTGAACCAAGACTTTTATGGTGGGAACACCAGGTGTAATCTAAATGAAAGCTGTAGATATGAGAGTATTAAAAATGGCTTTTGAATTTACGTGAAGTTTGAATAATTGGGTTTGCATCCACTTTAAAGCCAAACTCTGTGCAGATGTAAAATACACACAACAAGAAGCCAGTTGTGTTTAACCTCTTCCCGACCGGCTCACGCTGATATACGTCGGCAGAAGGGCACATACAGGCATATTAACGTACCTGTATGTTGCCCTGTAAGAAGAGGCTTGCAGGCGCGGGCTCGCGCCCGTCGCGAGCTCCGTGAGTGTGATCACGGGTCCCGTGAACTCAATGTCCGCCGGGATACCCACGATCGTCTGATGTAAACAAGCATTTCCCCATTCTGCCTAGTGACAAGGACACTGATCACCGCTCCCTGTAATCGGGAGCGGTGATCAGTGTCGTGTCACACATAGCCCATCCCCCCCACAGTTAGAATCACTCCCTAGGACACACTTAACCCTTACAGCGCCCCCTAGTGGTTAACCCCTTAACTGCCAGTCACATTTACACAGTAATCAATGCACTTTTAATCGCACTGATCGCTGTATAAATGTGAATGGTCCCAAAATAGCGCCAAAAGTGTCCGATCTGTCCGCCATAATGTCGCAGTCATGATAAAAATCGCTGATCGCCGCCATTACTAGTATAAAAAAAATTATTAATAAACAATAAAAATGCCATAAAACTATCCCCTATTTTGTAGATGCTATAACTTTTGCGCAAACCAATCAATAAACGCTTATTGCGAATTTTTTTTGCCAAAAATATGTGGAAGAATACATATCAGCCTAAACTGAAGAAAAAAAATGTTTTTTTTTATATATTTTTGGGGATATTTATTATAGCAAAAAGTTAAAAAAAAAATGCGTTTTTTTTCAAAATTGTTGCTATTTTTTTGTTTATAGCGCAAAAAATAAATTCCGCAGAGGCGATCAAAAACCATCAAAAGACAGCTCTATTTGTGGGGAAAAAAAGGACGTCAATTTTGTTTGTGAGCCACATCGCACGACCGCGCAATTGTCAGTTACAGCGACGCAGTGCCGAATCGCAAAAGGTGCTCTGGTCTTTTGCCAGCCAAATGGTCCGGGGCTGAAGTGGTTAATAACCACTTCGGGACCAGCATATTTTACCCCATTCATCACCAGACACTTTATCAGTTTTCGGCATTGTTATACTTTGACTGACAATTACTCAGTTATGCAACACTGTACCCAAATTAATGTTATGTCATATCTTTGAGACAGATTCTAGGGGATTCAAAATAGCCCAAATGACACATTTCTGGCAGTTGTTCCCTTAAGAACTACTTGCGCCAAATTCAGGTAAATATTTGCGTCAGTGTCAGTTACATTACCGATTTCTGCTGCAAATTCAGGTAGTTCTTACTACTGCCATTTTAAGAACCTGTCGCTATGGCAGTGACCAATTCCTAAAGATTGACCGCCACTTCTAAAATAAAACCAAATCTAGAGATACATCAGTACTGAGATTGGGCAATGCCTGTGCTATGAAACTGCATAGCTCCCAACTGTCCCTGATTTCGAGGGACTGTCCCTGATTTGGAACAATGTCCCCCTGTCCCTCTTTCCTCCTTATTTGTCCCTCATTTTGGTCTGATCTATATAGTTGTATATGAAACGCACTATTTATCTTTCAGAAAGTGTTTCCCAGTGCTAAACATTTCATCCAAATTCTAAATGGCTGCATTTGCTAATTTCAAAAGCCAATATAAAGGAATAATAATGGTAAACAAAGCACTTGTGGGTTTAACTAATCAATTTTTTGTGTAAATCTCCCTTACCACTTCCCCGCTGGGCACTTAACCTCCCTGGCGGTTTTCCCGAGTGTGGCTCGGGGTTAAAAATCAGGACCATTAGCGGTAACCCCGAGCCACACTCGGGATTACATCGCAGGATCCTGGTGCCTCCTTACTTACCTTGTCCCTGGGATCCTGTGATGTCCCCCGCTGTGTCTGCGGGCTCCGTCCTCCTGCGAAGCCTCTCCGTGCCAGGCTCCGTTCCCTGCGAGCGGCGCGACGCACGGGGCGGAGCCTGGCGGCAAATTAAAAAAAAGTGTAAAATCACAACACATACAGTACTGTAATCTTACAGATTACAGTACTGTATGAAATGATTTCACATCCCCTTTGTCCCCAGTGCTTTGGCCCATGCCCTGCATGCAGTTTTATATTGCATATACTGTTCTTTCTGCCTGGAAACTGGAGATTGTCCAAAGCAACCAAAAAGTGTCCCTTTAGGTCAAAAATGGCTTTAGACCAGCTAGAAAACAGCGATAGTAAATTAGAACACTTGCAGAATTGAGCGATAGTGAATCGTGTGGAAATTAATTTTATTACTATTTATTTTTATTTTTTTTAATTATTTGTTTTTTTAATTATATTATAATTTATGTTTTTGTGTTTCAAACTTTATCATACCCGGGATATCTACTAGACTCTTGTTTGGACAGATTTAAGTGTGTTATTGTTAAGAATTACAGACCTACAATATAAAACGCCAAATTTCCATGCAAAATAATTGTACCGCTTTCAGCACCTAAAATCCGAAATAATCATACCGCCAGGGAGGTTAAACACCCTTCCTAACCAGACCAATTTTCGGCTTTCAGTGCTCTCACATTTTGAATGACAATTACTCAGTCATGCAACACTGTACCCATATTAAATGTTTGTCCTTTTTTTAACACAAATAGAGCTTTCTTTTGGTGGTATTTGATCACCTCTGGGTTTTTTTGTGTTATAAATGAAAAAAAAATGAAAATTTTGTAAAAAAAATGCTTTTTTCTTTATATCTATTATTGAAAATTGATCACACCTGATGTAATGAAGGCTTATCTCATTTCATGAGACACTAACAAGCCAGGAAAGTACAAATACCCCCCTCCCCCCAAAAATACCCCTTTTTGGAAAGTAGACATTCCAAGGTATTTAGTAAGAGGCATGGTTAGTTTTTGAAGATGTAATTTTTTTCCCACAATTCTTTGCAAAATGAAGATTTTTTTTTTCACACACATTTACCATTATAACATGTTATTTCTTTCACATGGCATGTGCATTCCACAAATGACACCCCAAAATACATTCTGCTACTCCTCCTGAGTATGGCAATACCACATACCACGTGTGAGCCTTATACACAGCCTGGCAAAAGACAGAGGCCCAACATTAAAGTAGCACCTTTGGGCGTTCTAGGAGCATAAATTACACATCTAATCTCTTAACCACCTATTATGCCCCGTACACACGGTTGGATTTTCCGATGGAAAATGTCCGATCGGAGCGTGTTGTCGTAAATTCCGACCGTGTGTGGGCTCCATCGGACATTTTCCATCGGATTTTCCGACACACAAAGTTGGAGAGCAGGAGATAAAATTTTCCGACAACAAAATCCGTTGTCGGAAATTCCGATCGTGTGTACACAAATCCGACGGACAAAGTGCCACGCATGTTTAGAATAAATAAAGAGATGAAAGCTATTGGCCACTGCCCCGTTTATAGTCCTGACGTACGTGTTTTACGTCACCGCGTTTAGAACGATCGGATTTTCTGACAACTTTGTGCGACCGTGTGTAGACAAAACAAGTTTGAGCCAACATCCGTCGGAAAAAATCCTAGGATTTTGTTGTCGGAATGTCCGAACAAGGTCCGACCGTGTGTACGCCCTATAACAGTTTTGAAGGCCCTGGAGCACCAGGACAATGGAAACGCCCACAAAATTACCCCATTTTGGAAAGCAAACACCCCCATGTATAATCTATGAGGCATAATGAGTCTTTTGAACGGTAATTTTTTTACAGAAGTTTTTGGAAAATGTGGAAAAAAAAAGGAAAACGCATTTTTTTTTTCACACAAAGTTGTCCATTTATAAGATATTTCCAACACATCACATGTACATAGCAAAAATGACACCCCAACATACATTCTGCTACTCCTCCTGAGTATGGCAATATCACATGTGTGAGACTTTTACATAGCCGGGTCGCATACAGAGGCCCAACATTGAAGTAGCACCTTCAGGCGTTCTAGAAGCATAAATTACGCATCTAATTTCCTTACAATCTATCACATTTTTATGGCCCTTCATATTTCCAACACAAAGAATGTACATACCAAAAATTACACCCTAAAACACATTCTGCTGAGCAAAGGGTAAACAAAAGATTACCTGTGGTTTTAGTAGTGCAGTTGTCCACAGGAGGAGAGCCCTGATCCAGGCAGCAGGCAGGGACGTGGTCAGCGACAGTGAATGGAATTGTCCAGGCAGCAGGCAGGAATATTGTCCATAGTCAGTACAGGCAGGGATACTGTCCGTATACAGCCCAGGGTCAGTGCAGGTAGAGATATTGCCAGCAGTGTCAAAATATTGGTCCTGGTAGTAAGCAGGAACATGGTCCAAGTAGCAGGCCAGGAAAGAATGGGGACAAGGGTAGAGGCTTCTTCCACCCAAATCTCTTTAAAGCCTCCGAGTCTCCAGACCCTAATCCTGGGAATGAGAAAACCAAAAAATGTGTTTTCTTCATCCAGAAAAACAATTCTGGAGCCCTTCACATATGTGAGACCCCTGTGTTCCCATTAGCATAACAGGGTAAAAGATCAGTCCAAGAGGCAGGCAAAAAACGTGGTCAAACAGTCCAGGGTCAGTTCCAGAGCAGGCAGAGGTAGGTACAGTTTAGCGTTAGGCAGAAGCGTGATCGTATAACAGGCCAGGGTCAGTTCCGGAGAAGGCAGAGATATGTTTAGCGTCAGGCAGAAGCTTGGTCATATAACAAGCCAGGGTCAGTTTCTGGAGAAGGCAGAGGTATGTATAGTTCAGTGCAGTGGCAAAAGGGGTGTGGAGGAAAATGACAGGAAATGAGAATTACGTTTACCATACTTGCCTAATAATGTAGAGAAGTATGGTAACGGCGGAAAGTCACCTATACAGAGGCCTGGTTGGGAAGGACATTGGAGACAATAATACGTGGTGTCTATTCTAACTCCTCCTCTGGAGCACAGCCGGCATTTCTTCTGACGTCTGTGGCCTGTTTCACGGGGGGGGAGATTTTCTCAGGAAAGTGGCGTTCGTGGTGTCTGCTCACTGAATCAGAGCGAATATATTCTGTTGGGCCTTCAGGGTACAAAAGGGCAATGATAACTTGTTCTTGGTAATGCAGATAGGATACGGGGGTCTTGGTAGATTTTTGGTAAATAACATAAGTGTTATATATGGCCAAACTAAAAAAATAAATGGACACTTTTTTATACCAATGGCGGAAATTTTCTTGTGGGAAGGTAGGGTTCAATCATCTGATCATTGAAGTCCACTCCCCCCATGAACAAATTATAGACGTGGACACAAGCTGGTTTCGGGATTGGGCCGTTTCTTCTGGGGACTTCCACATAGGTGTCGTTATGGATTGATGTGAGCATGTGGACTTTCGTCTGTCCCTCCACTTGACAGCCAATAGCTCCTGGTTCCGCAAATGATGCCGTCTCCCCTTGTCGTAGCCTTTCATTGATGAGTTTTTGCGGGAAGCCCCTTCTATTGGTTCTTACTGTACTACATGCTGGGGTGTCCCTCCGGTGAAGATTGCGGAAGAGGGGCAAGCTTGTATAAAAATTATCCACATAAAGATGGTATCACCTTTCCAAGGAGTGGATAGACAAGCTCCCAGACAACTTTTCGGCTGGCTCCAATGTACTCTGGACATTTAGGGGATGCAGTTGGGAGTCCTTCCCTTCGTACACCAGGAAGGCGTAGATGTACCCGGTGGCTCTGTCATAAAGTTTGTACATTTTAACCCCATATCGTGCCCTTTTGCTGGGAATAAACTGTTTGAAGCCCAGCCTGCCTGTGAATTTTACAAGGGACTCATCCACAGAGATATTCTGGTCGGGGGTATAAAACTGGGGGAATTTTTCAGAGAAATCATTTAGGAGTGGCCGAATTTTAAATAATTTGTCAAAAGCTGGGTCATTTCGGGGAGGGCACCGGGTGTTCTCTTTATAGTGGAGGAACCGCATAATCATAAGGTATCTTGATCTTGGCATAATGGATGAGAAGATTGGCATGTGGTGGATGGGGTTTGCAGACCAATAGGAGTACATTTTTTTTTTTTTATGAGTCCCATAGTAAAAGTTAGGCCTAAAAAATTTTAGAATTCCTCTACGGTAAGTTCTCTCCACTCAAAGGGACGGGCGTAACTAGAACCAGGGTTACTTACTATGTACTGCTGTGCATATAGGTTGCACTGGGCCACGATGGATTATAGGAAGTCTTCAGTGAAAATCAAATGCAAAAAATCAAGCGTGGCAAAATCATCGGTGTTCACCTGGACACCTGGCTGGGCAGTAAAAGGGGGGATGTTTTCTGCTCCGAAATTAGGGGGAAGCCATAGGGGGTTTTGAAGGGCATAGGGAAGGCTGGCATGGGCCCTATCCCTTTGGGGCTGAGATGTCACCCTACTCGTGCTTGGCCTTTGTTGCAGTGGCACTGCAGTCGAGGTGCACGGCACTGCAATCGAGGTGGAAGGCACTGCGCTGCTGGTAGTAGGCTGCTGCTCCACGCCAGAACGCCTTCTTTTCATGGGCACATGTTCTTCATCCTCCGATTCTGTAGCAGACTCACTGCTTGGAACGGGTTCATATGCCGAATCAGAATCGGACTGAGACTCAGAGAGCTCCAGGCTGCTCTCATCACTCAGGCTAAGACGCTGGTAGGCCTCCTCGCTGGTAAAATATTTTTTTCGCCCTACTGGTGATTGTGTTACGATATGTAAACTAGACAGGTGTGGCTGCACTGCTGGGTGCTGATGAGGGTGCATTGCTGGGTGCTGGTGAGGGTGCACTGCTGGGTGCTGGTGAGGCTGCACTGCTGGTGAGGGTGCACTGCTGGTGAGGGTGCACTGATGGGTTCTAATGAGAATGCACTAATGCACTGCGGCTGCACTGATTAGCTGGCACTGATGAGGATCCACTGATAGGGTGGCACTGATGAGCACTGATGTGCACTATTGGGCACAGTAGTGGCACTAATGAGCATGTAGTTGCACTGATGGTACGGTAGTGGCACAGATGAGCACTGTAGTGGCACAGGTTGCACCAATTGGCACTGTAGTGGCACCGATTGGCACTATAGTGGCACCGATTGTACTGTAGTGGCACAGATGGGCACTGATGGGCACAGGTGGCACTGATGTGGAACAGATGAGCACTGTAGTGGCACTGGTATGGCTCTGGTGGCACTGATGTGGCTCTGTAGAGGCACTGTTTATCACTGATGTGGCACAGATGGCACACATGGCACAGTGGAGCACTGATGTAGCCTCTGTTGGGCACAGTAATATATCAAGAAACTCAGTTTTTCACTCGATCGCTCTCCTCTCCACTCATGCTGTATCGGTGTGAGGAGAGTGTTGAACCCCTGGATGACCCCGCTGTGTTTACATTGTAATCGCTCCGTCATTGCAATAACGTGGTAAAGAGCCGCTGTCATTGGCCCTTTACCGCAATCTGTTTTGTGTCGGGTCCCGTGAACCCGGCGAGCACGTATAGTCCCGTGTGCGTGCCCCAGGGGAGAGTGATTCTGGGAGGACATCAATGTATGCCCTCCCAGAGTTATCGAGCCGCACTGTAGGCGTCATTTGACTATAGTGCGGCTGGTAACTGGTTAAGGGGGCATGACAGTGGGTGTGTCCTATGCCTTCATACTTTTGCTAATAGGTGTCTCTTGCTCCCATCTTAAATAGTTGGGAGGTATGAAACTATCATATATGCAGGGCTGGTGCAAGGATTTTTGTCTACTTAGACGAAGGTGCACTTTGACAACCCCCCAACCG
Organism: Lithobates septentrionalis; assembly: GCA_037952835.1. Lineage (NCBI taxonomy): Eukaryota > Metazoa > Chordata > Amphibia > Anura > Ranidae > Lithobates > Lithobates septentrionalis. The sequence continues at coordinate 362,707 of JBBDGP010000689.1, forward strand.
TCCTTCCGCCACCCCCTTGCCTTCATAATGCAACATCCCACCCCCATATGGCATACACTTTATTGTGCTTCAGAATCCCGTCCCCTCTTACAGTCCCCACCATTACTCTATACATCAGGGTGCCTAGATTCCCTTCTTACATAAGTGTACCCAGAGTCCCCCCTTACCTCAGAGTCTTCGGTTTTCCACCTTTTCACCAGAGCCCCCTTTTACATCAGAGTCCACAGGGTTCCCGCTATATCGAAGTTCCCAGCATTCCCTCTGTACATTAGTGTCCTCCCTTACATCAGCATTCCCCTTTACATTGCATGTCAAAATTTGACATTTGGGCAGGAGCAGATGCACAGATCTGAAAGCAGCTGCTGCATCTCCATCCACTTCTATGGGCTGTATGCACGCAGCTCCAAGATGAATGGACACACAGGGGACAGCAGCTCTGCATGGAGGACAGGACTCAGTGCCTGTCTGAATGAGCCCTTTCTTCAGAATCCGCAGAGTTCCCCTTTACACTGTAAGGGGAAACTATGATAAAAGGGCTCTGAGCCCCCTTACATCAGAGTTCCTCTTTACACTAGTGTTCTTTCCACATCTCACCATGTCCCATGTTTTTATATGTATGTAGCTCTGTGCTTTGTGCATGTGAAAACTACAAATGAAAAATAAGAATGCAAATACAAATCAATATCACCTATCTGAAAGCAGCACTTTAAAAGGCGTCCAAATAGATCAACACCAAAATCTTTTGCTATAACAAAATAAGGTGCACTGTCACTTGAAATAATTTTTCAACGCTATCAAGGTGCTTTCAAATGTGCAAAATTGCAATAAAACAAAGTATCTTTCATAAGCAAACATAAACAAAGAAAAAAACATCCATCACATGTGTGTACTGCAATAAAGTGCTATAGTGCGATAGATATCAAGAATAGTTAATATATGTACAATCCAAAGTGCTAGTGCAATAAATAATATGCATAAAAACATACATTTCACACAAAAAAATCAAATAAAACACAAAGCACACAACATCTGCTTACCAAAAAATTTGACTCAAACTTATGAGGTTATGTGTGCTTGTCATCTGCTGGATATGTACAACCACTTCGCTCAAAACGCAACACTGCAGGTATAGTAGCTTGGTCTGGTACCAACCACAGGGAACCCCTTAGATGCAAAGAATAAAGCACACTATAGTGCAATACCAGGACAAGTAAATCATTTGTTGATTTATCCCAGTAAAGTTTGCTGTAAGTACATTACTTTAAAAAAGCAGCGCAGTATGTTCTGGTAATGCATTATATTGTGCTTTATACGGGGTTGCCTGTGGTTGATACCTGACCAGGTGGAATGATGAAAGGCTGCTCTTGGGAGAAAGCCACTAAAACACGCGTAAATATCCGGCTGTAAATATCCGGCAGATGACAAGTGCATGTAACTTCATAAGTTTAAGGAGTCACATTTTTTGGTAAGCAGATGTTGTGTGCTTTGTCTTGGTGATGGTACACTGAAGTTGGTGCAAACAGCTTGCAGTGGATCTGCACAAGTTTATCACAGCACAATTGGAATGTATACTAGAGCTGGGCGATTTTCTCCCAAAAAAAAAATCTGCGATTTAAAAAAAAAAACTCGATTCACGATTCGAATCAAGTTTTGTTTTTTTTTTTGGACACCACGCCGGTCGTGAGGAGCTGCGGACAGGAGTTTTTAGGCGAGGCCGCGGCTTCGTCCTGGTCTGCAGCGTCCGGCCTCACGGACTAGGCCGAAGCCGCGGCCTCACCTAAAAACTCCTGCCCGCAGCTCCTCAGGACCGGCGCGTTGTCAGCGCCGGTCCTGGCGAAGAAAAAAAATCTAAAAAAATCACTTTGCTGAAATTTTGAATCGATTTGACCTCTTAACTCGATTTAACCACCTCCCGCCCGCCTACGTCATATGACGTCGTGGACTTTGAGCATCATTCAGATATTGACGGTTTCAGCCAGCGAATCTCTACACCATAGGAACGATCATAGCGGCCGTTCCGCCACTTGGATCGTTCTTACGGGAGGCGAGAGGGGACTCCCCCCCTCCCGCCGCCCTCCGGTGCTTTTTCGGACTCACCGTTATGATCAGTGAGGCGGAGAGCGGATCCGCCGGCGCCGGATGTAGATCATAGAGATTTCCGGCGGACCAGATGGTCGCCAGAGTCTCTATGATTGTCGGAGGCCGGGCGCGATGTTATGACATCACGCCGGCCTCTCCATTCAAAAAAACGGCGCCGCTTCGGCTGGGAAGCGGTGATTGTTTTATTTATTTTTTTTAATTTCAGGCTTCCCAGCCTAGTGGTGAGATGTGGGGTCTCACTGACCCCATATCTCGCTATTAAGAGGACCTGTCATGTTATATTCCTATTACAAGGGATGTTTACATTTCTTGTAATAGGAATAAAAGTGATCAAATTTTTTTTTTCAAAAAAGTGTCAAAATAAAAAAAAGAAAATATAATTAACAATAAAAAACAAAAAAAAATTTTTTAAAGCGCCGCTGTCCCCCGTGTGCTCGCACGCAGAAGCGAACGCATACGTAAGTCCCGCTCACATATGAAAACGGTGTTCAAACCATACATGTGAGGTATCGCCACGAACCTTGGAGTGAGAGCAATCACTTTGTCCCTAGACCTCCTCTGTAACTCAAAACATGTAACCAGTAAAAAAATTTCAAGCGTGGTCTATGGGGATTTTTAGGTACCGAACATTGTCGCCATTCCACGAGCGTGTGCAATTTTGAAGCGTGACATGTTAGGTATCTATTTACTCGGTGTAACTTCATCTTTCACAATATGCAAAAACATTGGGCTAACTTTATTGTTTTGTTTTTTTTTAAAACACAAAACAGTTTTTTTCCCAAAAAAAAAAACACGTTCGAAAAATTCCTGCGCAAATACTGTGTGAGATAAAAAGTTGCAACAACCGCCATTGTATTCTCTAGGGTCTTTGCTAAAAAAAACATATATAATGTTTGGGGGTTCTATGTAATTTTCTAGCAAAAAAATGATGATTTTTACATGTAGGAGAGAAATGTCAGAATTGGCCTGGTAGGCAAGTGGTTAAGATTCAAATCGATTTTTTCCCCAGCCCTAATGTATACATACACATATATATATATATATATATATATATATATATATATATATATATATATATATATATATATATATATATATATATATATATATATATATTTATTATTCTTGATATCTATCACATTGAAACTTAGTCACTTTCACACAAATGGTCTGATCGGGTCTCCACCTGTCAGTTTTCAGGTGGACCTAATCAGACCCTCCATTCTCCTCTATGGAGCGGCAGTGGTGGTTAATGGACTTGTGTCCTTTTACACCCACCTACCTCCAATCCAGTCCGACAAAAAACAAATGGAAGAGGGATCCGTTACTCTAAGCCTGGATGGACCAGTCCAGGATGGATGTGAGCTGGATGCCCATAGAGCAGAGTGGGCTATGTTCACTCAGCAGAAGTGGAGCAGATGCAGATCTGTTATCCTCCTGCTTTGCTCAGTGGGGGATCAGTAGACAGATACCCTGCTGAGCAAAGTCCCATGTGAAAGGGGCCTTATTGTTGATGTTTTGTCCCATCTCCTCTGCTCTGTTGGTCCCCATGTACCATGTAACTGTCTCCATCACTCTTTTTCCTTTGCCCTGTCCTTATGTCCCCTTCTCTGTCCCCATCTGTTCCTCTGTTCCTCAGACTGTGTAATAAGTACAGACAGTCAGAAATGATAAAACATCTTACCCCTTCCTTCCACTGAGGATCCATGCCATTCCTGCACTGTTCCTGCTGGCCCCTCCCCCAGGTCTCACTCGGCTCCTCCCCCTCCTCTCACTCACCGCCCACATGAGAGGGGATTTTCTTGGAGAATGCAGCTAGAGCAGTGACCGATGAGTGGAACTGAAAGGCTATCATCTGCCTTTCATCAGAGAGGAGGAGGGGCCGAGGAGCTTGTGAAGGTTAGTGCAGAGGCAGTAGCTGAAGCTCACAGCATCCGGTGTCCTGCCAAGAAAGTTCCCCCGGTGGATAAGGACCCCCCCTGTACTGCGCATGCGCAATACGAACGACTCCGGAGCCCCAGAAAATAGACGAAGATGAACAGCTGATCGTTAGCTGTACATGGCGTCTGCGCACTACATTCTACCCTATGTCCACGTTAAAGCCCCACCATGCAAGTGGACATAGAGGTAGAATAATAATATGCCGAGCACAGCGAGGCCGTGCCCGAAGAGCGGCGAGGGTAGCGAGCCCGCGAGGGGCCTGTTACAAACTCTTTTTAATTAAAATAGTCTTGCCACGCAGGCGCCGTGTACAGCTGACTCAGGTGTTCAGCTTTGGCTCTTTTCGGCGGTTCACTTGTTGTTCCTACTGCGCAAGCGCTGCGCCTGCGCAGTAGAGAGGGTCCTTATTCGCCGAGGGGAACTTTCTCGGCAAAACACCAGCTCTGTGCTGCCTGTCATGGGTCTGATATCTGCTGTTCTGAGAAGGTGTGAGAAGGGTGGCGCCAGCATAAGCACTTTAGAGACCGTCGGATTTAGCGCCCACTCCTGCCACCTTACTTTCCTTAGGCTTAGTTCACACTGGCATTAAGAGCAGGCATTCGAGAGACGCTTGACAGGTGTTAAAAAGGCACCTCAAACGCCCATGCACAAGATATGATAGACAGCACATTGTGCTGTTCACACTAAGCGTTAGAATCACTTCAAAATTGAAGCCTCATTTTGAGTCAGGAGGTGTTTGAAGCCTTTTAACGCCTCCCATTCAAGTCTATGGTAACGCTGTGCAAACGCTCTGGCAGGCGTTTTTGGATTGGTATTGGTGCGGTTGCGGCGCGTTAAAATTAGTCACGTTCCATTGTGGAGCAGTTTTAACACTCATCAAACACTATGAAAGGGAGCGCTTAACACTTGTAAAGCTTTTTGACGCCTGTCTGACGCCCATACTAACGCGTCAGTAATTTAATCAATTGTGAACAAGCCCTTATGCTGGCGCCAGCCCTGCATGTATGTGACAGCTTCCTGCACAGAGTTGTATCCCCAGTCTTGTTTAGCCCAAAGCTAAATGTAAACGGTAATATAGGTGATGTCATTACCTAAATATTTGTGAAATGGATTGTCACTGGGTGGGCAGAACCTGAGGAAGTAGCTTTTCAGTTCCCCATCAGGCTCCACCCACCTCTACTACAAAAAGTAAGGAAAGGAAGGGAAAGGGAAAGGGAAGGGAGGGGGAAGGAAGGAAGGTCCAGTGTGAACGCTCCTTCCTCAGTGCAGACACTGACAGATCCTGTCATATACATGAATTGAGCACAAACACCAACACTTTTGGTGCTGCATCCCATCAGAATTCTATTGGATGTCTACGACAACTCTTATGAATTCCCTCATAAGCTTTTTCTTTTAGGTGAAAAGAGCAAAAAAAAACAATCAAAAAAAAAAAAGTTTACCTGTATTTTTTGTTTTAAAACATAGCCAATGCAAAATGGACACCCGGAAATTACCCCATTTTGGAAAGTAGACACCCCCAAGGTGATCTAATTTTTGCTACAATTTTTTGCAATTGAAGAAACATGCCAGTATTGAGGGGGTTAAAATTTGGCACTTGGTATTGTACTAGGTACATTAAATGTACAGGTAATACAGACAGGTTAGGAGGTGAAGGGGTTAATGTACAGATGTGCAGGACAAGGGAGGTGAGGGGTTAACATACAGGTCAGATCAGGGACAGGATGGGGCTGACATATACTGTAGAGGGGAATGAAATGTGTATATTTATTATTTTTGGCATTGTACTGTGTTTATACTGTGTGATGATGTCAAATTGGTCACTTACTCCATTGTGTCCAATCACAGCATGATCCTAGGACTGTGCGCATGCAGGCACTCAGTTCCCAGATGACATACCAGTAAGTTCTCTCAGAAACAATAGAGGAGCGGGCCAGCCATAAATGTATGGTGGCCAGTCTACAAGAGGTTAATACATCCTTACATGTATTATTTATATGCAAACAGTACAAGTACAAGAATGTGACGTGGTATCAGCTCCCTTTTATTCCCTGTATAGGAGAGGTCAGATAGGAGAGGGAAATGCAGCACAAGGAGCCAATCAGTTGTGTTGCGGGGAAAGGAACATGATAAATGGAGTAGAGAGCAGAGTGACAGAGAGATGATCTTATCCGTTAGCTTTTTCTTTCATTGTCCGGTCACAGATTGGTGGAGCACCAGGACCTGTAAGTGAACTACAGTAGAGTGTACTGCATGACAGAGCTGTGTAAATCTCAAAACTGGATGGACAGTAGGGATGAGCTTGCATTTATTCGAAATCGGGTTCAAATAAAAATGGGTTGAATATTTTACCAGTGTTGAATAGAAAGTTGGCGTTGAGTCCAATTGAACTCTCGCTATTTATTACTGTAATGCAGTCAGTCTGCTTATACCTTACAGTAATAAACATGGGGCTCATATTTTTTAAAATTCCCTGTGCTGCGTGCCCATAGGAGAGTTGGAACGCGGTTCTCTCACACAAAGCAGTGTTCTCTCTCCAGGGGTCCAGCAGCCCTTCTCCCAGAACACGGTTTATATAAACAGTGCCACTCGGGGAGACAGAATGCAGTTGATTGGAGCAGTGGGGGGGGGAGGGGACACTGGAGAGCCGTGTATTGTGTGAGAGAACTGAGGTCTGACTCTCCTAGGTGCGGCCAGTACAAAATATTTACCTCTCGCTGTAACAATAAAAAGAGGAGCCCCGTCTGATCGGATCGCTCATCATATTTGAGGCAGCTGGGGTTATATAGTAAATACTTCTACATAACTATTTGCTGTACTCATATCTGTACTTTCCATTTACACCATATGTCAAGATGTGTACTCTGGTAACATTGAAATTATTATAATTCACACACGGATAATACATTGCTTGTTAAATAAAAAATGTATTGAAATATAAATAAAGGAAAGGGATCCCCATATCTATTATTGTATATACAGCCTGGCTGCATCACAGTAACAAATGACAAGGGTTCAGTTGGGCTTATTTCTGTTTATTAGGGCACTGGGCCATATGGCTGAAAGTGTCTGTAAGTAGTAGTGACTAGTAGGATGAGGATCAATGTAGATCTATAAAGAACAGTTTTTGTATACATTGCCCACTGATTGATTTATATTTCTTCTTTTACTGAACTTTCCCAGAACTTTCTGATTTCCATCCTACGGTCATCTGTAAAAACACCACAATGACAGTCACAGTCAGTAAATGTGAACTAGAAGCACTTGGTCTCGACTCTTCCACAATTCATCTGAAGGACCCATCACCCAACTGCACTTTCCCATTATCAGACTCCATCAATGGCCAGAATGTGACTTCTATCCAGGCCCAAGCAGTATCCAATTGGTGTGGAAACACAGTGACGGTAGCACACTATTGATTTCTTTATTCATTCATTTTAGCAACTCCCGTGTTAGATTTGTGTGTACTCCTTACTTTTCTGTAAAAAGTGACCATCAGCATTCCATTATACTTTTTTCAAGAGATGTGCTAAAGCCCAACTCCAGCCGAAAACTTTTCATTCATTTAGGATAAACCACAGGAGAGTTAAGGGAATTCTGGCAGCTTTTTTTTTAGAGTTTTTTTTCCCCTTACTTTCAGTCATCAAATAAAACAGAAATCCAGACTGGTAAAAATATGGAACTTTTGAAAAATGTTTTATCAATGTGTTTACCTTCCTGTCACAGTGACAACCACATTTCTTTTATAGACATCATAGCGATAGGCAGTAAGAGAAGACCTTCTCAATGTGTTCAGTGAGGTAGGCTTTAAGGGTTAACTGTACTTTCTGTACAGTTGTTCTTGAAATTCAAGTCCGCTCTCCCCCAGAAAGCCCCCTAAGTTTTCTACTTACCAATTTAAGATTTATGGAGATCTTATGTTTGGGGTCACTGGGTGCTACACAGTCTTTTCACAAAAACTCTCCTGGCCAGGCCGTACATGCACAGTAGACTTCCCGTTTAGTCTAGGTTCACTCCAGTGCAGCTGCAGCATGATGCGTTTTTCAGTGCAACATTGCGTGTTTTAGATGCGTTTTTTCATGCTGATGCATTTTTTTTTTTTGCAGGGGGAGGAGGTTGGATTTTTTTTACACAAAATTCTGCCAAAAACGCACTAAGGCTAGGTTCAAATCTTTGCATGTAAGGTTGATGCTTTATGTGTTTTTGTAGTGCATCCTTCATGCATTTTTTATACGTTTTCATACTTCCAGCGTTTTTTGGTAGGAGGAGAAGAAGATTGGTTGTTAAACACAAAACCCTACCAAAAGCGATTTAAAAACACATATGTGTTTTTGATACGGTTCCATTAAAATCGATGGAACCAAAAATACATCGTTCTGCATGTAAGAAAAGTTCCTGCATCTTTCCAAAAAACCCATTGCAGGAAACTACAAAAATGTGAATGGGACTCATAGGAAAAATTGAATGGATTGTAGTGTGTTTGTGCAGATCTGCGAATGCACTAAAGCCCGCATAGATATGAACCTAGCCTAAAAATGCCTACACATGCAGTTTACACGTGCTCCTATTGAAGTCTATGGGGCAAAAAATGGCACCAAAGACAAAAAATGTGCTTCAGCTGCGCTGCACCAGGCACTAAATGGGCACCATAGAGGATGTCATTTGCATTGATGTGCAGCATGACAATAAACACAGGAGAAAATTGATGTGAACAGAAGGGGGGGGGGGGGGATTTAGGAAGCATTCACATTTGCGAATGCACTCACACTGCAATTAGATGCGAGAACCCCAGCAAGGGGTTCCCAGGATTAGCTGTTAGAGGCAACCCCATTGAAATCAATGGGAGGTTGCCGCCTCTCGCAGCCAATCACAGCCGCTGACATTTAAGTGATCTGCTCTGGCTGCATCCTTATAGCTATGGGAAACCTGTTGATTGTTAGGCTCAATGATTGACAGGCTTCATTTCCACTAGATAGAGTGAGCTTTGCAAGTAACCCGTCTACATTCACACAGGGGCAACTTTGGATCCGACTTCAAGTCGCCCCTAGTCGCCTCAAGTCGCGCTACATGAATAAATCAATGTAAGTGAATGGATCTGTCTTAATTCACACTAGTCGCTCCGACTTCAGAAAAGGTTCCTGTACTACTTCAATCCGACTTGAAGGCAACTTGTACCCATTGATTTCAATGGAAGTTGCCTCCAAGTCTGATCACTGTTCATACTGAGGCAACTTTACAGGAAGCAGAAAGGAAACAGAAAGTAATTTCCTCCACTAAATAGCCAGCCCCCTCCTTCTCACACACTGCTGATAAGCTCTGATTGGCCACTTGTAAAGTTCCCTGTCCTGGAGGCGACTTCAAGTTGTGTTGTAAGTTGCCCCAAGTCGTGCTGTGATTCATACTCAAGTCGTGTCCAAGTTGCCTCCCAAAGTCGTGCTGGAAGTCGTGTTGCCCCTGTGTGAATGGGCTCTTAAGCTGTTTTTTCCACTGCTAATTATTGGCCTCTATCCACAGGGTGATAACTCCAGTATCTATATTTCCAACACCGTTCACATTGGAACCCTGAATAAACCCATCATCACAACAAATGATATCAGCTTTAACTTTACCTGTGGATATAAACGGGATATGCAAACAAGTCTGAAACTGCCTGGAAATATTACACAACAGTAAGAAAAAAATATAAGACATAGAGATTTTCTCGTGTAATATACTATTATATGTGTTCTTTCTCCTTCACTAACCTCTCATTTCCATTAACCAGTTTATAATGTTTATAGTAATTAAACATAAATGCAATGTACACGCAGCACTGAATTTTATGAATCTAAGATGTCTTCCATATCCATATTTTGTACCTAAAGGTGTTAAAGCAGACCTAACCTTAGATTTTTTTTTAGTCATGTTCAAGTGCATGCCAAGTAATCAGTAAGACCCCTTTCACACTGGAGCGGTTTTCAGGCGGTATTGCGCTAAAAATACCGCCTGAAAACCGTCCCTAAACAGCCTCCGCTGTTTGTTCAGTGTGAAAGCCCGAGGGCTTTCACACTGAAGCGGTGCGCAGGCAGGGCGGTGAAAAAAGTCCTGCAAACCGCTTTTTTGGAGCGGGGAAGGAGCGGTGTATTCACCGCTCCTTCCCCGCTCCTGCCCATTGAAATCAATGGGACAGCACGGCTATACCGCGGCAATACCGCGGCTATAGCCGCGCTGTACGAGGGATTTTAACCCTTTTTCGGCCGCCAGCGGGGGGTAAAACCGCACCGCTAGCGGCCGAATACCGCTGCAAAAAAATAGCGCTGTTGTACCGCCGACGCCCCCACCGCCCCAGTGTGAAAGGGGCCTAAGTGTAATTTATCAATGGATCCACTACAGAGCTCAGTTTTCACTCTGACAATGCTTTCATCTGCTTTTCTCTCCAGAATGCCGGCACACCTCTGTTCAGGCATCACCCAGGGTCAGCACTTGCACTTCTTGCACTGAGATGCTAGCTCTGGGATCATACAACTTTACTGAAAAATGATAATTGTGTCATAATAAGCAGAAGACTTCTGGTTGGGGTTAGGGGGCTTCACCACTCCTAGTGCAGGATCAACAGAAAATAAAGACATGGTCATAATTCAAAGCTAAAGGATAATCAAAGCAGAAGGTCAGACACATTAAGCTGACCAAACACTGACCAAAATGTGTTCGCTTCAGCAGGGACCAGCTCAGTTTTGATCAGTGTGTGACTATCCCTGTTCAACAGAAATCGATGTGTAAGTTCATGTTTACAGAAAAAAATAAAAAAGTGAACTAACACTCTATGCGCTCTTCACTGCCTCCATCCCCTCTGCACTCACCTCCATCGGGGATACAGTTTCCCCAACCACACAGCCCGGTGCAGCAGTCCTGGGGTTTGAAAAATGCTCTGTTCTTCCCTTATAACACTGACCAATCAGAACCAGTCTGATCTGTCCCAGATTCCTTAGGGAAAGAAGAGGAAGAACATCATATTTTTCAAACCTCAGGATTGCTGTACTGGGCTGTGTGGACGGTGAAACTATATCACCCACGGAGGTAAGTGTAGCAGGGACAGGGGGGTGGGGAGTGTGTAGGGTGTTACTTCACTTTTATGTTCTGTAAAGGTAAACTTACATTTTAAGTCCACTGTCAAAGTTTTTATTGCTGTCTCTGAACCCCAATGGTGAGATTTCCCTATACGTCCTGTGCTGGTGACAGGGTGTCATAGGAACAAAAAGTCATGGGAAAAATCCTCAATAGAAACAGACAGGAACAAAAATATTCTAGGGAAGGTTAGATCCTCTGACAGGCTTTATTGCTGTATGTATCTCTATGTCCCATTGACACCTCTTTCTTTAGTTCTTGTCTAAGTATAAGAGTGACAGAAATCGAGGGGAAATATTGCAATAACTTTGGAGTTTTTCTCGCAATGTTGTTTTTTTTGTTTTGTTTTTGTTTTTTTTAGGGGGACATGCCCGGTTATGTGCATAGATAACGGTTTTAACCTCTTAAACTTTATATTGTATATTATACTGTAATATATATATATATATATATATATATATATATATATATATATATATATATATAAAAAACATAAAAAAGTGCAGTGCTGATCAAGTGAAAAAATATATATGCACAAGGACCCTAAGGGGTACAACTAAAATTATAGTAGGTATTCAATTCATGTGTATTTATAAAATAGTTTTTTGTAAAAGATCCGTATGTCAGTTAGAAACACACAATGTTAAGAGGATATAACATTCATATGTACCATAATGATGAATGATTCAACTTACTTGTATACAGATACAATTAAAAAAAACATTGAGCATACAGTTAAGTTGTATATCTTGTGACAAGAATACTAGGAAAAAGTGCAGTCCAATGATAAATAGTGGATTTGTGGAAAAAGTCCAAAACACGTTAAAGTAGACAAATAATCGGGATGATGATCCACGAATAGTTGATAAGTCCCAAAACCTCAATTTAAGGGTCACCACTGTAGGGGAGTCCACCACCAGTAAGATATAAGGGGGCTTCCTGGAATGTATGGACCCAATTGACATATGCCTAATGTGTGGTGTATAAACACCAGATAAGGGGGATATCGAACCACTCTCCACACCGCTCTCTTTCAATGATTCTAAGGGACAATGAACTTCCACCTTCAATTCCACAGCGAGCTGTAACACAGCTATACAGGACCATCAACCTCAGGTTCAACACCTCCACATAGTGTAAATCTATACGGTAAAGAGTTTATTTTAAAAGTACAAATCACTCACATTTAAGTAGATATAAAAGCGCTTGTTTCTTGAACGGCATACAGTACGCAATGGCATAGACAGGACTCCACCCAACGCGTTTAGTCTAAACAGACATCATCTGGGATGATATCTAACATTCATCATTATGGTACATATGAATGTTATAACCCTTTAACATGGTGTTTCTAACAATGACATACAGATCTTTTCCAAAAAAGTTATTTATATCTACACATGAATTGAAAAATACCCACTATAATTTTAGTAGTTACCTTTAGTTAGGGTCCTAGTACATATACATTTTTTCACTTAAAAAGCGCTGAACATTTTTTACACTGTTCTTTACCACATAATTGTCCTTTGTGGTGCTAACTGCTTTTTGGTTTTATTGGGACACAAGCGAAGTGTGTGTGTGTGTGTGTGTGTGTGTGTGTGTATATATACATACATACACACACACACACATAAATCACACTAAATACTTTCAAACCAGATAATTTTACTGCATCTTAAGGCTGGTTTCACACTGCTGCACTGCAGATAGATTTTCTATTAGGTTACATGTTGTTTGCTGTATTTTCTGACAGTACACCAAAAGTCCTGCATACATCATCTTTGGTGTGCCTTCAGAAAACCTACAACTTATTAGAAAGTCTATAGGAAACCATGGGTTAACCACATGAAAACCACAGGTACACCTGCGCTGTGGTTTGGGTGCAGAAACTGGCCTTAAGGTTTCTCTTGCCTTCCTAATGCATTAAAATGTAACTTTTTACATTAGTGTTTAAGCTCCTGTTCACATTGGTGCAATTTGACAGGTCAAATCGCATGTCAAATCGGAGCCCATTGCTGGCAATAGGAGCGTCCCGATCAGTGCACCGATTTCCAAAAGTAGTTCCTGCACTACTTTCAGCGACTTTGGGGGCGAGTTCAATAGATATCTGTGCATGAACCCGCATGGATGTCTTTCAAGTCGCCTCCCGAAGTCGGACTGAAATGCGGCTTTTAAATCGTGCAAGTTCAGATGAACTCGCACAATTTCAAAGCCGTGTTTAGTGTGAACGATTGCTGAAAGCTATTGCTACTTATTAGGAAATAAATTGTGATTTAAATTGTTATTGGTTTTGTTACCTGAACATGTATTTGTTTTCTCAGGACGGTATACCTGTCTGGAGTCAATGGGACTGGATCATATCCCGTTACCATGGCTGCTTATAAAGATTCATCATTTACAGACCCATATCAAAATAATGAAAACGTGGTTGTTGGAACAAACATCTATGTGGGAATATTTGTGACAGGCGCTGATGGAAATCGATATGTTCTCCGGATAGAGAAGTGTGTTGCAAGTCCTACAGATAGTCGTAGTGATGTAAATGCTTTTTATCTTATAAACGATGGGTAAGTCTGCATTTCTTATGCAACCATAGAGATGAATGAAAATGTAAAGACCGAGAACTTCACACAGCACAGAGTACTAAATACAAAAGAAGAAGTTAAAACTAACCTTATGAGTATCTTCCTGATTTAGCTGGAATCAGTATAAGTGGTCCCAGTAAAAGTGGCGCCTCGTACATCTCTCTCTGAATATCAGACAAATGATCTGTTTTTTTTTTTTTTTTGCATGCTCGTCTTGTATCAAAAATGAAGAGGTTACTAAAGTTCTGAAAATTCTCATATGACGGAATACAACTCAGGAAGTGATGTAATGTGTTGTATTGTAATGTATTCTTTTGTTTTCAAACATGCGTGGTCTTGCCCTTCTGATTAAACGGAAATTTCTATGTTTGTCCCTTTGGATAATTTCAGATGAACTGTCGAGATCGGCTCTCTAAAGCTGTGTACTAAAGATCAGATTATCGTACAATCGCTCCGAAAGCGTTATTTTTCGCCCGATTTTCTTTAGTACACAGCTTTAGAGAGCCGATCCCGACAGTTCATCTGAAATTATCCAAAGGGACAAACATAGAAATTTCCGTTTAACCGGTACAGTTTTCGTCTAAAAAAAATTCAGAAGAGCAAGACCACGCATGTTTGGAAACAAAAGAATACATTACAATACAACACATTACATTACTGGTCTAAAGCCTAGTGCCTTAGACCAGTGTTATCTCCTCCACTTGTAGAAGCAACATATTACAGAAAATCTTGGAGGAAAAGCCATTCATAAAATAGATCATTTTTGCCCTTGACTGCAGAACTGTTTTAGATTGCCAAAAATAAAATACTTCATGTCCGGAGTAGTGCGCTGTGGTGCCTTCCATTCTGAATAATACCCCAGAGCAAGGAACTGATGGTGTGGCCACATTGCACTAACAGAGGGAAGGGTTTAAAGGGGTATAGGTAAATAGGACCTGAGCCTGTGTGCTGTATACAAGGCACACTAATAAAGTGCTCCAAGATTGTATATTTCTTTAAATGTGGCAAACTCTATCATAGGCAAAGAAATGAAATGGCTCACTAAGATCATCACTAATTTAAAATGAAAGCTTAATTATGAAAAGTAATATTTCATTTTCCTAAGTCATGCTAAAACCTGCCAGTTTGGTCAGCAGTGTAACAAAAATATTCTTATATATATTTTTTTTCTTATTTACAGCTGTGCCCAGGGAACTGTTGCCACAACTGTGTTAGAAAATGGCAAAGCATTAGAAGCCAGTTTCAGCATAAGCTCATTTCAGTTTCAAAATCAGGACAATGTAAACCTTTTCTGTGATGTACGTTTGTGTGACAACACCACTGAAATATGTACCAAGGTAAGTGATCAATACATTTTCTCTGATAAGAGGCTGACGTTGTTTGGCAGCAATGAAGCATTACGTAAGGTGCCCATGGGCATTAGATGACAGTCTACTGGCTAGAGGCAACATGCATACACTATGGCTGATGATAATTGTGGGAAGCACAGCTATTATTCCCTCCTAAAAAGCCAGTGCTAGGGGTGTCTGCATTTTGCCTTCCCATAGACCACTGATTCTCAACCTGGGGGTCGGGACCCCCTCGGGGGTCAAATGATGATTTGCCAGGGGTCACCAAATCCTTGGCTGTTTCTGAAGCCCGCACCGCTCTCGCAGCCTTTTTGTGGCTGCCCAGCAGGGCTGTCCCTGGAGCCTGCAGCCGCCTGCCTTCTGGAGGAGACCCTATCTCCTGATTTCGGCATAGGTGTCACTGCTACGAGACACCACAATGTCGGAGACACAGTGAGTAACACTACCTGTGATTATAGTTGCCATTAACCTCCCTGGCGGTATGATTATTTCTGATTTTAGGTGCTGAAAGCGGTACAATTATTTTGCACAGAAATTTGGCGTTTTATATTGTAGGCCTGTAATTCTTAGGAATAGTTCACTTAAATCTGTCCAAACAAGAGTCTAGTAGACATCC
Source organism: Lithobates septentrionalis (assembly GCA_037952835.1). Lineage (NCBI taxonomy): Eukaryota > Metazoa > Chordata > Amphibia > Anura > Ranidae > Lithobates > Lithobates septentrionalis. Next base: position 378,402 of record JBBDGP010000689.1, read on the forward strand.
CGGGTATGATAAAGTTTGAAAAACGAAATAAAAAATTATAATATAATAAATAACTATAAATAGTTTTTGGTTGCTATGGACAATCTCCAGTTTCCTGGCAGAAAGAACAGTTTTATATATATAAAACTGCATGCAGGACACTGGGCAGACCACTAGGGACAAAGGGGATGTGTAGTTATTTGATACAGTACTGTAATCTGTAAGATTACAGTATGCTGTATCTGTACTGTGTGTTTCACTTTTGAATTTACCGCCGAACTCCGTCCCCGTGCGTCGCAACGCTCGCAGGGAACGGAGCTCGGCACTGTAAATCGAATGAGACACAGCGGCTCGCCGATCACAGCGGGGAGACATCGCAGGATCCAGGGGACAAGGTAAGTAAACTCTTCCTGGATCCTGCGATGCAAGCCCGAGTCTGGCTCGGGGATACCACTTTTGGTATGAAAAATCCAACCCGAGCCAGACTCGGAAATACCGCCAGGGAGGTTAAAAGTCTCCATTACAGTTCTCGGATCAGCAGATGACCTTGATCAAGAGCACCTAAGTTGGCTGATCAGAACTCCCCGCCAGCACTGCCACTCATCCCATTCCCCCCACCCCCCCCCCAAGGAGTAAGAGAAGGAATAAAAATAGAGAATACATGGGAGGGAGAGGAAAAGAGGGGGAGGAACAAAGAAAAAAGGGGGAGAAAGAATAAGAGAAAGAACAAGAAAGATGGCTAGAAAGAGGGATGGGGGAAAAAAAACAAGAAATTAGGATAGAGAGGGATAAAAGGGACAGAAAGGAGAACAAAGAGAAAGAGTGGTACATCCTAAAATGTACCATAAGGGGTTTTAATACTGTATGAGTGGAAGGGACTCAGGGAGCACTAAATGTCCATGGGTTAGGGGCACAAATTACTTGCCTTGTCTTGGGTGTTTACAACCCATGCTATGAAAATAATTTTACGGTTGGGGGTCTCCACAACTTGGGAAATTTTATCAAGGGGTCACGGCACTAGAGGGGTTGAGAAACACTGCCATAGACGTACCATTCATGTTAAGAGATCAGCAGTTGCCACTTATAACTGGTTGTCAGATCTTCACTATCTGTGTATTTACATATTACTGTCCATGGCCACCTGAAAGTGATTTTGCCATGAGAGAAGTACGAGGGTTGCCATTGTTGGCCGCCTCCTGAAAATTCTAGCTGCCTGGCTATATCCACTTAAAGCGGTATTAAAATCAAAACCAAAAATGGAATATATTGCAGCTTAGCAATCATTAGATGTGGTGGCTGCATTAGTTTTCTTTTTTTTTAGGCTTTTTTCCCTCTGCTTTAACCTGGTGATTTGGCCAGCAACACACCTCCTGTATTAGAGTGACCCCACTCTGGATGAAGGAGCACAGGGGGCACATTTGGACAGCAGCATTGTCAGTATGGGGGGAGGGGAGTGTTAGATGTACTAGAAGTTTTAAATATACTAACAAACTGAAGCCAAACTCCGGCTAACACTTTATAAGCAGTCACAGCAGACATTTTTTTTTTTTACTCTTGAAATAAAGGTTTTACATAAGTAAATAAAAGCTAGTCATTGTAAGCACCCCTGCCAGTGGTAAAGGGTTCGTCTCATGCCAGTAACTGGTACATCTGTGGGACAGCTTGTTCTTTCGAAAAACAACAGACTTACTGCCAGATTACCAGATGAAAATCAAAGTAAATTAGCACACGAAAATGAATACAGACATCACATCTAAGAATTGGTAAGCTGCAATAAAATAAATGTTTTCTTTAAAGGGGTTGTAAAACCTCGTGTTTTTTCACCTTAATGCATCCTGTGCATTAAGGTGAAAAAACTTCTGTCACTCAGCAGCCCCCCCCCCCCTTTTTACTCACCTGAGCCCGTTCATTCCCTTGGCGGAGACGCGCTCTACCTCTCTGCCCGGGGTTCTCGGCTCTTGATTGGATAGATTGATAGCAGCGCAGCCATTGGCTTCTGCTGCTGTCAATCAAATCCAGTGGCGCCAGGCGCCAGGGGGCGGGGCCAAGCGTCATTCTGTGTCTATGGATGCAAATGCTGGACTTGGGAGCATTAACCCCATGGGAGAGTGCTTCACCTAGGGGGTTTCCAGATGCCAGGAGGGGCCAAGAGCGACGCCAAGGGACCCCAGAAGACGAGGTTCAGGGCCACTCTGTGCAAAACGAACTGTACAGTGGATGTAAGTATGATATGTTTGTTATTTAAAAAAAAAAAAAACATTGAGGGTTTAGTAACCCTTTAAGTACTATTAAAAAAACATATATGCTGTAAGTGAGTGTCAGAAAAGTTTCAGACAGCAAAAGAAAGCACTGGTTACCAGGGAGAGAGGAATAAAGTATTTGTACTTTCCCAAATGAGCATTTACCCATTAAATGCTTGGGGGACCCTGCATGGGTAAATTATGCACAAAGCAGCCAAATACTCCTCTCTGGTGCCCTGTTGGCTCCTCCCCCACTGAGTGCCCGCACAGCAAGCTGCTTGCTATGGGGGCACCCGTGAGTGCTCACCCCAAAGCTCTGCTCTGTATGTCCATAAGACACATAGATCTGGGCTTGGCCCCATCCCCGCTTCCTCATCACTGAATCTGACAGCTGCAGGAGCCAATGGCTCCCGCTGCTGTATCTGAGCCAATGAGGAGTAAGAGAGCCTCGGCTCTCATGCACAGTGTTGTATCGAGATCGGGATCAGGTAGGTATTTAGGGGGGCTGCAGGAGGAGCTGTATGCAGAAGGTTTTTTATCTTATTGCATGGAATACAGTAATGTAAAAAAAGCTTCTTACTTTACAACCACTTTAGCAGCAGCCTGGAGTTGGGCTCTAAAAGCCCCTTTTCTTCTCCTTTTGCTACTAGACATTCTCTACATACCTCAGATTAGCAGGTCACCTAGATTTGGAGCCATGGCCTATGTTGGGTAGTGCTGTGGTCCTTCTTCAAGCTGGCTGGGAAATGTGCAACCGTATCTTCATAGGATTTACGGAGAAACTAGAAGAACATTGTTCTTCTAGTTTGTATAACCATACAGTATTTTTTAATGACCTATGATGTGTGTAAGTATATATAAATAGAAGGACTGAACCAAAATACAGAATGAGGATCCTATTATTGCACATGAGGAAAGGGATCTCTGGGTTCAATAAGCAGGGTCTGCACAGCAATTAAGTACAGCATATAGGTGTACAGTGTAAAATACATCTATTGTTGTGGTGCTCAAGAGTCACAGCTGCAGTGTCATTTTGCCTACAGGAATGAAAAACAGAAAATGCCGTGTCATGTATTCACGCACATGTATGTTATGTATGATATGTATGTTATGTTTTGAAAATCATGCCTATATGCATGTGTGAATAGATGCTGCTGCTGGCAATTACATGTGCTATAATAAAATAATAAAAATATAGAAACTCATCATGATTTGCTATTTACAATTAAAATATCAGACATGTAAACCAGTCTAACAGTTTATGATTTTTTTTTTGCTTGTTCTTCATAGTGCGGCACTGCTAAATCCTTCAATACACTTACTAATGAAGTCGAGATAGGCCTACCCATTGATGGTATGTCACAATAACTATCATTTACATGTCCACAGAAATGTGTTTTATTTGTCATATTATTATCATAAGACAGTCTTTTAATTTATTAATCCTATTTTTTATATTCCCTGCACATATATGGGTGTTTTATAGCAAAAGTGAAAATAACATCCATAGTAAAACGACTCCATAGTGTCTTCACCAAGGTCCATCTTTTAGCACTCAAAGGGCATTATGTATCAATGAGTTCTTATTACGAACTGTTTACTTTGTTTCAACTATCTATCAGAATAAGAATTGCCCTAAAGTTGTAAATATGTTTGAGATTGTAGAAAAATAAGTCCACTTCTTAAGCCGAACACTAACAGTAATCACTGTGCTCTCCTGGCAGGGACACCGCCATAGGCGTGCACAGGGGGTGCTGCTTCCTTCTTCCTCTCCCTCCAGCTGCTGTGGGGGATATTTCAGAATGGAGAGTGGGGGGAGAGGCTAGTAACTATGTCATTTAATGGCCCTTCCTTTTCTAAATGAACATAGCGAACACACTCACTCACTGTGTTCATTCATAACTGAAGCATAGTAAACTGTGTTTACTATGCTTCAGTTTGTGAATGAACAGGGAGCCACTCAGCACAGAGCACAATCTTGTTCATTCACTGTCCAGTGAAGCTGAGGCCTCAGAGGAAGGCATGTGAGTTTGAGCTTTGTGGTGCACACCCTAATGCAATAAGCTGCGCACACCTATTGACGCTGACCCCCCCCCCCCCCGCCTGGGAGAACACAATGGCTCCATGGTAGGGGAATCGAGCGATATTTTTTCCTGCCACCAAAGTAAATTGCTCTGTCTATGGCCTGCTTTAGGCTACGTTCATTCCTCTGTGTGTTTGATGCAGTATGTTTAAGTCACAATTTATTTGAGTTTTAGATGCATTTGATATGTGTTACCATTCATTCCAATGGAAGGTGCATTTTTCTCAGGAAAACAAATCATGCAGTAAAAAAAAACCTTTTCTTTACACACCTTACCACACAGTTGCAAAAAGCATAGGTGTGATAGCATCCCTTATAAGAAGACATTAATATGCAAAGCCCAGAGGATTTTCCACTGTTCATGCTGGTAAAAGCTAGTGCACTGGCCTTAGTATGTGGCTTTCTTTTCTTTTTGTCTTTTTTATGTATGGCTCATCTCCATGGTTTGTCCCATTTCTTTGTGTGGTAGACATATCACAGATCCTGACTGAGGCCGGGTTCACATATGCAAATTGGTTGCGGGTTTCCCCACATCTAATTTGCATGATAGGAGAGTGTAAACGACTCTCAATGGAAGCAGTTCACACAGCTCCAGGGCACCCGTGGGCCGCACTTATAAATGTAAACCTGATTCGCACCTGAATCGGTGAACAGGATTGCACCAGACCCCATGCTGTGAGCCGTGGCTGCAGCATATGTGAACCCAGCCCAAGGGCTCATTCGCACGTTCTGTGCATATTTCCCGCAGCGTATTCAAAACGCACTGGGTGTGCGATCTGCTGCAGGTGTCAATATATACCTAACGACACCCCAAACGCAGATTGCAAATGCACTAACTGTCCTCCCCCCGCCCCATCCCTGATCACTTACCTACCTCCTCTCATGATCCAGCACTGCAGCTCTTCATTTCCTCTTCTCACAGGAGACTCAGGCAGCCTGTGGGAGCCCTTGGCTCCTTCTGTTGTCAGCCAAATCCTGTGGGGAGGGAGTGGAGCTGAGCCATGCTGTGTGTGTCTATAGACGCACGCAGTCCACGTGGGTGCCCCCATGGCACAGGGCTTGCTATTGGGGCACCACTGAAATGAACCAGAGGACAGCATTGACAGGGGATGCCAGCAAAGGAGGTAAGGCAGGTCTCTGTTCACTATCATTCCACAGAGCTGGTAGATATAAACATATTTTTTTAACTTTAAGAAAAAAATAGCCTTTACAATTACATTAACCCATTGGAGCTGGCACGTCCCAGCCCTTTAAGGGGTATAGGATGCCAGGAGGCAGGGTTGAATGGCTGTCACAGCAGTCACATGATCAGAAAGTTCTCGATCGCAAGCAGCGGCTGGGAGCTTTCCGTTAGCCGCCGGTAACTGTTCCGGGAGAGCACAGCTGTATTTGCACTAATGCACACAAATATGCGGCCCACCCTTCATGAGGCCACATATTTAGAGGTTAAAGTTGTAGTTTAATCTGAAAAATGTTCTCATGCTAATGACGTTTTAAAATAAAACTTTTTACTTTATTATAGACTCAGTAATGTCATCACTGGTTTTCTGTGCTTTTCTATGCAATGCAGGCAGATTATGGCTGGTGGGAGGGTCCAGAGGGTGCTATATAACTTTCTGAAAACATCACAGCACCCTGCTTCATTACTCCCCTGAAGAGCCCTCAGCCCTGATGCAAGAAGTTGGCTGGCTGTTGGGAGATCTTATACAAATATCAGAATAGATTTCAGTCTTGAGGGCATTCCAAGGCAGATTGTGTGCATGCAGACCACCCTAGGTAACACCCACATGCATACCTCCCAACTGTCCCTGATTTCGAGGGACTGTCCCTGATTTGGAGCAATGTCCCTCTGTCCTTCATTCCTCCTCATTTGTCCCTCATTTTGGTCCGATCTATATAGTTGTATATAAAATGCACTTTATCTATCAAAAAGTGTTTCCCGGTGCTAAACCTTTCACCTGATTTCTAAATCGCTGCATTTGTAAATTCCAAAAGCCAATATAAAAGGAATAGTAGTGGTAAAAAAAGCACTTGTGGGTTTAACCATTCTCCTTTAAGGGGACGTGACAAGGGGTGTGTCCTTTGCCTGCATACTTTTGCTGATAGGTGTCCCTCATTCCCATCTCAAAAAGTTGGGAGGTATGTACATGTGATACTGAGTTTTCGTGAATGAAAGAACTGCAATACAATAGATGAAAGAGCTGGGCAAGGAAGGAAAGCGCTAAATGATTTTGGAAGTTCTTGAGCCAGGAAAGGCAGGCTCCATCTGACCTGTTGCAGCTCTGAATGCATATTGTGAGTAGTTCACAGTGTGCAGTAAAATCAGAGTATGGAATTTCTGTACAGGAGAGGAGCCTACACACCTGTGCATGAGTGAAAGTAAGGCTGGAGTGCAGCTTTAAAGTGTAAAGCGAAAACATTACTTTTTTTTATTGTTTTGAGTTTTAGAGCAGGCAAGGGTTAAAGTGATATTAAAGCTTAAAATTATTATTATTATTTTTTTTAAATATCATCTTATACTTACCTGCTCTGTGAAATGGTTTTGCATAGAACAGCCCTGATCCTCTTCTTCTCAGGTCCCCTGCCGGTGCTCCTGGCTCCTCCTCTTCCACCAGTGCCCCCACAGCAAGCTATGGGGGCACTCGTGCATGCTCCCTTCAGAGCCCCGCTGTGTGTGCCTATAAAACCCACAGAACTGGGCTAAGCCCCGCCCCCGCTCCCACCTCACTGGCTGTGATTGACAGCAGCGGGAGCCGATGAGGAGGCAGAGACACTGGAGATCAGCTGCTCTAGTGCACGCTGGATCGAGATCAGTCTCAGGTAAGTATCAGGGAGGACTGCGAGGGGAGGGCTGCATACTGAAGATTTTCTACGTTCGGCCAGTGACATCATCGCGCCCCCCGGCCATTCATGTAGCTTGAGGCCGCGAACCAGAAAGGAAGACTGGGGGAAGATGTCAGCTGTCTCAGCAGTGATATTGCGGTGCTGGAGGGCTTCGTTCTAAGGTAAGTCTATCATAACGTGCTAGTATGTGATGCATACTAGCACATTAAGACATTGCCTTGCATGACATTTTTTTTTTTTACCACCTGTGGTTTACTACCGCTTTAACAAAGAGGCCAACACTTCCCCACTCTGTTGAAGACTAAAAAATACACTTTATTTAACTACGTTGACTTATGCTGGTTTAGTTTTCTACTTATTGGTTTTGATATTAAATAAATATTAATCAACATTTCTTTAGCATTCCATTAATTATTATTTTGTATTTCATGCAGCCAATTTTTCCTATGCAGACAGCGCTGGAAAACATACAGGTAAGATTGACAGATGATGAAGATTTATATGATAACGCAGTATAGAAGGATTAGCTGTCAGTTTAGAAGTCTGACAAGGCTGTCCCTGCACCTCTTCTGCCGCAAATAATCTTTTAGTAACTACGGTGCTGTTGCCCAATTGATCTAGTCATTTATCATCTGAATTCTAAGGGAAAATGATAAAAGGGGTATTGCTGGGTTATACTTTTATTCCAGTCATTCTATATCAGCCCTTGCATTTCAGATATCTTAATATGACATAGCGTGTTATCTCATGCAAAATGAACCTATAGAACAATAGTTGCTGAATACTGTAAGTCATTATACATTGGCTCTGTGTTTGTTCCCCTTGATGTTTGGTCAGGAAGGATCAGCAAAACCATTTTCATCTCTAGAATTTATACTGGCTGAGGAAGCCAAACTGTTACGCATATTAGGACGCTATTAAAAGCTATAAAAAGAAAAAAGAAAAGAAAAACCCTAAAAGACATAAAGGAATAAATGAAAGGTGACTTTCTTGCTTTAACTGCTTGAACCATTATAGAGAAAATCATGTATCTCAGTCCTTTAAAGATGAACTCTGGGTTTAAACAAATACATTCTATTGCAGTGGAGCCCCCTGTCCTGCAACAAATTGGGTAAAAGGGGGTTTTGGGACTTTAAATGAAGCACATGACGGATTAGTAATGTACCTCCATCCCTATAGCTGCAATAGAAAGAGGATTGGGACTTTATATGAGGCACATGACACATGACTTGATAAGGTCAAAACATAACGACATATTTATTTTAGTACAGAAACAGATAAAATAGCACATTGCAATTGATACATACATAGATATTGATAAATGTGTATATATATATATATATATATATATACACACATCCATAACATGACATGACATATTGCATTTCATGTATATACATACACGGATATCATCATAAACTCCTGTACTGGGTTATATGCTTTTTAAATCTAGGGGGTAGAGGAAAAGACTGTGATGTTTCCATATTCCTTTCACCCCCAACCACTGGCGCTCTTTTCTCTCCAACGCTCTGGGTTATGGACAGGCACTCACCGGTCTCATATACAATACAGAACTATTGGCTCTGCACTGTATGTGATGTCAACAGTGGCGACCGCTGCCCAGAGCACCATAGAAAGGAGGCTTTGGAGGGCTGTTCACACATCATGGAAGAAGGATGATATAGGAAGGTACAAGGTAAGTATTACAGTTTATTTCTCAAGCCAATAGGACTAAAACACAAGTTTATATTTAATCAAATATTCCCCCAGCCCTCCTCCCTATTGCCCCATCAATACAATCCGCTATGTTACACACAAACTACCCAAGCAGGTTTGTTTTTACCTCCTCCTGCAGCATGGGTACATCCTATTCAAGTCTTTAAGACTTATGTCCCGTACACACGGTCGGACATTGATCGGACATTCCAACAACAAAATCCATGGATTTTTTCCGACGGATGTTGGCTCAAACTTGTCTTGCATACACACGGTGGCACAAAGTTGGCAGAAAATCCGATCGTTCTGAACGCGGTGACGTAAAACAGGTACGTCAGGACTATAAACGGGGCAGTAGCCAATAGCTTTCGTCTCTTAATTTATTCTGAGCATGCGTGGCACATTGTGCGTCGGATTTGTGTACACACGATCGGAATTAAACTGATCGGATTTTATTGTCGGGAAATTTTATAGCCTGCTCTCAAACTTTGTGTGTCGGAAATTCCGACGGAAAAAGTCTGATGGAGCCCACACATGATCGGAATTTCCGACAACACAATCCGATCGCACTTTTTCCGTCGGGAAATCCGACCGTGTGTACAGGGCATTAGTCTTTCCTACAGTCTTCCTGAAATGAAATAAAGATTATAGCATAGTTGTCTTGATTTCCCTCCAATAGAGAAGCCATGTATGAATACTAAATACACATACAGTTTAAGATATGAAAGCATTTTCTATGTTTTTGGTAACCTAAAACATTTTGGGTTTTTTTTCTCTCTAGCTGCATCCTGGGCTCTGCTGGCTGGAATTCAACTAGCTTTCGCATTTATTAAGTTAGTCTAAGAAGATCTAAAACCATCTCTTTGTGCTCAGCCAATTGGACTCTGTGGTGTACCTATGCTCTTTGTATGGTATCTCTTGCTTTAATGAGGTGTCTGTCCATTCTAGTCTCTGAGCCAGGAGCTAAATATGTTGTCTTGTATTTAAACAAAAATAAAGATCTGCAATCAGAATGTGTTGGGTGTACATTCAGTAGATCTGTGAAGATATCATACAAAGCGGTGCAGCTGTATAGATACTGAATAGCGAAATTAATTATAGATCTAAACATCAATTTTGCAAGAATACATAGAAAAAGGAAAACTGCGGGACTTTAAAGGCATCAAAAAAATGAAAAATTGTTTTGTTTTATAAAAATATACTTTATTAATAACTATAAAATTATTATCGTAAAAATTCCTTGTTTTTCTAATTCAATTCATATACAGATACAGACACTACCGTTCTACATGTTTCGCTTCGAATGAGCTTCTTCAGGAGATTCTAGAGTGCTGTATGAATTGGTTGCTAAAAAATAAATAAGAAAACAACAAGATAGGAATAGTTACATAAAGTTTTAGATAGAACTATTGCATCTATAATGATATGGGTATACAAAAGTACACTTTTCTTAAATTTAGCAAACTACTTTACAATCAGTAAATATTTTTGAATATAGATCAAATTAAAACACAGATGGACCTACCAGGTATAGATGGATCAGGGTAAATTGCAAAAGTGGTGAGCTTCTAAATCAGGGATATGCAATTAGCGGACCTCCAACTGTTGCAAAACTACAAGTCCCATCAAGCCTCTGCCTCTGGGTGTCATGTTTGTCTGTCAGAGTTTTGCTATGCCTCATGGGACTTGTAGTTCTGCAACAGCTGGAAGTCCGCTAATGGCATATCCCTGTTCTAAATGTTCCACAAATACCTAATTTAAGGAATATAGAGTGACCACAGAGGGGACCTCAATTTTGCAAGTCTGTTGCAGCACCCTTGAGTGTCACCTGAAGGCTGGGAGGTTCTTACAAATGCAGTCCCTAAAATTCCACCCCACCATGTGTTATGATATGCAAATGAAGCAGGTGTCTGCAAACAGAGACATTATATAATTGTACAGTAAAACCTTGGTTTGAGAGTAACTTGGTTTGAGAGAGTTTTGCAAGACAAGCTAATTTTTTTTATACATTTTGACTTGATATACAAGAGATGTCTTGATATACAAGTAGCGTGATGTCACAACTGAGTATAAAAGAGAAGAGAGACACCTCTCAGTGTAGCAATATGGTTACATTTAATGAAGGTAAAACATTTAGCAACTCACATAGTTGATGATTTAAACTGGCACATCTAAGTATGCAGGCATCCGGGGTAAAGCTGTCCATATAGACCATCCTCCACACCACCATCAAGGTCATCTCTTCCACGATCGCTTCAAGCCTCGCTTTCAAATCGCTCTACTGCAGGGTAGTCTTACCGGTCTCGATTACAGACTGACAGCTGGTGAGAGCCTGCGGTGCGGAGGACAGTCTATGTGGACAGCTTTACCCCGGATGGCTGCATACTTAGATGTGCCTCTTTTAATCCTCCACCAGGTGAGTTGCTAAATGTTGTATCTTCATTAAATGTAACCATATTGCTACACTTAGAGGCGCCTCTCTTCTCTTTTACACTCTGTAGCTCCTGCTGGATTTTGCTTCTAATCCCCTTGCGGAGGCTTCCATTTGTGAATGGACATTTTATGGTTACACAACCTATCACATTTCTATATTAATTTTATGCGGACTATAAACTGAAGGACTTATGAATAAATGGTTGTGGAACAAATCTGCATTTTCATTATTTCTTTTGGGGAAATCCACTTTGATATACAAGTGCTTTGGATTACAAGCATGTTTCCGGAACGAATTATGCTCGCTATCCAAGGTTTTACTGCATATGAATATATTATCACTAAATATTTTCATTGCACAAAGTTAATAACGTTACCCCTGCCCTTAGGTTTAAAATAAGCCTGATTACTAAAGCAAATGAAAAACAGCAGGAATAAATCCTTAAAGTGGTATAAACCTCAGACATGAAATATGTACAATGCATATCCTTCTATAGTGTGTACTTGTCTCAATCAAGAGCACTACATGTTACTTTTGTCTGCTGCTTTGTTCCTCTGCTATCAGCATGAGTCACTTCTGACAAGTTTTCCTGACCCCAAGAGAAAAATGGTGACATGGAAGGGATCTCCAGCTGATTTACAGCCTCAGCTGTGTTCCTGTGTGCAGGGGGGGGGGGGGGGTGTCTCTTCCCTCCAATCAGCTCTCAGAGCTCTCCTCATTGAGTTCTGCAGAGTGTAAATTCAGCTCTCCGTCCCTTTTTTTCTTAACTCTCACACAAGCTTTATAATTCAGCTTTTTGAACAGATTTAGAGAATCGAGTGCTGCAGATAAACAGGTACAATTTATGTAGGAGGATTTGTTTAATCTCTGTATCAGCTGAGGCTAGCCACTTCACTGGGTATATGTAAGGGTTTACAACCACTTTAAGATATGTTGACATCACAGATATTCATGTACATCTCAATGGCTATGCCTACCCAATTGTCCACTGATGTTGAATGTGTATGATGTGATCCTAGTATGTTGTACATATGCAGCTAATGCTGCCTTTATGCCTTCTGTTCCTATAACATGTGCTACATCTTACCTTTTAAATAAGTTAAAATAAAAGGTCGGCAGCCGAGAAAAGGAGATTTTTCTTACAACAAGAGTATTATGAGGAGGGAGAGAATACGGGCCACCTTCTTGCATTGTAAGCCAGGGAACAAAGAGACACGGCTTCCATTCTGGTCATTAAGTCAGGGACAGGGAAGACTCACACCCTTGGGGCGGATATACTGCAGGTATTTCACCAATTTTACACAGATTTATACTCCTCTAGGGCTGCGGCCAGCTCCTCTGAGCTGGAGTCATTCCTACGGGACTGTGCCTTCCCTCAAGTCTCGGAGGCTGATAGGACTATGCTGAGTGCTCCGATCACCATGGAGGACTTGACAGAGGCCCTTCAGGGGGCTAAGAAACATACATCTCTGGGATCGGACAGCTTACCCGCTGAGGTTTATTTGCGCTATAGTGGCGTGCTCCTTCCACAGCTGCTGCAGGCTTTTTCTGCGGCGGAGGAGGAGGGGTTTCTACCGGATAGTATGCAAGAGGCCATCATAGTTGTGATACCCAAACCTGGGGAAGGACAAGCTCCTACTGGATTCATACAGACCCATATCCCTCTTGAATTTGGATGTCAAACTCCTGGCGTGGGTACTGGCAAACAGACTGTCCAAAGTGATTGGGGGACTCATGCACAAAGACCAATCCGGGTTTATACCTACTAGGTCTACAGCCAATAATATAAGACACCTCTTCATGAACCTACAAATCCCAGTGGACAATCCTGGAGGGAGGGCCATTCTGTCTCTGGATGCCACTAAGGCTTTTGACAGTGTGGAGTGGCCCTACCTCTGGGAGATCCTAGCTCGTTTTGGCCTGGGTGAAAGGTTTGTTAACTGGGTGAAGATTCTCTACTTGACCCCCCCCCCCTGGGCGAGACTTTGCATTAACAATACTCAATCACAGTGTTTTGCATAACATAGGGGCACTCGGCAGGGGTGCACGCTGTGGTGGAACCTTTGGCGGTGGAACCTTTGGCTATACTAATCCGTGGATCCTCTGAGATAGTGGGATTCCATAGAGGCCTCTCGGAGGAAAGGATTTCTCTTTACGCCGATGATGCCCTACTTTATCTCAGAGACATGAATACCTCTCTGCGGGCGCTGATGGCGCTTCTCAATAAATTGGACCAGATCCATCCTGATGCCCCTAGATCCTGTGACAAAACCCATGCCCCAGGAGGCAGGACAAATTACTATTGCCGAATCATTTGGATATCTGGGGGTTGTGGTGACTCCAGACACTTCCAAATACCTTGATATAAATTTGAGCCCCTTATTGGATAAACAAAGAGAAAAGTCCCTTAGCTGGTGCAAGCTCCCCCTATCGGTCGTCGGGAAAGTAAACTTAATAAAAATGATCTGGGCCCCACAACTGCTGTATGTCTTTCAGAATTTCCCCATGTGGATCTCTAATAAATGGTTCAAGAGAATAGATACACAGATGCAAGACCTCATTTGGAAATGGAAAGGAGCCAGAATTAGTTTAACTACCCTACAATATAGTAAAGCTAGAGGAGGTCTAGCGGTAGCACATCCCAAACTATTTTTTGGCCTCTCAAATGCAGCAGCTCACGGGGTGGGAGAGTCTTGGATGATCCCATAGTCCGTCTAGTGGTCCGAACCAACCCGGACTTGAAAGTCAGCTCCCATATGGAAATGGATCTCCCTGGTTTGCCCCCAAACTCACAGATGGCGGGTCTTCTTAGAAAAGTGTGGGGGGCAGTCCAGGAGGCACTGAAGTTTGAGGGCCCCTTAGGATTCACCCCTCTGTGGGATACTCCAAGATACCCAGAACTCAATACACTAGAGGGATTCACCCTATGGAAACGTAAGGGGATTTGGTTTTTCTCACAGGTATATGTAGGAAATGTATAGAAATCTTTTGCACAACACTGCTCAGAATTTTTACTCCCCACTAGATGTTTCTTTCAGTATTTACAATTCCAACACACCCTACAGGCTCAGGGTCAGGTGACCTCCCTGTCGATGATCTTCTCCCCGCTTCTAAGGGAACTATTTCATGCGACCACCAGAAAAAGACAGATTTCCACAATCTATTCAGCATTGTTGCTCTCCACTCAGGACCACGCTTCCTTGAAATGTAGAGCTTAATGGGCCACAGACATCGGAGAGATTGATGATGATCAATGGGACATGGCATTGGAATCAATCCCTATTGTCGCCATTTCGGCATTCCATAGGTTATCGCAGCTGTTTATTCTGCATAGAACCTATAGGACGCCAACAAAACTGTGTGCATGGGGCTTGAGGGATACACCCCTATGCCCAAAATGTAAAATTCACCAGGGGGACCTCATCCACATGCTGTAGCGATGTCCAAAGCTCAATAGGTATTGGACTGAGGTCACACAGACCGTATCCCGGTTGGCGCAGGTACCGGTGCCCTCCACCCCTCTGGTGTGTCTATTGGGTGCGATTGATGAGGAGATGTACCCATAGGCGTGCGCAGCCTATTGCAATAGGGTGTGCACCCCAAATCTTAAACACACATACGTGTATATATATAATATGATACACACATTATATTGTCAAAAGTATTGGGACACTGCCTTTACACGCATGTAGGGTTCAATATTGAGTTGGCCCACCCTTTGCAGCTATAAGAGCTTCACCTCTTCTGGGAAGGCTGTCAACAAGGTTTAGGAGTGTGTCTATGAGAATGTTTGACCATTCTTCCAGAAGCGCATTTGTGAGGTCAGGCACTGATGTTGGACGAGAAGGTCTGGCTCGCAGTCTCCACTCTAATTCATCCCAAAGGTGTTCTATCGGGTTGAGGTCAGGACTCTGTGCAGGCCAGTCAAGTTCATCCACCCCAAACTCGATCATCCATGTCTTTATGGATCTTGCTTTGTGCACTGGTCTAAATCATTTGGGGGAGGGGGGATTATGGTGTGGGGGGAGGGGATTATGGTGTGGGGTTGTTTTTCAGGGGTTGGGCTTGGCCCCTTAGTTTTGGACAATTTCATGCTCCCAACTTTGTAGGAAGAGTTTGGGGACGGCCCCTTCCTGTCCCGACATGACTGCGCACCAGAGCACAAAGCAACGTCCATAAAGACATGGACTTAGGAAGGGTGGTGGAAAATTAATTTCAAGTGCAATAATTTACATTATAATAGTAACTAAAACATATAACATTAAGTGTAACAATTTAAAAAACAAAAATTCCAAAGTATAATGGTGTGAACCTCCCAGCAAAAAAGTTGTTGCACTTGAAGTTAATTTGTATTGCAATTATCCATAGAGGGGTTTCCGCCATCCCTGCTAAGTTTCTATTATGTCTTGTTTTCAAACTGATGTGTATTATATATAAAGTTGCATATATCAGAGACCAGTATTATGGCAGCACTGATTGGCACCGATAGGCAGCACAGATAGGTTGCACTGTTGGGCACTGATAGGCAGCACTGATGGCCACTGACTGGCAGCACTAATGGGCTCTGATTGGCAGCACTGATGGCTACATATTGGCACTGATGGGCACTGATTGGCAGCACTGGGCAAAGATTGTCAGCACAGATTTTCACTGATTGGCAGCACAGTTTGGCACTGATAGGCAGCACTGATGGACACTGGCAGCAATGATTGTCAGCACAGATTGGCAGCACTGATTGTCAGCACAGAGTGGCTGAACTGATTGTCAGCACAGATTGGCACCGATTGCCAGCACAGAGTAGGACTGATTGGCAGCACAGATTGGCAGTGATTGTCAGCAGAGAGTGGCACCGATTGTCAGCACAGAGTGGCACTGATTGGCAGCACAGATTGGCAGAACTGATTGTCAGTGTCAGCACAGATTGGCACCGATTGGCAGCACAGAGTGGCACTGATTGGCAGCACAGATTGGCAGTGATTGTTAGCACAGAGTGGCACCGATTGTCAGCACAGAGTGGCACTGATTGGCAGCACAGAGTGGCACTGATTGGCAGCACAGATTGGCACTGATTGTCAGCACAGAGTGGCACTGATTGGGGAGAGGTAGTGAGGCTTGCTAGAGCCGTTATGTGTGACACTGTCATGTAATGGGAGAAAGACCAGCTGTCACAACACAGCCACGATGTCGGGGGTGGGCGGGACCGAGAAGCTAACAACCACCAGCCAATGATTGGGCTGCTTAAGAAAGGGGCAGAGCCACATAAAGCAGCCCGCCCAGACCCCTTCCCATTGGCTGGTGTTTGACAGCTGTTCGGGCCGCCCACCCCCGAAATCACAGCTCAGTTTTGACAGATGGTCTTTCTCTCTGCAAGCAGTGACATGTCAGTTCACACACTCAGCGCAGCGGCTCTGGCAAGTTTCACGATCTGTTGCCTGGGCTACCTGGCAGCGCAGGCTACACACTGTTAAATGCAACATTTTGGGGCAGATCTTTGGAGACAGCTTGGAGTGATTAGGGTGTGCCCAGGCACACCCGGCACACCCCATGGGCACGCCTATGGATGTACCAGAGGGGAATGTACACTATGATCACTAGACTGCTATACCTGGCTAGAAAACTTATAGCCAGACATTGGATGGCACCTACTGTACCAACAGGGAAACAATGGATTGTATAGGTGAACTCACTCTTGATCAGGAAACAACTGGCATATCGCCATAGGAATGCCGTGAAAAAAATTGAAGCTATCTGACAGCCGTGGATGTCTGATACAGCTCTTGCCCCCCCACAATTAGTAATAGATAGATTGGTACGGCTTTAATTGAGAAAAGTGAAAAGCAAATGGAGGGAGGGGTTGAAAGGAGAGGGGAAGGGAAAACAGTTAAAAGTGTTAGGTTTGTTGTGTTAAGCGCTTGTTATAGTAAAATCAGCTAGCAAAAAGAAAGAAAAAGACAGTGTTTTGATGCACAAGTGTTTAACCAAAGTGCTAAAAGTTTCCTTTAACCACTAGGCGCCCGCGCTATAGCCGAAAGACGGCTACAGCGCGGACGCTAATTGCCAGGAGGCCGTCCCTGGACGGCCTCCTGTTTACTTCCGCGTTGCGCGCTCCCGCGGGTGCGCATCGAGGAAGTTCTGTGCTGGCCATGTCCCTTGGACACAGCCAGTCACAGATCGCTGAAAACGGCCAATCCTAGCGGCCGTTTTCAGCGCGATCGGCGGTGCCAATGAGAGATGATCTCATATGTAAACATATGAGATCATCTCTCATCACCGGTGTTCTGCGGCTCTCCCTCCTCACACAGAGACAGCGTGTGAGGAGGGGGAGCGAACCGCTGCGGCGGTAAGTGAAAAAAAAAAATAAAACGAAAAAATAAAGTGTCCCCACTGCCATCTGTCCCTGCCATCTGTCCCTGTCATCATGTCCCTGCTGTCACGTCCCTGCCATCTGTCCCTGCTGTCATGTCCCTGCCATCTGTCCCCACTGTCATGTCCCTGCCATCTGTCCCCACTGCCATCTGTCCCCACTGCCATCTGTCCCCAGTGCCACGTATAAGTGCCATCTGTCAGTGCCACATAGTGCCATCTGTCATCAGTGCCACCTGTCAGTGTCACGTGCCATCTGTCATCAGTGTCACGTGTCATCAGTGCCACGTATCAGTGCCATCTGTCATCAGTGTCATCAGTGCCACGTATCAGTGCCATCTGTCATCAGTGCATGTATTAGTGCCATCTGTCATCAGTGCCACGTATTAGTGCCATCTGTCATCAGTGCCACGTATTAGTGCCATCTGTCATCAGTGCCATGTGTCATCAGTGCCACATATTAGTGCCATCTGTCATCAGTGCCATCTGTCATCAGTGCCATGTGTCATCAGTGCCACATATTAATGCCATTTGTCATCAGTGTCACATGTCATCAGTGCCACGTATTAGTGCCATCTGTCAGTGCCACGTATTAGTGCCATCTGTTTTCAGTGCCACGTATTAGTGCCATCTGTCATCAGTGCCACGTATCAGTGCCATCTGTCATCAGTGCCACATCAGTGTCAGTGCCACATATCAGTGCCATCTGTCATCAGTGCCACATCAGTGCCACGTATCAGTTCCATCTGTCATCAGTGCCACATCAGTGTCAGTGCCACATATCAGTGCCATCTGTCATCAGTGCCACATCAGTGTCAGTGCCACATATCAGTGCCATCTGTCATCAGTGCCACATCAGTGCCATGTATCAGTGCCATCTGTCATCAGTGCCACGTCAGTGTCACATGTCATTGTCCTGGTGCTCCAGGGCCTTCAAAAGTGTAATAGGTAGTCAACAAGTTAGATGTGTAATTTATGCTCCTAGAACACCTGATGGTGCTCCCTGCATGTTGGGCCTCTCTATGTGACCAGGCTGTGAAAAAGTCCCACACATGTGGTATCGTAATACTCAGGAGGAGTAGCAGAATGTATTTTGGGGTGTTATTTGTGGTATACACATGCCATGTTAGAGAAATAACCTATTACAATGACAATTTTGTGGTGGGAGGGAAAAAAAAATCTTCATTTTGCAAAGAATTGTGTGAAAAAATGACAACATCAAAAACCTCACCATGCATCTTACTAAATACCTTGGATTGTCTACTTTCAAAAAAGGGGTCATTTGGGGGGTATTTGTACTTTCCTGACATGTTCGGGTCTCAAGAAATGAGATAGGCCGTCCGTACATCAGGTGTAATCAATTTTTTATGATTTGCACCATAGTTTGTAGATTCTCTAACTTTCACAAAGACCAAATAATATACACTAATTTTGGTTATTTCTACCAAAGATATGTAGCAGTATAAATTGTGGCCAAAATTATAGGAGAAAATTTAATAATTTGCAAAATTTTATCACAGAAACGAAGAAAAATGCGTTTTTTTTTCAAAATTTTCGGTCTTTTTTCATTTATAGTGCAAAAAATAAAAAGCCCAGAGGTGATCAAATACCACCAAAAGAAAGCTCTTTTTGTATGAAAAAAAGGACACAAAATTCATTTGGGTACAGTATTACATGACTGAGTAATTGTCATTCAAAGTGTGAGAGGGCTGAAAGCTGAAAATTGGTCTGGTCACGAGGGGGGTTTAAGTGCCCAGTTGTCAAGTGGTAATGGTTATGGAACGGTGCAGTGCAACATATATGACTGTGTTTGAAGATATGCTCTGTTTATTCCTGACAGATTGTGAATGTATGCAGCCTTATTACAGTTTGATTTGTATTTGTATGATATCTTGCTGCATCAACAAATAAAAAAGTTTTGATTAAAAAAAAAAAGTTAAAATAAAAGATGATGAATGTGACTGGCTCACTAACCAATGAAATCTACATGCACCAAAAACCTGTATTCTTTGCTATTGTGAGAAAAGAGGCAGCATATGTACAGACATTTATCATTGGAATTTATATTCAAGCATCAGCATGTGAAATCTTGTATGGCAGCTAGTGCTTGCAGTTTCTTTTTTTTTCTTTTCTTTTTTTTGGAAAAAGGGAAGGATTAGAACCACCATGAGTTTTTTTTTCCCTTTTTTTTGCTGTCTGTGTTCCTGCTGTGAATGTGTCCTGGTGGCCTTTGTCAGAAAGACAGAAAGTGATGGAAAATCAAATATTTTACAGTTGTTACCAAAACATTAAATGAGGGTGAATTTCCAAAATGAAGACATTGTTCTCGTGACAGTGGAATTCCCTTAACTTCTTAGAGAATAACTCTCATTCCCTTTTGCATCTCCAGGACAGGAAGTATGGGAAAATCTTCCCAGCTGGATCCATAAGTTTTAATTACTATGCAGGGAAAGTTGCACAAACACCTTCATTATATATGCTTTTTGTATACAGAATATATACAGTGAGCCTACTTTAAAGAAAAAAGTGATTGTAAATGTAAATTTAAAAAAATAATAAACTGGTTTATACTTACCTGTTCTGTGCAATAGAATTACACAGAGTGGCCCCAAACCTCTTCTCAGATCCCCTACTGGCATTTCTGGCTCCTCCTCTATGGCAATTGCCCCCATAGAAAGCCACTTCCTAACGGGGCACTCGTGCAGGCTCACTCCCAAGCCTCTCTATCATCGCTGGCTTTGATTGAATGCAGCAGGAGCCAATGGCTCCCGCTGCCTCGACAAAGCCTGTGAGAACAGGAAGTGAGGGGAGAGAAGAGCTGCAGACATGCACAGCATTGGATCGAATGAGAGCTCAGGTAGATGTAAGGGGGGTGAGGGGGGATACTAATACCTAAACATTTTTTAGCTTAATGCAAGGAATTCATTGCGGTTCATCAGGACTGGTTATACCATATATATATATATATATATATATAAATGAGTCGCCTCCCACCAGGCGGCATTCTTATTTTGTTCCTCAAATGCTCAACTGGTTATAGCTATGAATCAAAGAAGATTTTTATTTTTGCCCTCACCTTGCCGAATTCATCTGGCCAGCCATACAGGTTCAGCCTCTTTCCTGTGACGAAGCCCCTCTGTTCGGTTGTAAAACTTCCATACGAGGGAGACCCCCCCAGGTCCGGATACTGGGGGCTGGGATACTGGTCTCTGGATGCAGGTAAAACCGTTGTGCCTTGTGGTTGGTTGGGACTCATCCAGTCTCTCCTCCCTGGTGAGTTGTGGCCCCACACACACATTTTTTGTTAGTCTGTCTTTGGGTACGTTGGTCTCCCTTGCAAATGTAGCGCTGGTAGATTTTTAATCTACCACTTATAGGTAAATCTTGTGGGTTACTTGTTAGGTGAAGTTAGATTTGCCTCTGTTCCAGCTTGGCTGAGTTGTGTGTAGTTCCAGAAATGATATATATAATGACAATCAGCGCAAACACCTAAGCCCTCGCCCAAAATGCAAGCTGAACACTACAGGTAATCACGATAAAGCCTGAAACATGAATTGAAACAAAATAAGTGCAGCGCAATGATGTTAAAACAATGAATGAAAAAAGTCCCCAAAGATTCAATCCAGGCAGATGAAATCTGTCAGATCAGATCTTTACATCAATGGTCAAAGGAGATGCGATCCCAGTGTAATCTATTCACTTTACCAGATGCTGTGGACCCCTGCACAGCAGAGGTCAAACTCACGTGTATCCACTCAGGGATGTAGGTATACTGGAAGCTGTCACTGGAGCCGAATCCCGAATCCTGATGTCCACGCATAGGCACGAGTCTCCACAGGAGGGACCCCCAAGCACTATAGGAATCTGGAGCGGGATATCCTCCCAAGTATCTCCCCGGTGTCAGCCAATAAAAAACAGAGAGAGAAACTCCTCTAAGAGTAGTCCGTTTATTCAGCTCTTTTTTTTTTTTTTTTTTTTTTTTTTAATATAAAAAAGTGGTAACAACCACCAATAAGAAGGCGCTCACAGGCGCTGAACTTCAGTAACCAAGTATACAGTCGGGCTGCGGTGCACGAGCAGACCCGACATACAGGCGGAGGCAGCGGGTGACGTCCGTGATTAAGCTCCTCCCCCCGTACGCGGCGTTGCGTCCTATTGGACTTCGTCAGCGAGGGGTGGAGCCTGACGTACACCCTATGCATTTATATGGGACACTTACGGTGTCCTCACAGGGTCACAGGTACCAGGAAGCAGGAAAAGCTTCCTTAGCAACTGTGCCCTAGAGACAACGCATCTATTGGAGGACAACACCGTTGCATAGATGAATCTATGCTATAAAAAAATAAATAAATCGTTGTATGGAGATACCCGAATGCTTTTAATTCTAAATTTAGCAAGCAGCCCTAAAAAGTAATGTATGATATAAGGGCATAATTAAGCCTCTTATATATCATCATACAAAAAAGGGGGGCGGACACCATCCAATAATATAAAAAAAAAAAAAAAAAAAAAAAAACTATAAAGAAGTCTCCCGCTGTCTCCTCTGTTTACATAAAAATTCCTTAGTAAAATTTCTCATAAAATCAATGAAAAAAGAGGGCACATAACTCCTAAAATTACAGCGTATAAAATAATAATGCAGTAAAATATCACACTATATATAAAAATTACAAAATACAAACATTATATTTATTTAACAAAGTAATACGACTATTTGTTGGAAATAAAGCAATTAAGATCAAAATCCACATTCAACCCGTTAGGGAATAAAACCTGGGTCTCATGAATCCACATGGATTCCCGCTGACTTAGCTGTCTAATGTAATTACCCCCCCGCCAGTGTGGATTAACTCTTTCTATACCCCAAAATTTTAAGTGTCTAGGATTACGGTCATGACATCTTCTAAAATGTTTGGAGACACTATGAGTAATGAGTCCTTTTTTAATGTTGTTCACATGCTCCGCGATGCGGACTCCCATAGGTCTTGAGGTCCTCCCTACGTATTGGAGCCCGCATTCGCATTCCAACATGTAAACAACCCCCACCGTGTTACACGTGATAAATTGTTTGATATTATATTGTTTATTGGTGGTAGACACTGTAAACTCTTTCTTTCTTTTCATATTCCCCTTGCATTGTTTACAGGCCGGACACCTACCACATGCATAAAAGCCTGTAAGCAGGTTGCAAATCCTGTTTTCTTCCTTGAATGTAGGGGGATCCACAACACTGGGTGCCAAAATATTTCTTAGTGTAGTAGGTTTCCGATATACAAATTTTGGCCGAGGAGGCAGTGCTGGACCCAACACGTTATCTCTTTTAAGAATTTCCCAGTGCTTAGAAATTATTCTCTCGAACTTTTTATATTGGATGTTGTAATCGAGGATAATTTTATACTCAAAATTATCCTGGGGTGAGTTGGAGTTGATAGGTTTTTGAGCAATGAGAGAAGTGCGTTGTAAACCACCCACACTAGTCAGATCACTTCTAATCTGCTCCTCCTTATAACCCTTCTGCAAGAAGCGGTTGGCTAGAATCTCAGCTTGAGTAAAATAGTCGGAGTCAAGGGTGCAGTTTCTCCTCAACCGGATAAACTGTCCTCTGGGGATATTGTACAGCCAGGAATGGTGGTGACAACTGTCCAGCGGTATAAATCCATTCCTGTCCGTGGGTTTAAAAAAGTTTTTTGTGGCATATTTGTCCCCCTGCTTAAATATTTCGAGATCTAGAAAAGAAATACACGTGGGATCCGCATTCCAGGACAGGTGGATCCCCTTATTGTTACCGTTGAGTTTGGACATGAACATTTGCAAGCTTATGAGGTCTCCCTCCCATATCATAATCAGATCGTCGATGTATCTTTGGTAGCAGACCAGCTGAGCCGGTCTACTACCAAAGACCACCTCCTCCTCCCATAGAGCCATGAAGATATTGGCAACGCTGGGCGCAAACCTGGCCCCCATTGCGACTCCAAGCGTTTGGAGAAAAAATCTTCCACCGTACCAGAAATAGTTTCTGGATAGGCAGAAATCCAGCGCCCTCACTATAAAATCTTTTACAGGGAGGGGGAGACTAGATCCATTAAGAGCCCATTGTACAGACGCAAGAGCATCTCTATGGCCTATAATGGTGTAGAGAGAGCTTACGTCAGCAGTAACTAAAAGACTATTTTCTTTACATGTAACATTATCCAGAATTTGAATAATGTGTTTAGTGTCTTTCAGATATGCTTTAGTATTAGACACTAGGGGTTTTAAAAAATAATCTATATATTGACCCAGGCGAGCAGTAACCGAGTCGATACCGTTAACGATAGGACGGCCTGGGGGGGAACTGGCATCCTTATGGATTTTGGGCAAAAAATAGATTATGGGTCTTCTACAAGCACTGGGGTTAAGATAAGAGGCCTCTTTCTTATTCAATACTCCCTGTGCTTTGCCTAATGTGACAAGCTGGTTTAGTTCTTCCTTGAATTTAAACACTGGATCATTATTTAATAATTTATAAGTTTTGTTGTCAGATAAAAGTCGCTCCATTTCCAATTTGTAATATGATTTACTCATGACCACAACCCCTCCCCCTTTATCCGCGGGGCGGATGACAACGTCTTTGTTTTTTTCCAATGTGCTGATACCTTTTTTAAGATACGCAGGGTCACCTATCCTTTTGACCTTCATCTCCTGCAGATCACTGCTAACCATATTCTTAAATACTTCAATGTGACGATGGTCATTTTTAGGTGGATTGAAGATAGATTTGTTGGCCAGGCCTGAATGGCCACCTGTAGGGGCAGTGTTACCTATCTGACTAGACTTCTCCCCTGGTTTAGATAAAAAATATCTTTTAATATTAAGGGTCCTAATGAACTTTTGGAGGCTGATATATGTCTGGAATTTATTAAAATTTTTTACAGGGGCAAACTTGAGACCTTTATCTAAAACCTTCAGTTCATCCTCTGACAGAACCGTACCACTGATATTATAGATCCCTGTCCCTAGTGTGATTTTTTTCTTTTGTAATTTTCTTCCGGCTCTTCGCCCTCTCTTTCCCTTCTTTTTCCTCCCCCATTGTTTCCACCCGGGGTGCCCTCCCATGGTATTGGCCAATGGGATTGGGGGTTCCCTAAAAAACCCTCTTCCTGTTGGTAGTTATCATACCGCAATGGAGAGAATCGGTTTTGTGTAGGGACCGGAGTTCTTTCATATTGGGAGTGACCACTATATTGGTTGGGATAATTATGAGGGTATTGACCTCTATTGGATGCGTTACTGGTATGTCTCCCTCTAGGTGGTCGGGGGGGACCCCGACTGTTATCCCTATATGCTTGGTTGTAAGGCATAGGATAAGGTCCTTGATTTCCCCTATATGAATTCCCTCTGTTTGACTGTCCTCTCCCTCTGTTTTGGGGATAGGGATATCTCTTTGGGACTGCTCCCTGTGAGTTGGAAGGTCTGGGTTGGGCGCTGGGAGTATGTGGAGTAGGTCTAGATTGGGTCTGAACCGGTATATTATTATCAGTCCCTGTATCTTGGGCAGGTAATTTTGATTGCCACTTAAAAACTTCTCCTTTCATGTAATCTCCTGAGTCCCTGTTGTATTTACTCTTTTTTTTATCCTGTATCTCTCTATCCCACTTCATCATTTTGTTCTTAAGCTCTCCCGAAAGCCTGGTAAAGTCTGTTGTGTTCTGGAGTGGTTCCATTTTCTTTTTAAGGTCCCCAATTTGATTGTTCAACATGGTCATTTTTCTCCGTTTCCTTTCAAGCAGAAATTCAATGAGTTCATGACCTTTTTTATCAAAAAAACTGAACCACTCCCGAACTGACTCCTCATCAACCAGGCCATCATTAGGGGGAAGATCCCACCTTAAACGCCTGGGGACCAGATTGGCTTTGGTGTATTGCTCAAATGTGGCAATATCCCACCAGGCTTTTATCTTTTTTTCATATACGTAGCCTAGTTTTCTAAAACACGTGGATATATCATCAGAATCATTAGAGGGCTGAGAGTTGGAAAACACTTCATTTAGCTTAACCTCTCTATGTTCTAAAAAGGAAAAAACTTCCATGGATGCTGCTGAAGGTAGCGTGATTAAACAGAAATGATATATATAATGACAATCAGCGCAAACACCTAAGCCCTCGCCCAAAATGCAAGCTGAACACTACAGGTAATCACGATAAAGCCTGAAACATGAATTGAAACAAAATAAGTGCAGCGCAATGATGTTAAAACAATGAATGAAAAAAGTCCCCAAAGATTCAATCCAGGCAGATGAAATCTGTCAGATCAGATCTTTACATCAATGGTCAAAGGAGATGCGATCCCAGTGTAATCTATTCGCTTACCAGATGCTGTGGACCCCTGCACAGCAGAGGTCAAACTCACGTGTATCCACTCAGGGATGTAGGTATACTGGAAGCTGTCACTGGAGCCGAATCCCGAATCCTGATGTCCACGCATAGGCACGAGTCTCCACAGGAGGGACCCCCAAGCACTATAGGAATCTGGAGCGGGATATCCTCCCAAGTATCTCCCCGGTGTCAGCCAATAAAAAACAGAGAGAGAAACTCCTCTAAGAGTAGTCCGTTTATTCAGCTCTTTTTTTTTTTTTTTTTTTTATATAAAAAAGTGGTAACAACCACCAATAAGAAGGCGCTCACAGGCGCTGAACTTCAGTAACCAAGTATACAGTCGGGCTGCGGTGCACGAGCAGACCCGACATACAGGCGGAGGCAGCGGGTGACGTCCGTGATTAAGCTCCTCCCCCCGTACGCAGCGTTGCGTCCTATTGGACTTCGTCAGCGAGGGGTGGAGCCTGACGTACACCCTATGCATTTATATGGGACACTTACGGTGTCCTCACAGGGTCACAGGTACCAGGAAGCAGGAAAAGCTTCCTTAGCAACTGTGCCCTAGAGACAACGCATCTATTGGAGGACAACACCGTTGCATAGGGTGTACGTCAGGCTCCACCCCTCGCTGACGAAGTCCAATAGGACGCAACGCTGCGTACGGGGGGAGGAGCTTAATCACGGAAGTCACCCGCTGCCTCCGCCTGTATGTCGGGTCTGCTCGTGCACCGCAGCCCGACTGTATACTTGGTTACTGAAGTTCAGCGCCTGTGAGCGCCTTCTTATTGGTGGTTGTTACCACTTTTTTATATAAAAAAAAAAAAAAAAAAAAAAAAAAAGAGCTGAATAAACGGACTACTCTTAGAGGAGTTTCTCTCTCTGTTTTTTATTGGCTGACACCGGGGAGATACTTGGGAGGATATCCCGCTCCAGATTCCTATAGTGCTTGGGGGTCCCTCCTGTGGAGACTCGTGCCTATGCGTGGACATCAGGATTCGGGATTCGGCTCCAGTGACAGCTTCCAGTATACCTACATCCCTGAGTGGATACACGTGAGTTTGACCTCTGCTGTGCAGGGGTCCACAGCATCTGGTAAGCGAATAGATTACACTGGGATCGCATCTCCTTTGACCATTGATGTAAAGATCTGATCTGACAGATTTCATCTGCCTGGATTGAATCTTTGGGGACTTTTTTCATTCATTGTTTTAACATCATTGCGCTGCACTTATTTTGTTTCAATGTGTGTAGTTCCACACTGTGCGGGTGGGTGTCATTGTCACCATGAGCTGGTGTTGGAAAGGCAACGTGTTGAAGCATATGAGTGCTCCTGTGTCCCGGAGACAACTCGGTGGAGGTGGTCCTCCGAGTTGCATTCTGGGAGAGGGTATTAATGGGACAGACGCCATGTTCAGGGGTTCGTTTTCAGCCACCTGCTGGCCCTCCTGGCCGACAGGTATGCGTTAAGAGTACCAACTCGTGGTCCTCCGTATCAGGGGCCCACGTCGCTGTAGCGTGTGGGTGGGCCCAGAAGCCTGTCTGGGGCCTACCACAGCAGCAGAGGAATGGTCCTGAGCTGTCTATCCTGAGTGAAGAAGCTGGACAACCGAGGAGATCCCAGGGGAGGACCCATCATGGAAGGATCATGCAGAGTGCTGGTCTGGAGAGTGGCCTGGTGACTCGGTTGGAGGACGTATCCTGAAGTAATCTTGCTGCATAGTACTGCCGGGTTGGCTTAAAGGTTCAAGTACTGTGTCTGACATTCAAACCAATACATCCTGTGGCAGAGGATCGTACGGGTTTTATTCCAAACAAGTCTGAGGCAGAGACTTTTGTTCATGCTGCGTACTGGCTGCTAGGTTAGTGAGAGAAACCTATCCAGGCGGGCAAACTACAAGTGTTCAATTCCAAAGAATGTTCTAAAGAATACTAAGGAAAGGTATTTGAGCTTCCCTGCAACTTTCCTTCTGCCTCTTTCCTGCTACTTCCTTTATTACTTGTTCAATAAAGCATTGGAAAATATACTCAAGTGTTTGGTGCCTACATCGTCCAGAGGTAAACTCAACGGGACCCTAGACCCGGTGCCGGTGAAACAGAGGTATCGAGAGTGAAGGTAACAGCCCGCTTTAAACCAGCAGCTCCACCGAGAGTTAGTGCAACATGTGGGGGCGTCGTCCGGGATTTGTTGGCCATCAGTTCTCGCAACCTGGAGAAGTGTTTCACCGGGAGTTTACGGTGAGAGCTGGACTTTGTTAATTTCTCAGGAGAAGAAGAGGTTAAAAGTTGCAGGACTGTATTTCTGACTGCGTAGGCGGTGGGCGCTAGTGAAAGCCCAGGAGCTACGTGATCAGAGGAACAAGTGGGAGGAGCCTAGCCTACTTGATACCACGTGGGACGTGTGTGTGTGTTGGCGCCAGAGAAGAAGAGAGGCCTCCTGATCGTGCTGAGAAGATCAGAGTGTGGCCATGTCTTTTTCGGTGATGCAACCAACTGTGGGGCCTAAGATGTTCCCTACCAGCACCGCTGCGGGTGCTATGCTGTCCGAAACCTTGCTTACGAATACCGGCATTCGTCTGAAACTGCAGGGGAGGTTTGTTCTTTATACAGTTGGAGATATTGAAAGACTGGGCATGCTTTGCCACAAGTGTGAAGGACTGGTCATACATCTCCGTCCATTTGTTCGCTGCTCGCAATGTGGAGAATATTTGTTTGTGGTGGAGCAACCTACCATGTCACCCCGTGCTTATTGTATGGACTGGGCTACAGGTATCGCCACAGTAGAAGCTGCTACTACTGCTGAAAAAGAACAGCAGGCCGTGATTTCGCCTGTTGTCACCGAAAGTGTTCCTGAGAGAGATACAGCGGTAATCGACTCATCAGCGGACATGACTTTGATTTCCGCGTCCACTATGCCTATCCCTGTTGTACCTGACCAGAGGAAGGTGGGATACGTAAAGGCTTCCCGTGGCTGTGGTCGAGGCCTACCCCAGAGACTGCCCATACCGGAGAAGTCCACGTCAGGAACGGGTGAGAGTTCACAGGGGAATGTATCTGGGACTTTGTGTAAATATTTGCCGGCAGAAGAGTTGAGAAATTCGGAGATAGAGTCCATGTCGGATCTCTCCGGTGATGATGATTTATTTGAGACAATGTCACAAGAACTGTCATGGGCTCAGGGTGAAGACATTGCTTCTGCCTTGACTTTCTCAGAATGGACAGCCCTGAATTCTGGGAGAACATCACCTTGTGTGGAGCCACACAGTACTCTCGGGGAGACATTGCCTAAAGTTACTACTTTGTTGCCGACATCCGTCGGGTCTATGGTGAGCAAGTCATTGAACTCTTGTGTGCCTCCTGGTTTGGGGAAAAATGGATCGTTGCCCGGGCTTGCACGTTTACAGAGAGTGCTTAACAAACGTGTGGCCAGGGAATATGGTTTGGAGTTCCCATATGTTACCCAGGACATTATGCAAGAGATTGAAGCCAACCGGGAGCTGTGGTACAGTGAAGCTGTTTGGGACTATTTGTCTGTGCCTAAGCCTTTCCGGAAAACTGGATATTCAGTCGCTATGGATGAACGCTTCAGTGGATGTTTCCTACACTTGGAACTACATTTATACTGACAAAGTGGTCATTTGCAGACCAGGAAAAGTTGATGTGGTGTACTTTATCACTACAATGGATAAACAAGGAAAATCACTGACATTGCCAGATCCTTGGTTCTACTGGTGCTTATGGATAAAGAACTGTGGGATAGATAGTGTCAGTGTTCAGAGATCTTCGAGGTCAAGATTTGGTGTTCAGCTCTGTGTTTTCCAAATCCAAGGCTCAGTTTCTTTCGCTAGCTGGACTTCTTTTGTTTAAAGATATGACATACCTAAATATATGTAGAGATGGACTCCTAAAGTATTCTAGTTGGTTCCTTAGTGGGAACATAGGAAAGATTATAGGAAGAGAGTTTCATCTTTTAAGAATGAGACTTTGCTCCTAAAACTGTATATATCTTGTGTGTGTGTTTAACTTTGTTTTTTTTCAGGAGCAAGTGGACCTGCTATCAAGCTGTTAGGCTTTTCAGCTAAATAGATAGTGGGGTTGCAACAGTATTAATGTGATTTTGTTTACGGATGTGAACATATTGTTTAAAAGAAAAATGTTGAAATTGTAATGTCTCTCTACTGTCTTCTTCTCTTCTTTACTTTAAATCCAAGTTTTAAGCTGAAATACCTGCTCTCAGGCTTAGGAGTTATTATTATTTTTTTACAGACGTTGAGGACAACGTCTATTGTAGTGGGGGGAGTATGTAGCGCTGGTAGATTTTTAATCTACCGTTGATAGGTAAATCTTGTGGGTTACTTGTTAGGTGAAGTTAGATTTGCCTCTGTTCCAGCTTGGCTGAGTTGCGTGTAGTTCCACACTGTGCGGGTGTGTGTCGTTGTCACCATGGGCTGGTGTTGGAAAGGCAACGTGTTGAAGCATATGAGTGCTCCTCTGTCCCGGAGACAACTCGGTGCAGGTGGTCCTCTGAGTTGCATTCTGGGAGAGGGTATTTATGGGACAGATGCCATGTTCAGGGGTTCGTTTTCAGACACCTACTGGCCCTCCTGGCTGACAGGTATGCGTTAAGAATACCAACTCGTGGTCCTCCGTGCCGGAGGCCCACGTCGCTGTAGCGTGTGGGTGGGCCCAGAAGCCTGTCTGGGGCCTACCACAGCAGTAGAGGAATGGTCCTGAGCTGTCTATCCTGAGTGAAGAAGCTGGACAACCGAGGAGATCCCAGGGGAGGACCCGTCATGGAAGGATCATGCAGAGTGCTGGTCTGGAGAGTGGCCTGGTGACTCGGTTGGAGGATGTATCCTAAAGTAGTTCTACAGCATAGTACTGCCGGGTTGGCTTAGAGGTCCAAGTACTGTGTCTGACATTCACCGCAAAGTTTAATTCATCCTGTGGCAAAGGATTGTACGGATTTATTTCAAGCAAGTCTGTGGCAGAGACTTTTGTTCGTGCTACGTACTGGCTGCTAGGCAAGTGAGAGAGGCCTATCCAGACGAGCAAAGATTGTGTCCCACAAGGGGATTGCATCCAATTACAATATTCAACTTTAAAGGACGTTCTCAAGAATCCTAAAGAAAGGTATTTGAGCTTCCCTGTAGCTTCCCTCCTGCCTCTTTCCTGCTACTTCCTTCATTACCTGGTTCAATAAAGCATTGAAAAAGTACTCAAGTGTTGGTGCTTTTATCGTCCAGAGGTAAACTCAATGGAACTCTAGACCCCGTGCCGGTGAAGCAGGGGTGTCGAGAGTGAAGGTAACAAGCCCGCTTAAACCAGCAGCTCCGCCGAGAGTTATTGCTACATGTGGGGGCTCATCCGGGATTTGTTGACCATCAATTCTCGCAACCCAGAGAGGTGTTTCACCAGGAGTTTACGGTGAAAGCTGGATTTTGTAATTTTTCAGGAAGAGAAGAGGTTAAAAGTTGCAGGACTTTGTTTCTGAGTGCGTAGGCGGCGGGCGCCAGTAAAAGCCTGGGAGCTACGTGATCAGAAGAACAAGTGGGAGGAGCCTACCCTACTTGATACCGCGTGGGATGCGTGTATGTGTTTGGCGCCAGAGAAGAAGAGAGGCCTCGTGATCGTGCTGAGAAGATCAGAGTGTGGCCATGTCTTTTTCAGCGATGCAGTCAATTATGGGACCAAGAATGTTCCCTGCAAGCACCGCGTTGAATACTGTGCTGACCGGAACCTTGCTTACAGATACCGGTGTTCGTCTGAAGCCACAGGGGAGGTTTGTTTTGTATACCTCAGGAGATATTAAGGGACTGGGCATGATTTGCCATAAATGTGAAGGACTGGCCATACATCTCCGTCCATTTGGCCGATGTCCGCAATGTGGAGGGTATTTGGTTGTGGTGGAGCAGCCTACCATGTCACCCTGTGCTTATCGGATGGATTGGGCAACAGGTATTGCCACAGTAGAAGCTGCTATTACTACGGAGAGAGAGCGGCAGGCCGTCACTTTACCTGTTGTTGCCGAGAATGTTCCGGAGAGAGACACTGCTATTGCCGTCTCATCAGTGGACATTGCTTCAAATTCTGAATCCACCACGCCTGTCTCTGTTATACCTGTACAGAGGAAGGTAGGATATGTGAAGGCTTCCCGCGGCCGTGGCCGAGGCCTACCCCCGAGGTTACCCGAACCGGATCCAGAAAAGTCCACGACAGGAAGGGGTAAGCAGCTGATGGGGAATGTATCTGAGACTGTAAATAAATATCTGCCAGCAGAAGAGTTGGGAGATTCGGAAATAGAATCCATGTCGGATCTTTCCGGTAATGATGACTTGTTTGAGACTATGTCACAAGAACTGTTATGGTCATAAGGTGAGAATGTAGCCTCTGCTATGACTTTCCCTGAATGGACAGCCCTGAGTTCTGGGAAGACATCACCCTGTGTGGAGTCACACAGCACTGTAAATGAAACTTTGTCGAAAGTTGTTAATTCACTACAGACACCGGCTGGGTCTATGGTGAGCAAATCATTGGATTCCTGTGTGCCTCCTGGCATGGAAAAGAACAGATCCTTGCCCAAACTTGCACGTTTGTAGAGAATGTTAAACAACCGTGTAGCTACAGAGTATGGCTCGGAGTTCCCCTATGTCCCTCAGGATGTAATGCAAGTGATTGAGGTTAACCGGGAACTTTGGTACAGTGAAGCTGTTTGGGACTACTTGTCTGTGCCTAAGCCTTTCCGAAAGACTGGATGTTCTGTTAAAAAGGATGAACATTTTAGTGGATGTTTTATGCACTGGAACTTCGGTCAGCACATCTATGCTGACAAAGTGGTCATCTGCAGACCCAGAAAAGATGATGCTGTATATTTCATTACCACAGTGGATAAACTGGGAAAGACACTGACCTTGCCAGATCCCCGGTTTTATTGGTAACTATGGACAACAGAACTTTGAAGTTAGTTAGTTAGTGTCAGTATAAAGAAATCTTCATGGTCAAGGTCTGGATATTCATCTCAGTGTTTTGAATCCAAGGACTTCTTTTTGCTATTCGGAATTTCATTCATGTGAAAAAAAGAAAATTTATACATGGATGGACTCCTAAAGATTATTTTTGATAAGAGATTATGGGAAGAGAGTCTCATTTTTTTTTTTAAATAGATTTTATTGAAAGATGTAACATACAGGGAATAACATCAAAAAAAAGTATCATTGTATTTTGTACAAAAACAACAAAAACATCAGCCTGGTATGGAGTAGAGATACAGAACAGCTGATAAAGATAATTAGCCTGGGGAATGGGGTAGTAAGCTAACTCTGTGAGAAAGAGGAAATAAACTGGATGGATCTAGGTGGGGGGGGGGGGGAACCATAAGATTGCCAGAAGAATGTTACTGGATGTACCCCACATAAGGTGTGGGGTGGGGAGGGAGGTGAGTGGAGTGGAGAAAAGCCAGAAAGAAAACAAAATATACATCAGGGGGGGGGGGGGGGGGAGTAGGGAAATTGAGCACCAAGTTCATGTTTTGGATGAATATTGTAGCCTGTGGGTAGAACGTAAAGATAAAAACTATGATTTTTATGGTAATAACATTAAAGTCATTTGTAACATTTGTGGTCACCCCCTTCCTATGTGGGGGGAAGATAGAGGTTTGAAGAGCGCGAAGAGGTCTTGTACTATGTTGTAGTATTTGGTAAGAGTTGGAATCCTTGTGTTGTAGATCTTTGGTTTGGAGGAAGCACTCCATCTAAGGTGTGGGGGAGGGGTCGTGATATAGGAAGGAGAAAGTCTTGAGATGAACTATATCTGTAGGAGTGAGTGTTGAGGTCATAAAAGCTCCCCATTTATGGTGGAAGCGTGACTTGGTCCTTTTGTGCGTTAAGTCCATGTTGATCCTGTTTTTATAGAGTAGTTGTAGGAGATCTCTTTTGATTTGAGAGGTGTTGGGAAATGCGTTGGAGATCCAGTTTTTCAGGATGGCTCTTCTAGCGAGTAGGAGGCATATCAGGATCCAATCTTTGCAAGAGAGGGTAGAGTTGGGTGACCAGGGTAGTAGCTGGGGGTCCCAGTGTCAGAAAATGAGGAGTAGGGGGTCCTTAGGTAATTTCAGCAGGGTCACCGCAAATATGTACTGTAGGACTTGGTCCCAGAAGGCGGAGATGAAAGTACATGACCAGAAACGATGGGTCAAAGAAGGCCTGGGGTGTTGACATAAGGGACATGTGTGGGCGGTTTGCGCTTGTTTGTTCGAGAGGAAAGGTATGTGAGCTTGATGAACGATCTTAAGTTGGGTTTCCCTCCAAGATTCGTTAGGCACCAGTTTGTGAATAGTGTTGAGGTCTTGAAGTAGTTTGTTTACTAAGTCGGTATCAGGGAAGTCTTTTGCCCATTTAGCTGCTGATGAGGACTCCAGTGAGGGAATGACTTTCAGGAGGAGAGGCTGGTATATGTCTGAGATTTTGTAAGAGCCCTTTAAGAGGAGAGAGTCAGAGAAGGACGTTTTAAATCTTTTGCGATCCTCTCTACAATCGTTTTTTGAGAAAGCTGATGCGTTGACCATATTGGAAGATGTGTGACTGGGGAAGTTGGAACTTCTCAGCTAATGACTTGAAAGGGATGGGGCGACCAGACTCTGAATCACAAAGCGAGGAATAGTCGGAAAGGCCTTTCTGTTGCCAGGTGGTATACGGCTGGCGTTCCAGACCTGGGGGAAAACACGGGTTTCCTTGTATTGGAAGGTGTCTAGATATAAAAGGTGAGAGTTTGAGGCTTTTCTGGATCTCCCTCCAGGCAATTGCTGTGTCCCGAAGTAGGAGGTTATGTTGAAGGGGCGGAGGAATGGATTTCCACTTGCAGTGAAGGAGAGCTACCAGGGAGTATGGGTGAACCATTTCAGTTTCCAGGTAGAAATTGGAGTAACGAGATGTTTGAGCTACCCAATCTAAACTTATCCTCAAGAGGCAGGCTAAATTGTAGATCCTGACATTAGGGAGACTTAATACCCCCGTCGCGCCTGGGAAGGTATAGCTTAGTGAGTGCAATTCGTGGTCGCTTATTTCGCCATAAGAATTTGGAGATGGCATCATTGAGAATTTTTGTGTCTTTATGCTGCAAGAGTAAGGGAATGGTTTGTAGTGGATAGAGTAGGCGGGCGAAGCTGACCATTTTCACTGGATGGCATCTTCCCAGTAGCGAAAGAGGCAGATCCATCCAGTTGACTAGTTCTTGAGAGATCTTTTTGAGTAATGGGGGGTAGTTAAGGTGATGAGGGTGGTGAGAGAGGAGGGTAGTTTTCCTATTTTTATGCCTAAGTAAGTGATGTGGGATTGTGCTACAGAGAATATTGAGTTCTGTGTCCAAGAAGGGTTGGACACGGTGCCTAGGGGGAGGATTTCACGTTTGTTATAGTTTATGCGAAGGCCCGAGCATAATCTAAATTGGTCAAAAATTGATTTAATCGTGAGCATGTCAGAGGAGGGGTTTGCTGAGAATATAAGGACATTGTCCACGAAGAGTGAGGTGCGAAGCTCATGTTTGCCAATGGGAATGTCATTTAGTGGGGCTACGTGAGATAAATATCTAGATAATGGTTCTAATGCAATGTTAAAGAGAAGTGGTGATAGGGGGCAACCCTGCCGAGTGCCTTTATGGAAGCGGAATTCCTCAGATAGCAGGCCTGCCGCCACCAGTCTAGCAGCCGGGGCGGTGTACATGGTGTTAATAAGATGAGTGAAAGGACTGGAGAATCCCATTTTAGTCATGACCAAAGAAAGCCATTCGAAACTGACGTTATCGAAGGCTTTCTCCGCATCCAGGGTGATGATAGCATAATTTCCCTCTGAGTTGCATTTGGCATGTTCCAGGGCCATCATCACCTTCCTGATGTTCATGGTAGCAGTTCTGCCTTTCACGAACCCTGATTGGGCAGGGTGTATCAGAGAGGGTATGATGTCGGCTAATCTCGTGGCAATAATTTTGGAAAGGATTTTGACATCCAGGTTTAGGAGTGAAATAGGTCTATATGAGCCTGGTTCTTGGGGGTCTTTACCTTTCTTGGCTAGCAGTTTGATAATGGCTTGGCTGCCCGTGGGTAGGTATGAGCCCCCAGACCATATGTGCTGATAGACTTTGTGGAATGTGGGTTCTAAGATTGGTTGTAAGGACTTGTAGAATTCTCCCGTGAATCCATCAGGGCCTGGGGCTTTAGAAGGAACTAGGTTTTTAATGGCAGTAGAAATTTCATGGAGGGAGATAGGTGCGTTTAATGCATCTAACTGTGAAGGTGATACTTGAGAGAGGGTTACCTTTTCAAGAAAGGATTGTGCTGTCGAAGCATTTATGGGGTCTGGTGCGTAAAGGGAGGAATAATATTGTAGCATGGTTTCATTTATGTCTTTTTGAGTGTTTTTACCCAAAGAGTCACAGAGAGATGTGA
Organism: Lithobates septentrionalis; assembly: GCA_037952835.1. NCBI lineage: Eukaryota > Metazoa > Chordata > Amphibia > Anura > Ranidae > Lithobates > Lithobates septentrionalis. Next base: position 414,851 of record JBBDGP010000689.1, read on the forward strand.
TATAGGTCGGACGATAGGGTCCCCTACATAAATTGGCCAGGAATTTACCTGCCTTATTGCCGAATTTGTGGAGGGTGGCATCCATGTAAGCTTTTTTTGTTCGTTCTAGAGTTTTGGCCCAAGTGTCAAAGGATTGTTTTGCTGACTGCCACTCCTTCCTATTATCAGTGGAGTTGTTTATGTATAGTGATCGTTGGGCTAGGTGCAGTCGGGAGCTGGCTAGTTTGTAATTTTTGAGTGTATTTCTCTTAAAGGATGCAGCATAAGAGATTACACGGCCTCTGAGAAATGCTTTGCCTGCTTCCCAGAATAGATTGGGGTTGTCAGAGTGTCCAGCATTGGTCGAGGTGTATTCTGACCAGGCGTTTACCATGTATTGTCGGAAGTCAGAGTTGTTGTGGAGATAAGATGGGAAACACCATATTTTAGGATTCGGGTGTAGTTCAGGGTTGACAATCGTAGTCGAGATTGGTGCGTGGTCAGATATGGCAATGTCGTGAATGTCCGCGTCGGATATCAGTGGGAAAAGGTCATCTGAGCAGAAGAGATAGTCAATTCTGGTGAAAACGTTGTGGGGGTTGGAGTAAAAAGTAAATTCTCTGTCAGCTGGGTGCCAGAGTCGCCAAATGTCGTGTAAATGGAGGGATTCCATCGTGGAGGCTAGAAGAGTTTGTGAATCGTGGTCTGGGGGGAGACATGTGCGCTTAGGAGTGGATCTGTCATCTATCAGGTGAATTGTGGAGTTAAAGTCTCCGCCGACTATATGTGGGAGAGTCGGGTCATTAAGGAGCCATCTTGAAAGTTCGCTAAAAAACTGCTTTGTGGGGTTATTGGCGCATAAATGTTGGAGACTATCGTATCCTTGGTTCCTAATTTAATGTGGGCTGAGATAAGGCGTCCCTGTGAATCTGATTTAACAGATAGGACCTCACATGGGAGGTTTTTGTGTATGAGTATCAAGACTCCTGCTTTGCGTCCATTAGAATCTGAGCCTAGAACCGTGCCTACCCATAATTTTTTCATGCGGTGGAAATCAGAGGCGCAAAGGTGGGTTTCTTGGAGCAGGGCAATGTCGGTTTTAAGTCTTTTAAGGTGAGGGAGGATTTTCATTCTCTTATTAGGTGAACGAAGCCCTTTAACATTCCAGGAGACCAGTTTCATATAGGGGGGGTCACTGGGGGGGTATGTGCAGATATTACATGATCTTCATAGGTTAATATGTGATGGTGTGATGTGAGAATAGGCTGGATTATGGAGGGGTTTAGTCTATCTGAATGATTGTTAGTACAACCACTGGGGGCATATGTATCATAAGATGGGGGGTGCGCAATATAGGGAGGGGTCTAGAAGGAGGGGGGTAAAAAAAAGAAAAATAAAACATTCAATAAACTTCGCTTTTTTCCGCATGGAGTCACCGTGTAGGCCAGCTCCCATCGCAAGACCCAGTGACTGCTGTACTTAAAACCCATAATTGAGGGGGTGATGTGTACTGGCAGCTTGGGCTATGCATATTAAAGGAGGAGTGGGTTACACAGGAGAGACAGGGGAGAAAATCAATACCTGAGGTATAACAAAATCAAGTTAACCAGTTAACAATATGTAAAACATTAGAATACTTCTTGGCCTACCAGTAGCTGATTTGCCTGGGGAGGAAGAGAGAGCAAGCTTGAGGGAAAAATTTAACTTTTTCTCTTGAAAGAGACATCTCGTTGAAAGTTGAACCACCATGGCCGTTAGAGGCGAGGCGGTGAGGTAAACAGATTGAGACCGTGATAGTGGTCTTCAACGGGGTGTGGAGCGATGGTTGTCCGGTGCAGAGGCTCTAAACCGTTTTGGAGAGTCTTTGCGTGGGCTCCTTTGGTCTAGAGCATGGTTGACAGGAGCCACTCCAGGAGAGGGGCTGAGGTTGGGGCCCGAGCGTAGTGATCGTAGGAAGGCCTCAGCTTCGTTTGGGTCACGAAAGGAGAGCTGGTCGCCATTCGGGGCTTTAAGTCAGGGAGTAGCTGGGAACGCCAAAGTAAATTTGATTTGTTGATGATGTAGCTCCGAGCAAACCTGTTGAAAGGCTTTCCTCTTCTTGGATACCTCAGTAGAGTAATCCGTGAAAATCAGGATTTTCATTCCGTCGATCTGAAGAGATCTAGATTGCCTGAATTTTTGCAGGATGAAAGCTTTATCCGAGTAATTGAGGTACTTGGCGATTATGGGACGGGGCGATTTGCGATCTGAGTTGAAGGTTCCCATGCGGTGTGCACGTTCTACTGTGCAGGGGCCTGGAAGGCCTAGTGCTTCGGGAATGCATCTGGCGCATAAGTCTGTGAGAGCTGAAGGCTGCAGCGATTCTGGGATGCCCACAAATCGCAGATTGCTCCTTCTGGATCTATTTTCCAAATCGTCCAATTTTTCAAGAATGTATTTGTTAGTTTTGTCTTGGGCCTGCTCTGTGGATTGAGAGTGGTATAGTTCTTCCTCAATGTTAGCTATGCGGTGCTCAGCTTCATTCAGCCTGGAGGCATGTTCCCCTAGCTGGGCCTGGAGCTGCTGCATGCCTGCGCTGACAGCCTTCTCCAAAGAGGCTGTTATCATTGGGGAGAGAAGAGCTGCCACAGCCTGTGCAATCATCTCTGTGCTGGGTGTGCCTGTGAGTTGAGTGGATGTGTCAGCAGGTAGGGAAGGGGCCGCAGCGCCGCTTACCTCCATGGCAGGCTCAGTTTCTGTGAGGGGCTCTGTGTAGGCCGAAGCCAGGGCCTCGATTTGCGGCTGTGGTGCCCGCGCCGTCGCGGCCGCATACGATCGCGGGCCGGTTTTTTCAACATACCGGTCCATCTCGTGACCGGGGAGAGAGTGGGGCAAGTGCCGGTATGATTTGCGGGTTTGCAGGCTTTATATGCCATTTTTGGAGTCGAGTTGCGGGAGCTGATGTGGAGAGCAGCTACTCCATGTGACGCCGGAACCGGGAGTCTGAGTCTCATTTTTAAATGAGGCTTTGCTCCTGAAGTTGTACAGTATATATGTGTGTGTTTAACATGTTTTCCTTTTCAGGAACCATTTGATCTCCTATCAAGCTGTGAGGCTTTTCAACTAGATAGATAGTGAAGTTGTGTACAGTCATAGGATGGTTTTGTTTACGGACGTGAACATATTGTTTTATAGATGTTAATCTCATAATGTCTTTCCACTGTCTTTCCTTCTTCTCTATCTAATCCAAGTTTTAAGCTCAAATACCTACTCCCAGGCTTGGGAGTTATTATCATTATTTTTGGACAGACGTTGGGGACAACGTCTATTGTAGTGGGGGGAGTATGTAGCGCTGGTAGATTTATGATCTACCAACTGATAAATTTAATAAATTGCTCGTTAGGGGAGTTAGATTTGCCTCTGTTCCAGCTTGGCTGACGTTGCGTGTGGTTCCACACTGAGCCGGTGGGTGTCGCTGTTACCATTGGCTAGTGTTGGAAAGGCAACGTGTCGAATCGTATAGGTGCTCCTCTGTCCCGGAGACAACTCGGTGGAGGTGGTCCTCTGAGTTGCATTCTGGGAGAGGGTATTTATGGGACAGACACCATGTTTTGGGGTTCGTTTTACAGCCACCTGCTGGCCCTCCCGGCCGACAGGTATGCGTTAGAGTGTTACCTCGTGGTCCTCCGTTCTGGAGGCCCGCGCCGCTGCGGTGCGTGGGTGGTCCCAGAAGCATGTCTGGGGCCTACCACAGCAGCCGAGGAATGGTCCTGAGCTGTCTATCCAGAGTGAAGAAGCTGGACAACCGAGAAGATCCCAGGGGAGGACCCGTCATGGAAGAATCACGCAGAGTGCTGGTCTGGAGAGGGGCCTGGTGACTCGGTTGGAGGACGTATCCTAAAGTAGTTCTACAGCATAGTACTGCCGGGTTGGCTTAGAGGTCCAAGTACTGTTTCTGACATTCACTGCAAAGTTTAATACATCCTGTGGCAGAGGATTGTATGGATTTATTTCAAGCAAATCTTACATAGTTACATAGTTACATAGTAGGTGAGGTTGAAAAAAGACACAAGTCCATCAAGTCCAACCTATGTGTGTGATTATGTGTCAGTGTGTCAAATCTGTGGCAGAGACTTTTGTTCCTGCTACGTCCTGGCTGCTAGGCAAGTGAGAGAGGCCTATCCAGACAAGCAAAGATTGTGTCCCACAAGGGGATTGCATCCGATTACAATATTCAACTTTAAAGGACGTTCTCAAGAATCCTAAAGAAAGGTATTTGAGCTTCCCTGTAGCTTCCCTCCTGCCTCTTTCCTGCTACTTCCTTCGTTACTTGGTTTAATAAAGCATTGAAAACGTACTCAAGTGTTGGTGCTTTTATTGTCCAGAGGTAAACTCAACGGAACCCTAGACCCAGTGCCGGGTCTAGGTTTAAGCCCGCTTAAACCAGCAGCTCCGCCGAGAGTTATTGCTACTGTACACTTGCAACGAAACGTCTCACACTCCGCTTGAGTGCTTTCATCATATACCACTTCCTCCCAGTCTGAATATAGATATCAGATATTCCAACCACTCACAAGCACAAAACAAGACTATACTTGTTTAGTTGCTGAACATGGACTGTTTTTATTAGAACCAAAATACAAGTCTTTATATACAGTTAAAGAGGAGGTTCCTACCTCCTGCTCATATTATTCTAACAATACAACTGTAACCAGAAACCTAATTAACATGAGCTAGCCTACTAAATCATTTACCCAGACTAGGTGACTCAGAGACGTGTCTTTTAGCTCAGAAGACACAATCAACATTATCATAAATAGAAACACAGAAAACCTTCTCACAATAGCAGAGTTAACTAACACAAACAACAATGGGTGAAAGACTCTTAGAGCCCACACTAGCCTTATTTACAATAAACACATTATAGCAGACAACAGACAGGTGGCTGGAGTTGATGACATCAGCATCTTCTATGAGCCCCAACATTATGAATCAGTCACTATTTATAATATGGCATATACAGGGTTCCCAGAGTCTGTGTGTCTTGGGGGACATGGACCTGAATCTAAAGTAACACCACCTTAAGGGTCCCCAGGCATACAGCTCACAAACAGCCCAAATGCCAGGGCCCATAATCGGTAGGCAAGAGGCTAGCATTCAGTCCCCTCCAAAAGCCTCTGTCCCAGGTGAGCCTGTCACAATACTCATTAACAAATCTTTTCTCTGTAAGGTGGTGAGGGTCATTACAGACCCTGGAGGAAGGTATATCATTCTATTACTGGAAATACACACGGTGTTGTGGGCATTGGTAAATGTCTACTTACCCCCACCCCCTGTAGACTTCTCCATATTATATACTCTATATGATAATCTTGCACCCTTCCAATCTGCTCATGTTTTAATTGGAGGGGACTTTAACTCTATTCTAGATGCCGTTCTTGACTCCTCTAACACACAACGGAAGGGGAACCCAGAACTCAGGCACTGGGCTGACACTTTCACCCTAACGGAACTTTTGAGATGGAGGCACGCCTCTGCCAAGGCCTTTTCACAGCTGTCCTCAACTCATAAATCAAGCTCAAGGATTGACCTGGCATTTGGCAGCGCTTCTGTCCTCTCAAAGCTATCCGAGACCTCCTATCTCCTGACAGGGCTCTCAGATCATTCCCCTTTGGAGATTCGTCTCAATGTGGGCAAAAAGAGTGATCCTGGCACCTGGAGACTGGCTCCGCGGTGGATCCAAAATGAAAAAGTTGCAGAAACTGTTACTCCACTATTAGACTCTTACTGGCCTGCCAATGACGATACGGCCTCAGTAGAAATGGTATGGGAAGCTTTTAAAGCGACCACGAGGGGCTATTACATTTCAGCCATCAAAGCAGCAAGGGCTGACTATAAATTCTTGACTTCACAACTTGAAGACCGCGCATCTGAAGCGGCTGACTGGTTTGCACGGAAACCCTCAGCCGGAGCCTATCTATATTGGCACAGGCGAGAAGAGAGGTAAACCTCCACTATACCACTTTAACAGACAATGACGTAAATTTATTAGCTGGTAGAATTTTCGAGTCAGGTGACAAGAACGGCAGATTATTAGCTAATCAAGTCGCAGCCCCACGTTACCAGACGGTGGTATCTGAACTGCATACACCTGACGGGGAGATAATTGTGGACATGGAAGCCATACTTCAGGAATTTGGGAACTTCTTCAGGGAATAGTATAGCCAAACTCTGCTTGTCTCTACTGAACTCATGGCAGAGGAAATTCGGAATCTCTCCCTTACCTCTTTGGAGCAGGAGGATGTAGAGGCTCTGGATGCCCATACTCTAGAGATTGAGACAGTGATTTCATCGCTTCCCCCCAATAAGACACCAGACCCAGACGGTCTACCGGGAGACTGATATAAGATGTACGCGAAAAAGTTGGCCCCCAGACTACAAGCTCTCTACACACAATGTCTAGAGAAAGGGTCTCTCCCGCCTACCTGATACCAGGCTCACATAGTTCTCATCCCCAAACCTGGAAAGGACCCGACCCTTTGTGCCTCATATAGGCCTATCTCACTTTTAAATTATGATTAAAAATCCTGGCCAAGATACTCGCTGCTAGATTGGTTGAAGTATTACCCTCCCTTGTCAACATAGACCAGACCGGGTTTATGCCTGGAAAATCCACAGACATAAATTTGAGACGAGTGTTGACACATTTGCAACTTCCCCCAACCTCCTCCCAGACTAGGGTCTTGGTAGCCTTGGATATGGAGAAGGCTTTTGACACCGTCATTTGGGATTACATACTTATAGTACTACAAGCCTTTGGATTCGGCCCCACCTTTTGTAAATGGATCACCATTTTGTATAAATCCCCAACGGCACAAATTAAACTAGGGGGCATGCTCTCAGAACAGTACCAGATACAACGGGGAACTAGACAGGGATGCCCACTTTCCCCTTTTTTGTTAGCCCTGGTGATTGAGCCCCTAGCCACTGCCATCTGTCACTCTAATGCTGTGGTAGGCATACGAGTGGGCTCCATCATTGAAAAATTGGCTTTAGTGCTTTTCCTTAACGACCCTGGGCCCTCCCTCCAAGAGGCTCTTAAAATTTTTTCCCGTTTCACAATTCTATCTGCTCTGAAAGTCAACTGGGAAAAATCCCAACACTTACCTATCGACTCAGCAGCTGACCAGGCGGCAGACCCCTCACTGCCCCTGTCCTGGGCCACGACAATCCGTTACCTGGGGATCAATATCACCCTCAATGTGACGGACTTTATTGCCTTGAATCTCACTCCCCTATTATCAACCCTTAAATCCACACTAAGAGCTTGGGATAATCTGCCTCTATCTCTCATAGGCAGAATAAACCTATTCAAAATGAAGTGCCTTCCTATTTTCTATATGTCATAAGACACACTTCAGTATGGATACCCAACATTTTTTTTACACAATTAGATGCCATCATCTCTTCATTCCTATGGAAGTCTAAAAACCCCCAGGTTTAGCAAATCAATTCTCCGTAGACCCTGGACAGAAGGGGGTCTGGCCTGTCCTGACCTCCAAAAATATTTCTTCGCAGCCCTACATGTCCACGCACATAATTGGGTGATCTCTGATGATACAATCACCTCGGTGGTGCTGGAAGCTGCATCGCTGGGGTCCTTTGAATCACTGAGAAATGCACTATACAGAGGTCTCCGGGCACCTATGACTCTCACACACTCTATGAAATCAGTGATAAAGCTGTGGCAGTTGCAAATTTGTAAACATAAAGCAGAACCGAATAGATGGTCCCCGAATACCCCCCTATGGCTCAACCCGCTCCTTGTGGAGTTCCATACTATCCCTGATCCGAGCTTGTGGGCAACAAGGGCATTAAGGTACTCAACCATATAAGTGATGACAGGGCTATCCTGCCCTTCAATACTCTCAAGCAAAACCATGACTTACCCAATTGTTACTTCTTTAGACATCTGCAGCTTAGACAAGCCTTCTCTTCCCAATTTGGGTCTCAACTAGTATTACTCCTTCACTCCACTCTAGAATCCCTCCTCCAGAATGACGAGCTGGTAAAACCCCTATCCACCATATATAAGGCACTACTACCATCAATGCATTTTGGGCTTGAAACTATCCAAGCTAAGTGGAGGGTGGACTTTCCAGAACTAGACACAGAGGATTAGGAGGATATGTGAGAACACTGTTTTCTCCAATTAGTGGCAGTTAAGGACCGTTTGATTCAATTCAGGATTCTACACCGGGTGTATTTAACACCGCAACGGCTGAACAAATTTATCCTGGGACCTATCCTAGCTGTTGGAAATGTGGTAATCTAGAGGCCGGTTTCTGCCATATGTTGTGGTCCTGTCCCAAAGTGCACTCTTTCTGAGTAGAGGTGATGAAATTTATAGCCTCGCTACTAACAATTCCAATCCTGCAGACTATACCAGTCTGCTTGCTGGGCCTGGTGGGGCATTTAGCGCACCGCACAGCAACTCAGACCCTCATAGGCTTTTTTACGCCCGTAAAGCAATATTGCTGAAATGGAAACAATTAGACGCGCCCTCTCTAAATTTTTGGAAAGCCCTGGTCAATTCTACAATACCATTATATAAAGCCACATATCTCTCCCGTGGGTGTATTACCAAATTTGACAAAGTGTGGTTTGACTTCACCTCCACTAATGCTGCTCAAGAATAACCGGTATATCTGATACACATAGACTACTCCATCCATGCTAACACCTGCTGATACCCCCCTATATTTGAATCCTCAGTATTCTAGTCCTAGCATCAAAGTTCCCTCTTGAGAAACTACACCTCTATCGAAGAAGAGTAGCACACTATCTTTTCATAATTCTCCAAATGGACTGACTGAGCAGTGGTGTTTTATTGTTTGTATCTTTGTGGGTTTTTTTTCTGTCGCTAATAGTATTGTTTAGGTAGATAACCTGTTAGGTACCGGTTTACGTGGTACTTTTTCGAGCCGGGGAATGCCCCAAGGCTCTGTCTTTTGTAACTCTGCTACCCCTTTTGAAAAACCAATAAAGAGAATTAAAAAAAAAAGCTTCTCTCTACTGAAATAGCTTACTCTGATTTTACTGCACACTTTGAACTTTGAATTCCTAGTGTGCATTAAAAGCTGTAGCAAGTCAAAGAGAGCCCACCTAATTTCATGGCTGGGGGACATTCAGGATCATCTAGCCCTGACCTGCCCCTTTTATTCTTTAGATTTATTTTTTTTTCAATCATGGAGACTCAGCATCACGTGTGGACACTGAATAGGGCAGTCTGAATGTCACATGCCTAGGAATGTCCACTCCTCTAGACTGACACATGCCCATGAAAGCATTTTGATATTTGTATAAGACAGCCCACTGCTTGTATCAGGGCTAAGGGCCAGGGCTCTTGAAAGCAGGTACTAGAGACAGGGTGCTGTGATGTTTTCAAGAACCTATGCACCTAAAAAAAGTATGTAATGAAAATGGTTTGCAGAGGCAAAAACCAGGGAATACAAAATTTAAAGCAGAATACAATTTAGCTTAAGGGTAAAAATGACAATGATACTCAATTTAAAAAAAATGTACACTCTACAGAATCTATTCATTCTTTTATCCCTCTTGACTAAAATGTGACACTGTTCCTGTAGGAATATTATGGAAGGTTTGTGAACTTTTCAATTTTTATATATTTTTTGTTTCCTCAGCACAAAGACCATTCCATCTGAAAATGGAATCAGCAGTTATACTGTAACATTGGCAGCTTACAGTGATGAAACATGCACTTTAACACAAGAAAAAAGACCTCTCCTGCGCTCAGGTGTCCATGAACTGGATATGTGGTGCAGCCACCTATAGAAGTAATGCCTAGCGTCTTGCAGCCCTCATTTGAACAATGGGTATTCAAGCTAAAAAAAACAGAAAAGAAAGAGGGCGCACCAACCTAGTGCATTACCACTGATAAACTAATGCAGCATAAAAACAGTAAAAATTATACTCACAAACGAGCTAGTATAAACAGCTTTCAAAAGGGCGCAAAAGCGCTGTTTCTGTGGATCGACACACCAGGACCTGTTGCCGAGAGGATAAGACCAGCGCAAATGGCTGATGGCTTACGCGTTTCGGGGGAGCACCCCTTTCTTCAGAGCCTAAGCGGGCAATAGTTGGTCTCTCGAATTGCTCTCTCTATAAATGCATGTTTGTGCCTGTGTCTACCCCACCCAATTAGTGACGACGCCCCCTCCCACAGATATTAGGCACCACCCACCCATTCGGGTTATCCCTCTCTATCCCATCCCTCTGAGTGTGATTCCCCATTTGTAGCCAAAATATAGAGGGCAAACATCACTCTATGTAATCTGCTAAAAAGATAATGGTAGTAGTAATACTAGTACAAAAAGAAATTGATTAATTGAAAAAATAAATAAATATAAATAAAAATATAGAAACACTGGACCAGTAGATCAATTTCACTCTCACCATATACTATGTGCAACAGGGCAGGGGAAGGGGGATTAGGTGCGCCAAAACAAAGACACCTCACCTCCTTCATGCAGCTCTAATTGTGTCCCCATGCCTCCGATCTACTGGGGTGGATGATGCCAGGCTCCTCCGGCTCCCAGGAGCCATAAAAGTGCCGCATGCCATGTGTGGAACGCACGCCATTCAAAAGGCCAGGTAGTGCGGGCGTACCTGCGTTCCACCCGCAACTTCTGGCCGATTGTGGCGTCATTTCCCCCTCCTCCACAGGCGTCAGAGGTCACTGTGCGCCAGGAACACGGTCCGGAAGCGTGGGTGTGTTTGCATTCCACCCACTGCTTCCGACCGTCAACCTGTGGTGAGTAATGCGTGCGCATCTCAGTACGGCCGTGCGCTCTCTACCAATCGCTCCACTACCAACATTATCATTGGCAGAGGCGCGATCTGGCTAAGCAGGACAGGCAGCATTCTGGCGGGGGCTACTAGCAGTGCTCAACCCACTTTTCTCTAAAGAAACATTCATGAAAAATGGAGGGGAAAAGGGAATGTATAATTTAAAAACTTAATTAATTAATTAAAAAAAAAAATATATATATTAATAAAAATAAAATTAAAAATATAAAAATATTTTAATGTAAATCTCGATTCCCAAATAAGGAAGTGGAAAAAAGGGGGATAATGGAAAAAGGAAACCAAACCTATATGTTGATCATAATGTAAAATTGTTAGAAGGAGTCCGCAGAAGTATCCCTCCAAGGTACAGTAGATCATACTATATCCATAAAATTCATAGATTGAAATATAACATATAATATACTTAATGTTAAAAGAACAACACATGGGAGTCCATAACAATTAGTCGTCATAATATCAGCACGATACTAATCTAGAGGAGGAAGGATTATAAAATAATAAATAGTACATAGTATAAAATACTAAAAATACATATGGGATCTCAAAGTGAATACTGAACCTCATCAGCCTATACCAATATTAATCACCATTAGACACAGCAATAGAGTGTTCCTACTGGAAGGCTGCACCCCACTCCATGTAGATGTAAAATATATATAAATCTAGTGACAAATAACTATATAAACCATATAATAATAAACCATACTGTGCCAAATGACAGTGGTACCCATCACTTTAACATATACCCTGGAAGATACCTCTGCGGACAGGCATACCATAGACTAGAGAGAGAGAGAGAGGCACCATTGCCCGCTAGCATCTGGTGGGAATAGACACTAAACTCCAATGGCGGTAAATTACATTGGTGGTAAATTGCATAAAATTACAAAGCGTACATCATGTAGTCAAATAGGCCAATAGGCGACTATCTGAAACCAACCACAACCTCAATCTAAGAACTAGCTTCTAAACAAATAACTAGCGGCTAAAACCTATTACTACACCTGCCAAATGGTCTACCCAATTCCTAGTCCTTGACCTTAGTGCATCCCATCCCAACCCCAAGAGTGAGCCCCTACCAACATAGTGGAGGCAAAGGACACACTAGAGAGGTCACATCTGAATTATCTAACTGATGTTAACAATGGCTCGAAAGCTTGGACGGGAACTGAAGGAATTATGCTACATTGTGTAGTTCAATTTCCTCGTTCAGACCTTTCGGGGCCAAAGTTCCTAGGGAAAATATCCAGAAGGCCTCTCTACTACACAGCATTTGATATTTTTTACCACTATCTAGGTCGCTCGGCATTGCTTCTATGCCGAACACTTTGAGGCCCTCTGTACTGCTACTGTGGGTTTCTTTGAAATGTTTCGGTATTGAGTAGTTATCCTTTTCTGTCAGGATACTACTCCTGTGCTCGTTCATTCTTATCCTCATAACTCTTGATGTCCGTCCAACATAAAGGAGGCCACAGGGGCACAGAAGACCATAGATGACATACGGGGTACGCAGTTGATGAACTGCTTAATCTTGTGGACCCTACCGTCTGTTCCAAAGACTTCTTTCTTTCTGTGGCACATATGCACGCATTTCCCACAGTTGCTGCTCCCACATCTGTAACTGCCCTTCTGGTCAAAAATTGTACTCCAGGTGCTGCTGAGTCCTCCATTTCTTTGTTTTCTTACCCTACTAGGGGCAATGATGCTCCTAAGGTCCTTCGGTCTCCTAAAGACCAAATTAGGATGCGAAGGAAGGCTTGTCTTTAAGATGGGATCTGATTCAAGGATTCTCCAATTCTTTTTGAGGATTTTTTGTATTATGGGGGCCTTGTTATTGTACCTAGTGCAAAACCGTATTTGTGGTTGTTCGTCCACATGTGGGTTTATCTTTTTTTCTTCGCCAACACAAGTGTTGTCGTACAACACAAGGTACTTTTGGAATGCCTCCTCTATATGCTCCTCTTCATAGCCCTTTTCCTTGAACTTATTCTTAAGGATAAGGCTCTGTTCTTCATAATCTTGCTTCAGGGTGCAGGTTCGCCTAAGCCTGCAAAACTGGCCAAAGGGGACATTCCTAATCCATCTAGGGTGATGGTGGCTCCGGACGTGGAGATATGAATTCCCGGCGCTCGGTTTAAGAGGTATCTTCCAGGGTATATGTTAAAGTGATGGGTACCACTGTCATTTGGCACAGTATGGTTTATTATTATATGGTTTATATAGTTATTTGTCACTAGATTTATATATATTTTACATCTACATGGAGTGGGGTGCAACCTTCCAGTAGGAACACTCTATTGCTGTGTCTAATGGTGATTAATATTGCTTTAGGCTGATGAGGTTCAGTATTCACTTTGAGATCCCATATGTATTTTTAGTATTTTATACTATGTACTATTTATTATTTTATAATCCTTCCTCCTCTAGAATAGTATCGTGCTGATATCATGACGACTAATGCCCCATACACACGGTCGGATTTTCCGATGGAAAATGTCAGATCGGAGCGTGTTGTCGGAAATTCCGACCGTGTGTGGGCGCCATCGGACATTTTCCATCGGATTTTCCGACACACAAAGTTGGACAGCAGGAGACAAAAATTTTCCAACAACAAAATCCGATCGCGTCAATTCCGACCATGTGTGGCCTGTTCCGACGCACAAAGTGCCACGCATGCTCAGAAGAAATTCCGACACGGGACAGCTCGTTCTGGTAAACTTAGCGTTCGTAATGGATAAAGCACTTTCGTCACGCTGCAATGTAAAAAATGGTTTAATACAGCGCACTCTCTTCTTCTTTATAATGTGACAAGAATTAAGTCGTTTTGATGCTCATATTCACACACACTTCTCACAAACTTTTTTCGTTACTATTTATCGGGATTCCCTCAATATATTTTGATTTCTCACATCTGACAACATATTTTTTTTTTTTTTTTTTTTTTTTACTTTAATGTAGAATCTTTTTTTGTGTTTCTCTTTTTATTTTTTATTTTTTTTTGGTGATTTTGATTTGTACTCCCGAAAATGTTTGTGTGTTTTTTGTGACAAGTTCCCACAACACCATTGATATGTTGTTCTATTTAATCTGTAGGAGGAGATTGTTTGGTGTTGTTGTCCCTTGTTAATTTCACATTGTACTTTAGAAATGTACCTGAATCGTCACCAACAAACTGTCCTTTTTGGATGAAAACACACACAGGAGAGTAGAATTTACCTAAAAATATTTTATTAAGGGGTCACAACTATAACCAAAGAGGGAGGCAACGCTGGAGAAACTGCAGAAGTGGGCGAAGCCTTGGACTCCCAGGCCAGACATCAATTATTTAAAAGCAAAATTGGTGGCCTGAGGAGTCCATATCTAAGAGAGGGCAGTCTGGTCCAGAAGTCCCAGAGATCCGGAAAGCAGCAGATGACATCTGTGTCCCCAGGCTGTGGTCATACGAGAGACTGCATCTTCTGTCAGAGCAGACTGAACCCAGGTCATCACTCTTTGGTCTTCTTTCCACGCTTCCTTCCAGGCTTTGGCTGTGGTGGTGGAGTTGTGGCAGCAGGAGGAGGAGGAGGATCGTCCCTCTCCATGACATCCGTCTTGTGTGTCAGTTCCCCACTCTCCCCCTTACGAAGGACTTTATAAATCAGGTCCTCAGAGATCTTGCGTTGGCCCTCCTGCATGCCCTGCAATTTGGTGGCAGCCATGCAGGCAAAGGCCTCTTCAGGACTGGGGAAGGCTCTGAGGGACGCCGAAGCCTCCTGGATCAGCCTGTACGCTGAATCCTGCACAGGACTGGGAGTGGCATTCCTGGCCCTTTTATATGGCAGGTGGAGGGGAGGGACCTGAGACTCAGTCAGGCTGCGACTGGTCCCAGGCTTCTCTTGGCTGACACTTAGCCCCGCCTCCTCCTGGCTGCCACTAATCCCCGCCTCCTCCTGGCTGCCACTAATCCCCGCCTCCTCCTGACTGCCACATTCCACAGCCTCCTCCTGGCTGAGGTCTTCCTGTGTATGAAAAAGGGACATAGTTTTAGTATTGTTTTCATCAATCACACACAATTTTCACCTCCTGACTGCTGCAAATTGAATGTTAACAAATATAACAGACTATCCTTCTGAGCCCAGCAGTTTTCATTCTTGTCCCAATTTTGGGTGCCCACTACTGTCTATTGATATGTAAAACACTTTTTTTAATCAGCAATTAGTGATCAATAATAACATCTAATAAACATCATTTATTTATTGACCAGAAATCTGTAGAAGAATGCTATACCTGACTCCAGCTGGGCTCCTCCACTTCTTCCTGGCTGGAAGGCCCAGGTTGGACATCAGAAGCCTCAGCTGGGATGGAAGGAAGCGTGGAAGGAAGAGTAGAGAGGGATTCCCTGACTTCAGTGTGGTCTGACAGAAATCGCAGTCTCTCATAGTACCACAGCCTGGGGACATAAATGTCATCTGCTGCAGCTCCGGACCTCAGGGAATCTGTGACCTTCTTGCGCTCCCTAAGATACGTGCTCCTCAGGCCCCCAATTTTAGCTTTTAAATAAGGGATGGTTGCTGTGGGGACCACCGGCTTCACCAACTCCAGCAGTTTCTCCAGCGCTGCCTGCCTCTTTTGTTTGTGGTTATAGTGGGGGTGTCTCACTTGCCACAGACAGGGCAGCTCTCTGTACTTGTCAATAAACAGGGGCAGGAAATTGTGGTCGTTGAACCCATCCATTTTCTCTGCAAGACACAACACAAGACAAATCCTAATGTCAGGCCAAACTCCCCTAATCTTGTTACAATCTAGGCTTCAATTTCGAAGCAGTATAGGCCCAAGTTTAGATCCTACCTTCGTTAGCACGATCGGCGTCTCCGATGCTCCTTCCTCCGCTCACAGATCGTACGTAAGACGCGCGCGTTACGATTTATACACACTGCGCATGCGTATAACTCCGCCCGCCCCTGACGTTCTTTCTATTCTATTCCCCGCCCCTTTTCGTTCGGCGCAGTGGAGGAAGAGCACATGGCGGATAGACAGCAGGATCGTGCTAATTACAGCAACGAGGAGGAGGAGGAGGAGGGAAGGCCGGAGCCTGAAACGTCCCGATCCAGAAGGAGATTAAAGGACTCAAATATGTCCTTTGGGGAGATGTTGGAAATGGTGGACATCCTGAAGAAGGCCGACTATGATGGAAAGTATGGGCCTTACCCCAACCACAATGTCCGAAAGGCCAAGATCATGGCGAAAGTGGTCAGGAGTCTGCACCGGAAATTCGGGGTACGACGATCGAAAGATCAGCTCAGGAAGCGGTGGTCGGACCTGAAATTACGAGAACATGAGCAGTACAGAAAGATCCGGAGAGTGCTGCAAAAAAGTAAGTAGTTGTGCTGTGTTCCTATTGTTCTTGTGTTTATTACGTTCGTGCTGCTCCATGTGCTTTTAGGAACTGTTGTACAGTTTAAAATGGCAACTTTCATGTTCATGGGCACATTATTCGTTCGGATCACACATTTTTATTTCGGACGATAAAATACCATTGTTTAGGCCATATGCATTTGGCCACCATTTTGACGCCCTATACTTGTCTTCAAAGAATTGGGTTGTGTAGATGGCTTTGTTACTAGAATGAAATGCAAACTAGATTGTGTGTAAGGAGAGGACACTGAGCAGCTGTTTTCACATCTGGACACTGGAGCACTAGTGTGGGACCCCAGAACACCCTTTTTATTAGGGGGGCCACACAGGTGCTCCAGTGTATACTATAGGGGGGTCTCCATCTGTGAAGCTTGTACCAAACAGGTAAAGTATTGCAGCTTGACAAAGGACACTAAAAAAGCTACATCTTGGAACTCGGCTAAAATAGATCATTGTACCCCACTTCCAAGCAATGTTTCCTATTTCTATAGTTCTGCCATCAAATATCTGTGTGCTAAGTATACCATTTTTGTTTTACATAGGGGAGAAAAGACTCGGAGGACACCCCTCATCCGAGGAGACCAGAGCCCCCCCCCCTCTGGAAGAAGGGGAAATACCAACACAAGCTGAGCAGGAGGAGGAAGACGTGGTGGAAGTAGTCACTACAACAGGTGAGTGTCTGTGACCACAGGCTCAGATAAGAGATGGATGGCGGCATTTTTTTGAAACCTAATTTATTTTGGGGTTCCTCTCTTTTTAGGTGATCGTGAGGGTGTGGATGAAGATCCTTTCACATCCGAAAGTGCCCAGATCCTGATCGGGGAGATCATGGGGTGTAATTTACAATTGGAAAACATCAAGCAAAACATCAATGATGTTATTCCAAAATATAAAAACATCATTGATGTTTTGGGGCGAGTTTAAAACCCCTCCAAATCACTTTCTTCTTTTGTGTGCTACAATGTGCGAAATGTTTTTGTGATTTTTCCCAAAGCCAAAATTGGAGGATGCACACAGTGTGCCAACATGTGCTATCTGCCATCACAGGAGATCAATGGACGCGTTTTGGGGGTGCAACCCCTTCCTCAATAATAAAGTAACGGTGAGGAAGGGCTTTCTCCCCAAAAACACGTCCCTTCATCCCCCCTGATGGCAGATAGCACATGTTGACATTGGGAAATTTGTTTGCATCTTCCAAATTTGGCTATTCCAGCGGTGATTTCCCCCCAATCTGAACACAATATCAAACACAGTTCCTAAATACTCATGTCTGATATTGCCTTCCAGTTCCACCTAATGTGAACTTTGTAAGATCAAGATTTGTGTCTTTCTTGTGGGTTTTACACAGGCCTGTTTTCTATAAAATGCACATTTTGATTTTGGATAATGACACCACAAAAATTGTTATACAACAAACATGTCGGTTTGTCAGAAAAACCTTTGGTAAATGCACATGTGATTGTGCTGGTATTAAAAAGATTGTTCATCAAGAATGTGTGGATTATTGTCTCAACGCTACAACACTTTTGGGGTGATGTAATTGTTGTTTTATGAGAAAATGGGGGTAATTTCCTAAGGGCAAATCCACTTTGCACTACAAGTGCAGTTTCAGTGCAGTTGCAAGTGCACTTGTAGTGAAAAGTGTCTTTGCATTTAGTAAATAACAGCCAACAGTGCTTTGTATAAGGTTACACAATCACGACATTTTCTGCACTCCACACATTTCTGTCAGGGTCAGCTCAAACAAACACAAGCAGTAAATGTCCACAAAGAAGAGCCTGGGGGGAGATGCCTGTCGAGAACTTGAGGTCCTGCAGGCTTCTCCCTGTCGCCAAATACCGCAAGGTAGCGACCAGCCTCTGCTCCGGAGTGATGGCTTGCCTCATGCAGGTATCCTGCCTGCTGATATAGGGGGTCAGCGAAGCCAACAAACGGTGAAATACGGGGTCAGTCATCCTGAGAAAATTCCTGAAATCACCAGGATTATTCTCATGGATCTCACGGAGCAAAGGCATATGACAGAACTGGTCACGCTGAAGCAACCAATTCTTGGTCCATGAACTCCTCCCCACCCTGTTCATGGACTGGACTTGTGTCAAGGTCAGGACCCCAACACCAAGCCCCCGCACAGCACGAACTCTACGAGGAGTACGCATTCGAAACATGGCTAGAAAACGGTCGGCTGCTCAGAACGAAGTAACAGAATGCACTGAAGAACAGCAAGGCCTGTGAAGAGCGACCTGAAAAACAGCAACGAGCGGACAAGATCGCACAGAAAACTCTAATACGAACTGACTGCACGCACTGAAGAGCAGATACAAACCCACAAGCACAAACTGAACGGCAGAAAACGATCTGAAAGCCACGAGTCTGAAAAAGCGCGAATCGTCTCTCACCAAACTTTTACTAACACGAGATTAGCAAAAGGAGCCCAAAGGGTGCCGCGCTTGGTTCTGAACCGGCCTTTTCTAGTCTCGTCGTACGTGCTTGACGTCACCGCGTTCTTGGCGATCGGAAATTCCGACAACTTTGTGCGACCGTGTGTAGGCAAAACAAGTTTGAGCCAACATCCGTAGGAAAAAATCAGAGGATTTTGTTGTCGGAATGTCCGATCAATGTCCGACCGTGTGTACGGGGCATAATTGTTATGGACTCCCATGTGTTGTTCTTTTAACATTAAGTATATTATATGTTATATTTCAATCTATGAATTTTATGGATATGGTATGATCTACTGTACCTTGGAGGGATACTTCTGCGGACTCCTTCTAACAATTTTACATTATGATCAACATATAGGTTTGGTTTCCTTTTTCCATTATCCCCCTTTTTTCCACTTCCTTATTTGGGAATCGAGATTTACATTAAAATATTTTTATATTTTTAATTTTATTTTTATTTTTATTAATAATTTTTTTTTTTTTTAATTAATTAATTAATTAATTAATTAAGTTTTTAAATTATACATTCCTTTTTCCCCTCCATTTTTCATCAATGTTTCTTTAGAGAAAAGTGGGTTGAGCACTGCTAATAGCCCCCGCTAGAATGCTGCCTGTCCTGCTTAGCCAGATCGCGCCTCTGCCAATGATAATGTTGGTAGTGGAGCGATTGGTAGAGAGCGCGCGGCCGTACTGAGATGCGCGCGCATTACTCACCACAGGTTGACGGTCGGAAGCAGTGGGTGGAACGCAAACACACCCACGCTTCCGGACCGTGTTCCTGGCGCACAGTGACCTCTGACGCCTGTGGAGGAGGGGGAAATGACGCCACGATCAGCCGGAAGTTGCGGGTGGAACGCAGGTACGCCCGCACTTCCTGGCCTTTTGAATGGCATGCAGCACTTTTATGGCTCCTGGGAGCCGGAGGAGCCTGGCATCATCCACCCCAGTAGATCGGAGGCATGGGGACACAATTAGAGCTGCATGAAGGAGGTGAAGTGTCTTTGTTTTGGCGCACCTAATCCCCCTTCCCCTGCCCTGTTGCACATAGTATATGGTGAGAGTGAAATTGATCTACTGGTCCAGTGTTTCTATATTTTTATTTATATTTATTTATTTTTTCAATTAATCAATTTCTTTTTGTACTAGTATTACTACTACCATTATCTTTTTAGCAGATTACATAGAGTGATGTTTGCCCTCTATATTTTGGCTACAAATGGGGAATCACACTCAGAGGGATGGGATAGAGAGGGTTAACCAGAATGGGTGGGTGGTGCCTAATATCTGTGGGAGGGGGCGTCGTCACTAATTGGGTGGGGTAGACACAGGCACAAACATGCATTTATAGAGAGAGCAATTCGAGAGACCAACCATTGCCCGCTTAGGCTCTGAAGAAAGGGGTGCTCCCCCGAAACGCGTAAGCCATCAGCCATTTGCGCTGGTCTTATCCTCTCGGCAACAGGTCCTGGGGTGTCGATCCACAGAAACAGCGCTTTTGCGCCCTTTTGAAAGCTATTTATACTGGCTCGTTTGTGAGTATAATTTTTACTGTTTTTATTCTGCATTAAAGTTTATCAGTGGTAATGCACTAGGTTGGTGCGCCCTCTTTCTTTTCTGTTTTTTTTAGCTTGAAACATGCACTTTGCCACTACAGGGAAGTGATACCTTGACTGTTGGATCAATTTTATACCTAGGCATATTTTTCCCAGATTTAAATGGAGATGCATTTACATTAAGGGCAGAGAAATGTTTTGCCACTCCTACAAATGACTCTAACTCCAACCTCAATGTAATACTAGTAGATGGAGGGTGTGTATAATTTATAATATGGAAGATGCAATGTATAGGTTTTTTTGTTTGTTTTTTTAATGTCACAGATGCCAATCCAACAATAAGGATAATAATTCATCTGGCTTGCCACCCAACAGGAAAGCCCCTCTAACCCATGTAGGGCTTAATCAGAGAGGCCTCTCGGCTTTCTTGATGGGTGGAAAGCCAGCTGAAGCCAGTTTGCGATCATTTGTTTCATGATTCACTATACTGATGTGCGGTCCTGGGAAACATTTGTTGCTATATGGATGGGCTTGACGTTCTCTTATCAGTGACCCAGCACCCAGCAGCAATGTTTAAACCGGACAGTTTATCTGACAGGAGCTGGTAAATGGGGGTCCTTTTTATTCGGTTTATGTACTGCCGTGCCTGTCTTTAGTAAATCAACCCCACAGTCTCTACCTCCATCTCTCACACTGACTGTAATCTTCTTAGGTTGAGGCAGTTTGAGAGTTAGTAGCTTTGTCAAACAAGGGATTCAAAAGAGGGAGTCTCACTCTATTCGTAATAAAGAATTTATCAGTGAGAGTGGGATCCTCATGTAATGGCCAGGGAAGATGGGTAGAGCTGGGAACTTACACACAGGGATATCTCCAGAAGAGTCCCCAAGAGATCTATATGGCAAATTGAAGATTTGTCACATTTGCCAAAATATTAGAAATCTAAACTGACAATAAACTCTGAGCTATAATATTTTATAATCAGTAAATAAATATTGAGGTATCAATGACATATGTTGTACCAATCTAGACCTATCTAGACCAATCTAGACCTAATAAGAGCCAAATAATAGAGTCCACCGGAAAAGTTCAAGTTAATTATTGCTGGATACAGAAGATTAAACTATCAATTATGGTGGAAATAGTAATAGCCACAGGAGATATACAACTTGTAATCATGATAGTAGGAGATATAGAAACAGACAGTTGATTCTGTATTGTTCAAATTGATCATATGAAAACACAATGCACATCTTTTTTTATACTAGTTGTGCAGCTGCTAGCAGTGTTCCAACAACAGTTTTAGAAAATGGAGAGTCTACAGAGGCAAGAATCGAGATCAGCTCCTTCCTATTTCAAGGATACAGTGACATTTTTATATTCTGCAGTGTGACAATATGCAACAAAAGTGAAGATTGCACAAAGGTAATAATCTATTTACACACTACATAACTGTTGATTTGCTTAACATTTGTATATATATATATATATATATATATATATATATATATATATATATATATATATATATATATATATATATATATATATATATATATATATATATATATATATATATATATATATATATATATATATATATATATATATATTATGTGTGTGTTTTCCATTGCACCTTACATAACCACTGCTAGCTTTTAAAACTGACTAATTTTTTTATACATTTCTAATGGTAAAAGAACGTTTTTCAGGCCCTCCAGAAATATGGCATGGTCACACCATCATTTGAAGTCCAGTTAAATTTCAAATGATTTTAGAAGCAACAGAGCTTAGTTAGCCTCTATATGGGGTACTGAATAATACATTTACTTCCCTACAAACATTTAGACCTTCCCAGAAATTGCCTTTTTCCATGTGAAGAACATCATAGGCATTATACATATTAACAAAAATTCTTTTTGCATCAATTTTGGTTTGTAGCAAGTCAGATTTGATAATACATTTTTTCTTTGCTAGACTCATATGTTTATACTTTTCTAAATAAGTACTCATTTAAAATCAGGGGAGTGAAGTGGTAATCATTTTAAGTGTACCGCCCTATACTGAATTGTGATAACAATTTGTGTTTGCTTTCCTTATGCGCTGTTTTTCCATTTTATAAAAAAAAAAAAAAGTCTTGCTCAATTATTAGAATGTGCAACTTGGTTAGTC
Organism: Lithobates septentrionalis; assembly: GCA_037952835.1. Taxonomy (NCBI): domain Eukaryota; kingdom Metazoa; phylum Chordata; class Amphibia; order Anura; family Ranidae; genus Lithobates; species Lithobates septentrionalis. The sequence continues at coordinate 437,256 of JBBDGP010000689.1, forward strand.
AGTTATATTGATATACCGCACTCAAATCTATTGATATCATACATTTCTTTCCTACAGTGCAACCCAGCCCGTGCTGCAGATATAATCAGCCCAGTTCTATAAATAAAGCTGAACTTAGAAGGTAAGGCTATAATACAAGGATAAAAAAAGATTTTCATATACCTACTTACAATGTGAAATATGTAAGCCCACAATTACCAGCTAGCACTTGCTGCAGTAAAAGAACAATGCAAATGCATATGTGCTACTTAAATGGCTGAAATTGTGCTACCATAATGTTTAATGTAATAGTACTTATAAATTAATCTTTCTCAGCCTGTCTGCAGGGAAACATAAGCAGGACGAGCTTCTTTTATTTAATAATAAAACCCAAACATTTTTAAATTGGCATACAAATATATATATATGAAATCAAATATTTATTATTTTTTGGCAATAACATGGTGTGGGTGGATTTCTGCCAGTCTCAGGCTGTGTCACGCCCCTCCAGCCTGTGTCTTAGAATAAGAGGGAGGTGAAGCTTCTATCAATCTACATGTACTAACCCACCCCCATTGTGTTTAGATGGTTAGTGGGAATGGAGGAGGAGGGAGGGATTGGGTTGTCATTTACCACTGTATATATGCCCACATGTGTGACTCTATAGTCACATGGGCTGCTCAGATGTGATAGGGGAAGAAACGCTCAGCATCAAAACTCACTGAAAACTGAGCATGTGCAGAGTAACCACTACAGCTGCAAATTCACTAGCTGAATTGGGGACATGAACAGAAGGGGGAGATAGAGAAAAGCAGGATCAGTCAGGTTTTTTGCAGAATACAGAAAACAAATCTCATAGTGACTGAGTATAAACAGCATGTAATACACCATTTATTGATACATTTTTTTATGATGTGGGTTTAGTGACAATTTTTTTTAGGGGTTATTTTCTTAGAAAAACACCATTTATACCTGCTAGTATAATCTTTATTTTCAGTTGTAAGAAATGTGAGTACTCCTTTACATTGTTAGGTTGATAACATTCCTCCAATCCTTGTTTCTGCAATACATGGAAAATGAGGACAATGAAAGAATCACACAACAGGTATAATAGTGAATATAAGAAACAGTGGATTCATAATAGATGACAAGGAGAAGGTAAAAAGACCTAAAAAATTAAATTCAGACAGAAAATGGAAAGACTAAACAGGAGAAGAATTAGAATAAAAGTAAAGCATAAAGAGAAATAGTTAAAATTGGGTGGTGACTTAAGACTCTTCAATAGCAGTATTGCAAGAGAGATGTGACTATTTCCATAATCTCTTTCTTCTTCAGTGTTTTAGTTACTATACATTTGTCTTAAGTAGGGATGGGCCGAACACCCCCCCGGTTCGGTTCGCAGCAGAACATGCGAACAGGCAAAAAATGTGTTTGAACACGCAAACACCGTTAAAGTCTATGTGACACGAACATAGTTGACCCCGCCCCCCTCTGACGCACGGGGAAAGCCATAGGGAAGTCCCCGTGCATCAGAGGGGGCGGGGTCACCGGGTGGCCCCACCCTCAGTTATATAAGAACTGTCAGAAGAACAGAAGCGTCACACAGCGGGAGACTCCCATTGAGTTGGATCATCCAGAGGATGAGGACGGGGAAGCCGGAGGAAGATGTTGGAGGAGAAGACCGGAGGAAGAAGCAGAGGACCGGAGGAAGATAGAAGAAGAAGCGGGGATAGAACAAGAGGGAGGAAGAAGAAGAAAACCGAAGGAAGACCAGAAGAAGATGGAAGAAGAAGCGGGGAAAGAAGAAGACATTAATAAAGGAATTGTAAAAACCGGCTATTGTCTTTTTAACATTTTTTGACACTTTTTTTGTGAAATGGTAGGAGTACATTTGTACCCCATTACCAATTCACACGGGGGGGCAGGATCTGGGGGTCCCCTTGTTAAAGTGGGCTTCCAGATTCCGATAAGCCCCCCGCCCGCATACCCCCACACCCACCGGGCAAGGGTTGTGGGGATGAGGCCCTTGTTCCCATCAACATGGGAACATCCTCCCCATGTTGAGGGCATGTGGCCTGGTATGGTTCAGGAGGGGGGGGCGCTCTCTCGCCCCCCTCTTTTCCTGCGGCCTGCCAGGTTGCGTGTTCTGATAAGGGTTTGATATGGAGTTTTGGGGGGACCCCCATGCCATTTTTTTTATTTTGGCGCAGGGTTCCCCTTAAAATCCACACCAGACCTAAGGGTCTGGTATGGATTTTGAGGGGGACCCCCCACGCCATTTTTTTTTCAAAGTTTGGCGAGGAGTTCCCCTTAATATCCATACCAGACCTGAAGGGCCTGGTATGGAATTTGAGGGGACCCCCACGCAATTTTTTTTTAAAATTTTGGTTCGGGGTTCCACTTAATATTCATACCAGACCCAAAGGGCCTGGTAATGGACTGTGGGGGAATCCCATGCCATTTTTTCCAATGACTTTTATGTGTATTGCTGGGACCGACAATTCATTAATAGCCGCGAGTACTTTTAAATGACTTTTTTTCCTTTAGAAATGTCATTTTGCTCTCGGACTGCTCTAAACATGGGAAACATGCGCCAGTTTACAGGCATACTATAGACACCCCCCAGGTACAAAATTTAAAGGAATATTTCACTTTTATTGTTTCACTTTAAGCATTATTAAAAATCACTGCTCCCGAAAAAATGGCTGCTTTTAAAACTTTTTTTGCATTGATACATGTCCCCTGGGGCAGGACCCGGGTCCCCAAACACTTTTTATGACAATAACTTGCATATTAACCTTTAAAATAAGCACTTTTGATTTCTCCCATAGACTTTTAAAGGGTGTTCCGCGGCTTTCGAATTTGCAGCGAACACCCCAAATTGTTCGCTATTCGGCGAACAGCCAAGGTTCGAGTCAAACTCATGTTCGACTCGAACAGACAGACCATCCCTAGTCTTAAGTAATTACTTCATATTTATAATATGATTTCATTAACAGATCTTAATAACATTGAGTACAGAAACTCTGGACATGTTAAAGGTAAGAATACTATTTTATGAATAAATCGATTTCTTCATTTGCTTTAATGCTTGTGATGGAAAGTGTAACATCTTTTCCTGGACTAACAGCCACTCAAGTGGCACTAACTATGTCTGGAGAAGAGCAACATATAGCACTGTACGTAACAGGAATTTTGTGTAAAAGTCACTTTTATTTCATAAACTAAAATACATTTTGTTGGGGGACTTTTAGGCTGACCTTAGATGACTAGATGTCTCATGGAGAGTGGAGACTGTGATATCTGTCCTTTTCCAGATCACATGACCAGTGTAGTTCAGATGTACCCAACTTGCCTCTTACTGCTATACCACTTGTACTCCAACATCCCCATTTCTTACCCTTCTAAAATGATGAGACCACACTTTAATTTTGGAGTATAAATGGCCATAGCAGCCTATTTATTATTCATATAGACAGAGAAACCGCGCTAAAATGAGTCCAATAAAGTTTGTGATAATAACCAATCTGTGGTAATAAACAATGAAGTCCAAAATCCTTCTGTGTGATGAAGAAAAATTAAAGTGACTGTGTGGTGAACTGCTTACCAGAATGTAAGCCAAAACAGGCAGGTGGCTTAAACCCAGCCCGGGCCTTTGGGAGCACTTCAGAATGGACAGAATCCTTTGCGCTCGAACAGCAGAACGAATCCACATAAAGTTAAATCAAATACAAAAGACCATAGTGTGATACTGATATACAATATACTTCCACAGAGAAGAGGGGGGTGTGTTCACACATATAATCATACACTGAATATCATGCAGGCACCCTGGGGGTGTGAAACCACTCTGGGACGCCAAAAATTAAATAAAAATAAAAATAAACGTGTACAGCATGCAATAGAGGATGTCCTTATAATCTACTGTAACAGATCACCAGTTATCATACAGCTAAAGGAACACCCAGTGCATAGGTACGCGGGGCCGCTTACCAGATAGTGAACTAGTGAGGGCATCAATAGTAACAGGGTGCAAATCATGTGTAACCCAGGGTATAGGTTGGATGGACCTACAGGGGTTCCTGCTCACCGGAAAGACGATCAGAGATAGCCCAAACGGAGCACTAGCAGAGTTCCTCGATCCCGTCCTGGCAGGTCCTCCCGGGCTCAATGGGTATGTATATTAGAGAGGAGAAGCAGCCAATGGTGTAATAACGTACAACTCCAATTTATTAAAACAAAGCAAGCACTTACATATAAAAAACGAATAACAACGATGCCGGCCGGCACTCGAACAGCTCCCGTCCACTCAGAGCAAAGCGTGGTGACGTCAGCACGTCCCTCCCAGACGCGTTTCGTCACAGGTTGACGTTCTCAATGGGAGGGACGTGCTGACGTCACCACGCTTTGCTCTGAGTGGACGGGAGCTGTTCGAGTGCCGGCCGGCATCGTTGTTATTCGTTTTTTATATGTAAGTGCTTGCTTTGTTTTAATAAATTGGAGTTGTACGTTATTACACCATTGGCTGCTTCTCCTCTCTAATATACATACCCATTGAGCCCGGGAGGACCTGCCAGGACGGGATCGAGGAACTCTGCTAGTGCTCCGTTTGGGCTATCTCTGATCGTCTTTCCGGTGAGCAGGAACCCCTGTAGGTCCATCCAACCTATACCCTGGGTTACACATGATTTGCACCCTGTTACTATTGATGCCCTCACTAGTTCACTATCTGGTAAGCGGCCCCGCGTACCTATGCACTGGGTGTTCCTTTAGCTGTATGATAACTGGTGATCTGTTACAGTAGATTATAAGGACATCCTCTATTGCATGCTGTACACGTTTATTTTTATTTTTATTTAATTTTTGGCGTCCCAGAGTGGTTTCACACCCCCAGGGTGCCTGCATGATATTCAGTGTATGATTATATGTGTGAACACACCCCCCTCTTCTCTGTGGAAGTATATTGTATATCAGTATCACACTATGGTCTTTTGTATTTGATTTAACTTTATGTGGATTCGTTCTGCTGTTCGAGCGCAAAGGATTCTGTCCATTCTGAAGTGCTCCCAAAGGCCCGGGCTGGGTTTAAGCCACCTGCCTGTTTTGGCTTACATTCTGGTAAGCAGTTCACCACACAGTCACTTTAATTTTTCTTCATCACACAGAAGGATTTTGGACTTCATTGTTTATTACCACAGATTGGTTATTATCACAAACTTTATTGGACTCATTTTAGAGCGGTTTCTCTGTCTATATATTTTGTTGGTGGGCCCCACTTATAACTGCAGCTTTTTTTGAAATTTGTTTGATACCTGCATACGGTGTCCTCTCACGTTCATTCATTTACACTGGTATTACCATAGAAAATTTAATTTTAATTTTTAATTTTTTAGTTTAATTTATCCAAGCGCAATTTTGTTTTTTCTTAACTTCTTGCAAACTTTTGTCTCCATGATGCATCCCTTTGAAGCTGCAGCAGTTATCCTGAGCCTACCTTCACTTCCTGTCTGAATAACTTCAATCATCAATCAATCCCCTCTCTCCACACTATTACTGCCCACCTCTCAAGGCTCTTAGCTTTCTCTGGCATCAAACATTTAGTTCCCTATCATTATATAAAAGAACACATTCCCAGTGTCCCTTTAGACAGTCCCTTTTACCACACTCAGAGCAAAGTCTAGCAGACGGACCCAGTGATGAAGAGGTATTGTTTGAAAACAAAAGGATTTGCTTAATTTAAATTGAATCTTGATTGGGGGAAGTGGGGAGCAAAGGAAGGTATTTTATGTGTACATTACACTTCAGATTTAATTTCACCTAACCAAGTGGTGCATTATACAACAATGAGTTTGAATCCCAATTTTTATCATTTGGCACACTTTACTACTGGCTTACTTTAGCCCTTTGTTTTTCTTTTTTAGTCTATTTTCTTTTTTAACCATAGTTTTATACTTTTCGTCTGTTTAAATATATGAAAAAGTTCTAGGAATATATGAGAAAGTTCCTAAATAGTTTTAAAGCTTTTTAAAAAGCAGATTCTTATCGTTGAAGTGAGTTATCATTTGGATTTTCCACATGAAAATACACCAAATATGCTTTTAATTAGACTTGATAAATACAATAAGAGCTTCAAATGATGAAATGTAAAACAATATATATAAAAGAAATGCCATTTTATTTTAAAACAAATAATTTTTTTATTTCTTTTATATACAAACATCATAAACAACGATAACCTACAACCCAGCACGTACAGAGAGGGAATAACAAAAGAAAAAAAAAAGGAAAAAAAAGAGAAAAAAAATGCCTTGCCCCTGGCTCCAATGCCCCCCCCCCCCCTCCCCATCACTCCCACATTTATCCGGACCCCTCTCATCATACATCCGGAATATCAAAGCATCTTCTCCAAATGTTTTCAAATTTCCCTAGATTGTCTTTTTGCCTCTATGTAAAAAGGTATATTTTTCCTTAATTATGGTTTCCCTTACTTGCATTTTCCATTGAAATAAACTTCTATTTATTGATACCAAGTATTCCCCCGGAGTTCTTAGTTCGTCCATGATACCCAGGAGACATCCCCCTGGTTCTATAGACATCTCAATCTCAAATACATTATTAATCATAGATACCACCCCGTACCAATAGCGATGGAGTTTAGGGCATCTCCCTATCATGTGTATTAAGTTGGCTGCCCTCCCTTTACATCTAGGGCATTGGTCTGTATCCCTCCATTTCCATTTAAATAATTTCTCTGGTGTATAATGTACCCCACTATGTAGGGTGAATTGTTGTGTTAAATTTTGAGTTAGAGATAGAGAGGCCAGAGGTATTGCCGACAGTGCCAATGCCCACTGTTCATCAGAAATTGGCCCTATATCGCCAACCCAAGCTGATCTTGCAGGTATATCCACAGCTCCTTTAGTTTTCTCATATAATATATCATATAATTGTGATATCAAACCCTTTTTTCTTTCCATCTTATTGAGCAAGGCTATTACCACTGATTTATTAAACTTCAATTCATGCGATCGACCCTGTGCTTTTAATGCATGCCTGAGCTGTAAAAATCGAAAAAATCTTTGGTTTGGGATATTATATTCATTTCTTAATTCACTAAAGGTTTTCATCTCATCTTCCTGAAATAACTGTATCATGTACCTTAGTCCCTTCTGCCTCCAAATTTCAAACCCTTCCAGTTTCAACAGTTCTGTATAGCTACTATTGTTCCATATTGAAGTATATGACATATATCCCTTTATTCCAGTAATTCTTTTCATTTCCAGCCATACCTTATCAAATAATATTCCTGTAAAAATTCCTTTATCAGACAATTGATTTCTCGATTCTAGTAGGGAAATGAATGGGTAGTCTTCATAAACTGATAGTAACAGCCTCTGCATAGGATTAGATTCTGATACTATTGTCCAACCAAAAAAATGTTGTAATTGAGAGGCTAGAAAATAATTTTTGGGATGGGGGATCGCCAGTCCACCTTGTTCTTTAGTTAGCATCAATGTTGTTAACTTTATACGTGGTTGCTTTTTCCTCCAAATAAGCTCTCTAAATAGAGATTCTATTTTTACTAAACCAAGGTACTGTTGTAATCCATATAGGTGAATTATTAAACACATAAAGTAGTTGCGGGGTCCAAATCGTTTTGATAAGATTTGCTCTACCTATCACCATCAGGGATAACTTACACCAGCTACGGCGTCTATCCTTAATTTTTTTTAATAGAGGTTTCAAGTTCAAGTTAATATAGTCTTTTACATCCCGAGAGATCTCTATTCCCCGATATTTCACTGTGTCCTTAATTTGAATTTTGGAGGCTTGATTTAATAGGGGGGTTTTTAACTCATCTAGGGGTAGTAATATAGATTTATCCCAATTAATCTGGAAACCTGAAAGTAGCCTAAATATGGAGACAAGGCTCATAAGTTTAGTTAATGAGTTTGAGATGTCCCCTAGGAAAATGATTCCGCGTACACACGAGCGGACTTTTCGACCGGACTGGTCCGACGGACCGAGTCCGGCGGACAATTCGACCATTTGTGGGCTTCATCGGACCTACAGCGGACTTTTTCGGTCGAAAATCTGACGGACTTTAGATTTGGAACATGTTTCAAATCTTTACGTCGGAACTCCGCCGGACCCAGTTCCTATCGAAAAGTCCGCTCGTCTGTATGCTAGTCCGATGGATGAAAACCGACGCTAGGGCAGCTATTGGCTACTGGCTATCAACTTCCTTATTTTAGGCCAGTCGTATGTCATCACGTATGTATCCGTCTGACTTTGGTGTGATCATGTGTAGGCAAGTCTGTTTGTTCGGAAAGTCCGTCTGAAGTCCGCCGAAAGTCCGTTGGATAGACCGTCGGACCAGTCCGGTGGAAAAGTCCGCTTGTGTGTACGCGGCATAAGAGCATCATCTGCATAAAGGGCTATTTTATCCTCTCTTCCTGGCCGACGGAATCCTATTATTTCTGTTGTTTGTCTAATGGCAAGAGGCTCCACTGCTATAGCGAACAATAATGGGGACAGAGGGCAGCCCTGCCTTGTCCCTCTTGATAGGGTAAACGGACTGGATAGTGTATTATTAATTCTTACCCTTGCTTTAGGGTCCCTATATAATATTTTGACCCATTTTAGAAATCCCGGGCCTATACCAAATGCTTCCAATACAGTCCATAGGTATTCCGACTCCGCCATATCAAAGGCTTTTTGGGCGTCTAAATACAATATTGCTCTAGAGTCCAAATTTTCCATAGGTAATTGCAAGTTCAAGAATAACCTGTGAATGTTTGTTGATGCAGCTCTCTTTGGAATAAAACCCGTTTGATCCTCATGTATAAAACTGTTAATGTAATTTGATAACCTGTTTGCAAGAACCCTAGCCAGAATCTTGACATCTGAGATGAGGAAGAGAGATATAGGGCGATAAGACTCAGGTAACATTGGGTCCTTTCCCTGTTTAGGAATCACTATTATTATCGTTTCCTGCATTGATTCTGGAAGTTTTTGTTTTTCAAACGCGTTGTTTAGTACCTCTAAAAGTTCTGGTAGCAGAATCTTATCCAATTTTTTATATATCTCTGTCGGTAGTCCATCCATCCCTGGTGCTTTATTATTATGGGTTTGTGTAACTGCAACTCTTCCAGGCATATAGGACTATCAAGAGATTCTCTATCCTCCGTTTCAAGTTTTGGGAGAACCAATTTATCCAAAAATTGCTTGGCTTGGTTCATTGACTTCGACACCTTTGACTCATAAAGTGAGGTGTAGAAGTCAACAAACATCTTCTGGATGCTACCCGTATCATGCATCACCACTCCTTCCGGGTCTTTGACCGATGCGATAGTTATCGGGCCCTCTTGTACGACCCACCTGTTCCCCATCTCATAATGTTTTTGCGTTTGAAAAAATCTGCTATTTTCTGCTTTAGTTAAGGCTAAAGTTTTATAAATTTCCTGGGCCTCCTGCCATGCTGACCGCTTTTCTTCTATGGGATCCGTAATGTAATCCTGCTCTGTTTGAGTTACCTTTTGCATTACTTCCTCCTCTAGCCTCCTAGATGAACTATTAATTTTATGAATTTCTTGAATCATTATTCGCCACATAAATGCCTTCATAGTATCCCAAACAACTAATAAAGATGTCAGTTTTTTTTTTAAATTCAATCAGCTGTAAATCTATCATTAATAATAGCCATTGTGGGTTAATTTTCCAAGGAAGAGAGAGTGTTTGTCCCTCAAACTGTATATTCATTATAAGTGGGGAATGATCTGAAAGCCCCCTAGGACCGTATTGAATTGCCTCTACCCAAGGGAGAAAGTTATCATTTCCCAGAGCCAGATCTATTCTTGACAAAGAGCCATATGTGCTCGAGCAACATGAGTATTCTCTTCTTAATGGGTATCTAATTCTCTACAAATCTATTAACCCCATCTTCTTCAGTTGTCCAGCAAACCTTGTTCTCTTCATTTTTTGTTTACCTTTTTTGGTGCTATACCTATCTTCCTCCTCATTCATTATGTTATTAAAATCTCCCATTACTAGGGTTGGTAAGTTTGGCCATTGTGCTATTTTCCCAAAAACATATTTCAACACTTCATCCTTATAAGGGGGGGGGGGGGGACATAGGTATTCACCAACAAAAGGTTTTTGTCATTTAATAAGCAAAATGTAACAACCTTCTGGGTCTAGAAAACTCTCTTTGCATGAGAACCGTACCGAGCGAGAGATCAGGATACTAACACCTCGTGAATAAGTAGTATATACAGCATGGAATTGATACGGAAATTATGAAATTTCAAAAAGCATTGTGTCCTCTTGCTCAAGGTGGGTCTCCTGCAAAAATATTATTTCGGGCTTGTAGAACTCAATTGACTCAAAAACTGCCTGTCTCTTCCTCCTGTCTTCCAACCCCCTCACATTCCATGACAACACTGTTATTTTCCTATTCATTATTTCAGTTCACCCAAAGGTATTGAACTAGAACTCCAGCAGACCAAACAAGATATCCATAGGCCTAAAAAAAATTATCTCTCAAATAAGACCATGGCAAAGAGGGTCCCGACAGAATACTAGGAGTTAAAAAAGAGGAGAAAGATAGAAAGAGAGAGCGAGAAAGAGAAAAGAGAAAGAGAAAGAGAAAAAAAAAAAAGGGAAGAAAAGCCATTTTTTACACACAGCTCAATATCAATTCCATGCATTTTTAGCTTCAGTCATTATATAAGCACTACATCTAAACCACAAAGAGAAAAATATGAAGTATTTCACTGTAATAGAAGGATAATTAATATTATAGAATTTCTTTCTGCGAATAGAAAGTGGTGGCTTTCTTTGGCCTTAGGGCTCACAGAGTGAGGACTGAGGTCTGCTGAATTGGAGCCGAATGGGACGAATATCAGTTTTTTTTACATTCCTGTTTGCTCAGTTTGTGCCCGGCGGACACAGGTGGAACCTTTTTTTTTTTGGACCTGGGCAGACTCAGAGGTAGATGGATGTAAACAGACACACGTCCGCTTACATCCACCTGTCCATAGAACTTCATGGATCTTCCGATCAGGTCCTCCTGAAAAACTGACAGGCAAACCTGATCAGAAAGCCCGTGTGAAAGGGTCCTCATTGTACCACAATGGTGATTGGGTGCAGCTAGCACTTGCTGGTAATGAAAAGTTTAACAGTCTTATAGGAATGAAACCAACTGAACTATTTATACACTGAGACTGATTTACTGAAGAAGTTGAGAATCTTCACACAATAAATTTGTGAATATTCACTTCAGTTAACCAATTAGTGAAAATCTGATTCCTTTATATATATATATATCTACTTCCACTGTCCAATATGCCCCCTATTGGACCAGTGTGAAACATTCAACATGAGTGGCACCTGAACACCATGAGCAGACCCTATCAATGGATTCTTGCTCCCTGGTAGGAAGACAGCATCTAAATTTACCTGACAATCTTCCTGGTAAGTAGAAAGACCCAAAAACTATACTCTCTTACCTAGGATGGTGCTACATCTTATTAAAGGGTTAGTTTACCTTTCCCAAAAACTGCCTGTGCAGCTTTGACTAAAGTTGGATAATGCCCTTGCTATAGATGTAGGCCATTTAAATAATTCCTAAAGCCTGGCATCATCCCATTCTGCCTTTATGCTAGGACAATGCCAGAAGTTACTGCTCACCCCCACTATCACAGGAGTGAGTTCTTTAATACCCACACCCGTGGTCCACTATTTCCTAGATGTGTTAAGAGCTACTGCCATAGGGGAGATAGAGCGCATGTGAGGGGGCTGGGAGTGTCTTAGCAACGCCCTAGCAACAAGGCAGAACAGGACGATGCCATTTCTGGGAGTTTTTCGGACAGTCTTCTGGAGGTATGTAAACGGCCTACACCTATAGAAAGGGAATTATTTATATTTGGTCATAGCTGCACGGTTTGTTTTTATTAGGCACCCTTTACAGTACCTACATAGGCAGTTTTGGTAAAGGTGAACTAACCCTTTAATTAAATGTAAAACATTTAAATAACCACCAAAATGGAAAACTACTTCTGTACAATAGTTATACACAAAGCTTACTAGCTCTTCAAGACCCCACAATTCAACAAACTGAGACACAGCAGCTTGGAGTGCTTATCACTCATCAGTGTAGGGGAGACTGTATATACTGTAGATTGCACACCTTATTCTGTTCAATAATTATAGTTTAATTGTCTGACAAGAAAAAACAATCCTTTTTGATGTACACAAGTATTAATCCGTATTTAGCAATAGTAGGTAAAAAAGTAATTATATTTAAATAAAGTATTTAAACATAATGTGTTTTTATGTGTTGCAAAATACCAGTCCTCAGATGAGATAGCTGTAATTGGTTTCATTTTTCAGGCTTATTCCACCTAGTAACCCGCAAATAACAGGCTTCCTGTCCATTTGTTGTTATAATAGCTTCTCCACAGTATCTATGGTGGTGGTTGTCACACAGGCTGGACTTCAAACATCCACCTTTGTTCATTTCCAGCACATAGGGGATTGATGAGAGTAGTAGATTACGCAAGGAATATAAGGATGTTTGTGTTGTGTTTTCAGCTCACAGAAAGTTACAATGGCACTTTGAGATAAACAAGTATCTTCTGTACCCGCTGAAAATGTTCTTAGAAAAAAAGGAATGCAGCCAGCACCACTAAGAACTGGTAAGCTGCAATATAATTTTTTGGTGTAGATATAATTTAACTGCTCACACTCAGGTTATTGCAGTCAGAATAATAGGACAATGTGTTATGATTGTTTGGTAATGTAGCTTATTGCATTCTGCAATGCTTTGTCATACACAGCTAAATATTATTTAAATTAGTTAATATACGCACATTGTTTTACATTTTGCAGGTTATGCTAGAAGTGTGACCTGGGGGTAAGGTAGTTCTGTCTTTGACGTGTGAACAGGGATACTTGGTCTGATCAGTCACATTCCTATGTTAAAAATTGCATGCTGTGTACATTCTCATGAACTGTTGTGAAATGAACACCTGACTGTCATGAAGTGGGCACCAAACAAGTTAAAAAGGTAAGTCAGCCTTGGCCAATTAGGACAGCCCTGGGGTTTTTGCATCAGATTACCTTTTGCATGCTCCGATTATTTGGCCTACTTTTTGGTTTGCCCCCCACCCCCTTATCTATAAAGTCAGCTGTAAGTGAAGATTTCTGCATTTTGGTCTTTGGTCTGATAAGGTATTCAGCTCATATTCAGGACCAGATATACCAGCACAAATGAAGCTACTCTTTGTCATTGCATTGGCTGTTCTTGTCGAGTATGCAGGTAAGTTTCTGCAGATTGCAATTAATAAGTCAATACTAAATAATATCTACACTAGTACTGTATTTTTGAATATTACCAGCTTAACCCTCGGTATTTGTACAGATAATTTAGTTGCAGTATATCCCTCACTCATACAGAATCATTTTAATATTCAATATAAATTTGTCAGCTTTGCTGAAAGGATGTATTGAATTTCACCCTATTAAAGCACCACTAAAGCTATAGAATCTAGAGCTAACTGGCACTCTTTCTGTGCCTATGATTCAATTCAGTAGTTACAGCAGTGGGTTTCTTCTATATGTAAATTGGGTGCAAGAACTGGATGTAATAGGCACATTAGGCCAGTACTATAGGTGGCAAAGTTAAGAGGGGACTTTCCCTGTATAATTATCAAGCAAAATTTGTCTATTTTTGTTTGTCTATTTTAAGCGGAAAATGCAGTCTTTTAAATAAAGCTAATTTTTTACCTAAAGTTGTGTGCCTACAGACTCCAATGTAATGGTTATGTGGTGATGCAAATGACATGATACTCCCACTCATTATTTACATTCCAAACATTTGCTCAATACCTCGATGCTCCAACTCCAGTCAATGGGGTTGTTTTATTAAAAGAGCACCCAGCAAAGTATATGTTCCCTTAGCTTAGTGAATAAATGGAAACTGCATTTACTCCAGCCATCCTACTATGGGGTTGATTTACTAAAGGCAAATAGTCTGTGCACTGCAAAAGATCTGAGAGGAACATGCAAGGAAAATAATATGTGAATAATATGATATGTGAAAAAAATGCATTTTTGCAGAGCAACTGCACTTGAAGTGGACAGTAGATTTGCCTTTAGTAAATCAACCTCCCTGTGTAAGGAAAACCCTGTATTTTACTTCCTTTAAACAAGATAGAGTATTCAAAGTTTGCTTTATTCACTAAGCTAAATGGACATCACTTCTTTAAATAGACATTCTCTATACCTTAGTAAATGACCACAAAAGAGCTATTTCTGGTATAAGGGAGAAATAGTCTTCCAGTGGGAAAACACTAGTCTGGATCTTGCAGGTTTCTTAAGGTTTTCTTCTTATTTTGTTAATTTTTGCCTTTCAGTACAAGCCCAGCACTAAAACATTAGGAATTTGTAATCTCTACCACTTAACATATGAGAAAACACTTACAGTGCCTTGAAGTATTCATACCCCTTGAAATTTCCCACAGTTTATCAGGTTACAACCAAAAACATGTATTTTATTGGGATTTTATGTGATAGACCAACACAAAGTGGCACATAATTGTGAAGTAGAAGGAAAATGATAAAATGTATTTTAAACATTTTTAAAAATAAATATGTGAAAAGCGTGGCATCCATTTGTATTCAGCCCCCCTGAGTCAATATTTTGTAGAACAACCTTTCGCTGTAATTACAGTTGCAAGTCTTTTTGGGGATGTCTCTACCAGCTTTGCACATCTAGAGAGTGACATTTTTGCCCATTCTTCTTTGCAAAATAGCTCAAGCTCTGTCAGATTGGATGGAGAGCATCTGTGAACAGCAATTTTCAAGGCTTGTCACAGATTCTCAATTGGATTTAGGTCTGGATTTTGACTGAACCATTCTATACATGAATATACTTGATCTAAACCATTCTATTGTAACTCTGGCTGTATGTTTATGGTTGTTGTCCTGCTGAAAGGCAAACCTATGCCCCAGTCTCAAGTCTTTTGCAGACTCTAACAGGTTTTCTACTAAGATTGCCCTGTATTTGGCTCTATCCATCTCCCCATGAACTCTGACCAGCTTCTCTGTCCCTGCTGAAGAAAAGCATTCCCACAACATGATGCTGCCACCACCATGTTTAACAGTCGGGATGGCGTGTTCAGGGTGATGTGCAGTGTTAGTTTTCTTCCACATGTAGCTTTCTGTTTTTAGGCCAAAAAGTTCAATTTTGGTCTCATCTGACCAGAACACCATCTTACACATGTTTGCTGTGTCCCCCACATACAGGGCCAGCCCTACCATGGGACCCTATGGTACCATTGTCCCAGGCGGCACTTTTAGGGGGGCGGCAAATTGCCACCCGCCAGCCAGCCTGTTCTGCCCATTGCGGATCCCACTGTGAGGGGCCCGGCGCGGATGTGAAAGGAGCGTACGGGCAGAACAGGGGAACATTCAGCGGGTGGGACAGTCGGCAGGTGAGTGGGCTTGCTAGCCAATCAGCGGGCCGGTGTCTTGTCGATAAATGCCCCTATCGAATAACGCCCACCCGGTACTGCGCACGTGCAGTGCTTGCGCAATAGCGAGCCGCCAAAAGCCTCCAAACATCCGAATTGATGATCAGCTGTAGACAGATCCTGCGCACTATAGCCGACATAGTGCCACATTCTCCTGATGCTCGTGCAAGTCTGCAAGGGGCAGACTTGTTCATGATGGGAGCGTGTGAAGGGCGGATGGCAACACAATAGGGCTATTTAGTAATGATGGGCAGTGCTGTTAAAATGGGGGCGGAATTTGTCATGACACTCAAACACATCTCCTAAACAAATATATCTCTGCTATTCTTCCTACACGTGTTGCCCTTAACTCGTGTAGGAAGAATAGCAGAGATACATTTGCTTAGGAGATGTGTTTCAGCTTTGTGACATATTCCGCCCCCATCTTAGCAACACTGCCCATCATTACATAATACGCCCCCTTCTGTTGCCATCCACCCCTCACATACTCCCATCATGAACAAGTCCGCCCCTTGCAGACTTGCATGCGCATTGGGAGCTTATTCCAATGTTTGGCGGCTTTTGGCTGGTCCGTACTGAGCAAGCGCAGTACAGGGCGGGCATTATTCGACAGGGGGCCTTTCTCATCAGAACACTGGCGGGCGGGGGAGCAGAGAGATGACATCATCTCTCACCGCCCGCCCTGCATCACTGCAGTTCCGCCCTTACTGTGCACTGTGGTTAAATGTGTTCCCTGGGAGGTGTTTCTAACTGGGGGGGATGGGACTGACTGGAGGAGGAGAGAGATCTCTGTTCTTAATCACTAGGAACAGCAGATCTGTCTCTCCTCCCCTGTCAGAATGGGGATCTGTCTGTTTACATTGACAGATCCCTGTTCTGGCTCTCTGTGGAGCGATCACAGGTGGCCGACTGACATCGCGGCCGCCGGCCACGCACAGGTCCTTTTATACTCCTATATACATGTATAGAGCCATGACAGGTCCTCTTTATACTCCTACATACATGTATAGAGCGATGACAGGTCCTCTTTATACTCCTATGCATGTATAGAGCCTAGACAGGTTCTCTTTCTACCCCTATATGCATGTATAGAGCCATGATCGGTCCTCTTTATACTCCTTTATACATGTATAGGGCCATGACAGGTCCTCTTTATCCTCCTATATCTCCTATATACATGTATAGAGCCATGACAGGTCCTCTTTATACTCCTATACATGTATACAACCATGACGGGTCCTCTTTATATTCCTACATACATGTATTGAGTCATGACACGTTCTTTTATACTCCTATATACACATGTATACAGCCCTGACAGCTCTTTTTATACTCCTACATACATGTATAGAGCTATGACAGGTCCTCTTTATACTCCTAAATACATGTATAGAGCCATGACAGGTCCTCTTTATATTCCTACATACCGGTATTGAGCCATGACACCTCCTTTTACACTTCTATACACATGTATAGAGCCCTGACAGGTCATTTTTTACTCCTATATACAAGTATAGAGCCATAACCGATCCTCTTTATACTTCTATATACATGTATAATGCCATGAATGGTCCTCTTTATACTCCTATACATGAATAGAGCCATAACAGGGCCTTTTTATATTCCTACATACATGTATTGAGCCATGACACGTCCTTTTACACTCCTATACACATGTATAGAGCCATGGCAAGTCCTCTTTATACTCCTACATACATGTATAGAGCCATGACAGACGGGTCCTCTTTATACTCCTATACATATAAATAACCATGACAGGTCATCTTTACACTCCTTTACATGTATAGTGCCATGACAGGTCCTCTCTATACTTATATATACATGTATAGTGCCATGACAGGTCCTCTTTATACCCCTATACATGTAAACAACCATGACAGGTCCTCTTTATACTTATATATACATGTATAGAGCCATGACAGGTCCTCTTTATACTCCTATACATATAAACAACCATGACAGGTCCTCTTTATACTCCTTTACATGTATAGAGCCATGACAGGTCCTCTTTATACTTGTATATACATGTATAGTGCCATGACAGGTCCTCTTTATACTTATATATACATGTATAGAGCCATGACAGGTCCTCTTTATACTCCTATACATATAAACAACCATGACAGGTCCTCTTTATACTCCTTTACATGTATAGTGCCATGACAGATCCTCTTTATACTTATATATACATGTATAGTGCCATGACCGGTCCTCTTTATACTTGTATATACATGTATAGTGCCATGACAGGTCCTCTTTATACTTATATATACATGTATAGAGCCATGACAGGTCCTCCTTATACTCCTATATATGTGTATAGTGCCATGACAGGTCCTCTTTATACTCCCTTACATGTATAGAGCCACGACAGGTCCTCTCTATACTTGTATATACACGTATAATGCCATGACAGGTCCTCTTTATACTCCTTTACATGTATAGAGCCATGACAGGTCCTCTCTATACTTAAATATACACATATAATGCCATGACAGGTCCTCTTTATACTCCTCTATACATGAATAGAGCCATAACAGGTCCTTTTTATACTTCTATACATGTAAACAACCATGACAGGTCCTCTTTATACTTCTATATACATGAATAGAGCCATGACAGGTCCACTTTAGTTATCCTGATATAAAATAATGGATGTGGGGGCATTTTGGTGGGCGTGTTTTTTTTTTTTTTTTTTTTTGGGGTGGGGGCAGCATTTAATTATTGGTACCAGACAGCACAATGTCTTGGGCCGGCCCTGCCCACATGGCTTCTTGCAAACTGCAAACAGAACTTCTTATGACTTTCTTTCAACAATGGCTTTCTTCTTGCCACTCTTCCATAAAGGTCAGATTTGTGGAGTGCACGACTAATAGTTGTCCTGTGGACAGATTCTCCCACCTGAGCTGTGGATCTCTACAGCTCCTCCAGAGTTACCATGGGGATCTTGGCTGCTTCTCTGATTAATGCTCTCCTTGCCCGGCCTGTCAGTTTAGGTGGACGGACATATCTTGGTAGGTTTGCAGTTTTGCCATACTCTTTCCATTTTCGGATGATGGATTGAACAGTGCTCCGTGAGATGTTCAAAGCTTGGGATATTTTTTATAACCTAACCCTGCTTTAAACTTCTCCACAACTTTCTCCCTGACCTGTCTGGTGTGTTCCTTGACCTTCATGATGCTGTTTGTTCACTAAGGTTCTCTAACAAACCTCTAAAGGCTTTGCAAAACAGCTGTATTCATACTGAGATTAAAGCGGGGGTTCACCCACACCGCCAAAAAAAATAAATATTAAAAGCCAGCAGCTACAAATACTGCAGCTGCTGACTTTTAATACATGGCCACTTACCTGTCCCGGGGTCCAGCGATGTCGGCAGGGAACGCCGAGAACCCGCTCGGTTCTCGGCAGCTGCCGCCGCCATCCTAGGTGAGGGAATCAGGAAGTGAAGCGTTGCGGCTTCACTTCCCGGCTCCCTACTGCGCATGCGCGAGTCGCGCTGCGCGTCCCAAGTGGTCCCCGCTCTCTCCTGGGAGCTGTGTGTTCCCAGCAGACAGCGCAGTGGGGACGGGAAGAGGCATAGACTCCCATGGGAGTCTATGCCGGAAGTGGGTGCAAATACCTGTCTTAGACAGGTATCTGCACCCCCCTCCCCCCTGAAAGGTGCCAAATGTGACACCGGAGGGGGGGAGGGTTCCGAAAAGCGGAAGTTCCATTTTTGTGTGGAACTCCGCTTTAAATTACACAGTGGTGAACTCTATTTACTAATTATGTAACTTCTGAAGGCAATTGGTTCCTCTAGATTTTAGTTAGGGGTATCAGAGTGAAGGGGGCTGAATACAAATGTACGCCACACTTTTCACATATTTATTTGTAAAAAAAATGAAAACCATTTAGCATTTTCCTTTCACTTCACAATTAGGTGCCACTTTGTGTTGGTCTATCACATAAAATCCCAATAAAATACATTTACGTTTTTGGCTGTAACATGACAAAATGTGGAAAATGTCAAGGGGTATGAATACTTTTTCAAGGCACTGTGAAAGTGGAAGTTCAGTTAAATACTAACTATATTTAAATCTATTCCCATCCCTATTCTAAGCCTATTCTATCTAAAGCAGGGGTCTCAAACTCAAATTGCCTGAGGGCCACATGACAATTTTCATATCCCATGGGGGGCCGCATGCAAACTTTTAAAACTTCAAAAGCAATGAACTATACCAGCAATACTATACTATACCCAGCACTGGTGTCAGCAAACGCATTATTAACCCCCAGCACTGGTGTCAGCAAACGCATTATACCCAGTACTGGTGTCCGTAAGCGCATTATTAACCCAGCATTGGTGTCAGCAAACGCATTATTAACCCCCAGCATTACCCCTCCAACACTGCACAAATAGCCACACACTGCACAAATAGCCCCACACTCCATAAAATACCCCCCACACTCCATAAAATACCCCACACTCCATAATTATCCCCACACTCCATAATTACCCCCACACTACACAATTACCCCCCACACTGCACAATCACCCTCCACACTGCACAAATTTCTACCCCAGTCACCCCACTAAGGACTTTGCCTCAGTGTGATGGCTCACTCACCTCTCCTGGCAGTCAGGATCATCTGCCTCCAGAGTCCTCTCCTCCTGCCTTCCATACAGGCCTAGTGACAGGGGACCCAGAGAACACAATCTCCCGCCCTGAGGTGGCAGCAGGACCCTGGTTTGGGGCTCTGGTCGATCGTCAATGCCTAGGTGGGCGGATCGATGAGCGGATCCTTCCTCCGCTCCATTCTCAGCTCTGTTCTCTCTCTGGGCTGCAGCAGCGTGCAGCGGAGAGGACAGAAGAGATGGAGAGGTAAAGCTCTTTGGCGCCTCCCCCTCTGCGGTGCCTGGGTGCAGTTCAAAAAGACATCCTGGATAGAGGTCGACCGATATGGATTTTTCTCTGGCCGATGCCAATATTTAGAAATCGGGGCGGCCGATGGCCGATATATGATGACGATTTTTGTGGCCGATATTTTAGGCCGATTTGAAAAAAAAAACCTCACCCACTCCACTCCTCCCTGCTTGCTCCTGTCACTCTACCACACACTTGATGTCCTCAGTACGGGTGGCACGGGTTGGCTGTGGCAGATGGCACTGGTTGGCTTAGGCAGGTGGCACTGGCAGGTGGCACTGTCTGTCACTGGCAGGTGGCACTGGCAGGTGGCACGTTGCACTGTTTGGAGGGTGCACTGATTGGCACTGACAGATGGCACTGGCAGGTGGCACTGATTGGCAATGGCACTGGCAGGTGGCACTTATTGGCAGTGGCACTGGAAGGTGGCACTGGCAGGCATTGGCAAGTGGCACTGGTTTGAAACTGGCAGGTGGCACTGGTTTGGAACTGGCAGGTGGCACTATTGGCACTGGCAGGTGGCACTGATTGGCGTGGCACTGAGTGGCATGGCACTGGCAGGTGGTGGCAGGTGGCACTGGCAAGCACTGGTTGGCACTGGCAGGTGGCACTGATTGGCGTGGCACTGGCAGGTGGCGGAAGGTGGCACTGGCAGGTGGCTTTGATTGGCAGGGGCACTGGTTGGCGGTGGCACTGGCAGGCACTGGTTGGCGGTGGCACTGATTGGCGGTGGCAGGTGGCACTGGCAGGTGTTACTGGTTGGAGGTGGCAGGTGGCAATGGGCAGACTGGTTGGCACTGGCAGGTGGCACTGATTGGCAGTGGCACTGGCAGCTGGGACTGACAGATGGCACTGACAGATGGCACTGATTGGCACAGGCAGGTGCCACTGGCAGGTTTCACACTGAGCGGAGTGTAACCGTGTGTGAAACTGACAAGGAGCTGTCCACACTCAGCGCTTGATGCTTGTGTGAAGCTGACACGTAGCACAGAGGAGAGAGACAGAGGGATCTGTCAGAATTGAGGTTGATGTCGGGGTGGGCGGGACCCGGCCGAGGTGGGCGGGACCAGCAGCTGTCAAACACCAGCCAATGATTGGACTGCTTAAGAAAAGGGGCGGGCCACACACACGTAGCTGCCCGCCCAGATCCCATTGGCTGGTGTTTGATATTAGCCGGGTCCCGCCCACCCCGGCCGGGTCCCGCCCACCCCCGACATCAACCTCAAATCTGACAGATCCCTCTGTCTCTCTCCTCCTGTTACTTGTCAGTTTCACACAAGCATCAAGCGCTGAGTGTGGAGAAGGGAGGAAGAGCAGCGGCCAGTGCTATATATCGGCCTAATGGCCAAATATCGGTCGACCTCTAGTCCTGGATCGGCCCTGCCTGCGGGCCATTTTTAGCCGGTCCGCGGGCCGCAAATGGCCCGCGGGCCGGTACTTTGAGACCCCTGATCTAAAGGAAAGATGTGCATACTTACCTATTCTAAGGGCACTCCAGTGCAGTCACATGATCAGGTGCCAGTGTAGAGGAGGGACAGCCGACTACGGATGCCCCATAATAAGCCTGTGGGTGACGTCATTGCCCAGGCTCTGCAGCCGTTGTTGGCGATCTCTCTTATTCACTGATGTCGGCACTGGGACCCAATCATATGACAGGCCTGAAGCACCCTCAGGATAGGTAAGTATACAGATCTATCATTTACAGGATACACAGAAAAGGCTTAGAATGAGAGTGGAAGTAAAATCAAGTATAGTTAGTGTTATGCCGCGTACACACGGTCGTACTTTTCGTCTACAAAAGTCGGACAGCCTGTCGGACAGACTTCCGGCAGACTTTCGGTGGACTTGCCGCGGACTTGCGGCCTACTTTCTAACGACCGGACTTGCCTACACACGACCACACAAAAGTCGGTCGGATTCGTACGTGATGACGTACACCGGACTAAAATAAGGAAGTTCATAGCCAGTAGCCAATAGGTGCCCTAGCGTGGCTTTTTGTCCGTCGGACTAGCACACAGACGAGCGGATTTCGGGGTCCGTCGTAGGTACGAAGTAAAAGTTTTGAAGCATGTTTCAAATCTAAAGTACGTCGTATTTGAGGCTAAAAAAGTCGGTTGAAAGTCCGGAGAAGCCCACACACGATCGGATTACCAGCCAGCTTTAGTCCATCAGCGTCTGTTGGACTTTTGTAGACGAAAAGTACGACCGTGTGTACGCGGCATTAGACTTCGCTTCCACTTTAAGCTGACCATACACTGATTTCAGCTGGTTCCCGATAAAGCGGCAAAATTCAATCAGTGATTGGCCCTGTCAGCTGCCTCCTGCCTGACATCCCTCAGAAGCTGGTTGGAAAACTGTCAGCAGAACAGCAATTGCATCCAAACAGATGTAGCTGCTGTCCAGATATTTTAACAGCTTGTTGAACTGGCTGTGAAAATATTATGGCAGCCGCTGGAGATTTATTCATGTGTGGATGGAGAAATCTGTTATGCCTCGTTTCCACTGAGCGGATCGGTTCGGGTCGGTACAGTTTGGAAGGCCTAGAATGGTCCGGCCTATTCAGGCGAGCGTTTCCACTGCAAGGCGGACCGACAAGGGCCATACGTGGGTTTAGAAAAAATGCCTAGCATGGCGTCACACGTCCGCCAATCAGTGGAATGCATTGTAGCTCCGCCCTAACCGAACCGTACCATTTTCTATGGCCCCACATCTGAAGCAGGACCCTGAATGGTGCGGTTCGGTTCGGTTATATGGCACACTTTCATAATGGAAACACTCAAAATAGCGTACTGTACCGAACCAAACCGATCCGCTCAGTGGAAACAAGGCATAATGTTTTTTCTTCAGCCTGCAGGTCGGCTTTAGAGAATGGAAGAAAATGTGGGAGATGTTTTATTGAATTCTGTACATGCAAAAGACCTGAAAGGCAGATTGTACACAGATTACATACCAATTCTAAATGAACTGTGATTGACTACATGTAGATCACAGGAAAAAAAACAATGCCAGTTCAGATATTCAGATATTTTACAGTTCACATATACAGCTACAAATATACAAAATGTGTGTGTGTGTGTTAGTGCATATACTATATTATATATATATATATATATACACACACACACACACACACGTATTTATATATAGTTTATTGTATATATCACTTTAGAATACAACCTTTGACTCTTCCTTCTTGTTCCCCATTTCTAGGTGCTCAGTGCATAGATCCTACAAACTGTAAGTACTCTACATGTTTAAAAAATACAGGAAAACTACATGATAAGACTTAACATTAAATGATTAAATATTACAAATTAGACACAGATTTTTAGATGATGATGTTTGACTGTTCATAGCCAGACTGTTAATAATAATCAGCATCAGCACTTATTCATCAACTCAATCACTTAATCAGGCCAGAGATGCGAATTTCTTTCCTGCAACCAGTCTATTCCCACATCAACACAGTCCGTGTTTTGCTGGCGGAGGGGGAACAGTCCCTGCAGGGAGAACACAGTGATGATTATAGTGGCTGGCAATAATCGCATGCCGAGAATCCGACATGCTGGTTGTACCATCGATCGATGGATGGGTACATTCAGACTGCCCATAAATGGTTTGAATCTCGGCCGGTTCAGCGGAGACCATTGAACCATCTATGGCCGGATTAAAGCATTAAAGTACAAAATACTCAACACAAACACAACAGAATTGCTCCATTAAAAAAGCGCAGCTCCTCCACTCTGGGAATCGCTAGATAGCTACATCTTCTCCCCAAATGTTTCAAATATGCATACAAAAAAAACAACACTTTTACATCAGCGATTATCCCCATTCTCACCTGGCAATCATTATTTATCACAATTATAATTTTGATTCCAACAATTATCGGCCGTCAAGGTCTTAGACAGCCATATCAAGCAATCTCATATCCTAGAAAATGAACAACCAGAAATCAATTGTAAAGTCTCATGATTTTTCATTCTTTGCATTAAAGTCAAAGTCCAGTCAAAAATGATTTTTTTTCTATTAATTATATGTAAAATATCTTTATCTTTAACATTATTCATTGTATAGCTAATTGTGTCACTTAGAAAGTCTAATCAAATACAATCAGCTTCTTCCTGTTCTTCAGGGACAACCTTCTTTCCTTATATGTGAATTCTACATGGGGGCCTCTCACTTCCTGAAAACGTTGTCCTTCTCTTCTACACAGCCACAGCCTACTGTTCATTCTAATCACCCGGCCCAGCCCCGCCCCCATCCCTCCTCTCCTTCACAGATCTCCTCCTGTCTTCATAGCCTTGTTTTGGATAGAAGTTTCTCCTGAGAAAGGGGGGGGGGGGGGGGCAGGCAGGCTCTGGAAGTATGTTCTGTTTGTTAGAAACTGTAATATAGATTACAATGCAACATGCTTCAGATTTTCTACAGTGTACAACCATTTGGTTGTTTCTGCATGGCACTGTGATGGGCACTATGTGCATGGTGTGGCACTGTGATGGGCACTATGTGGCACTGTGATTGCACTTTGTGCATGGTGTGGCACTGTGATGGGCACTATGTGGCACTGTGATTGCACTTTGTGCATGGTGTGACACTGTGATGGCACTTTGTGCATGGTGTGACACTGTGATGGCACTGTGTGCCTGGTGTGGCACTGTGATGGGCACTATGTGCATGGTGTGGCACATGCCCAGCTGAGGGAGCTACATTTGAGTAATGAGTTTAAGGCTCAGTTTCCACTAGTGCGACTTGTCAAGTTACTTTGGACACAAAGTCGCATCACAAGTCACAGCCTATTGATTTCAATGGCAAACGTTCCCATCTATGCGACTTTGAAAAGGTGCCTGCACTACTTTGATACAATTTTTGATGCAACTTTGATCCAGTGTGTGTAAAGTTGGATCAAAGGTGCACTCAAAGTCGCACTCTAAATCGCACAGCTAGTGGAAACGTAGCCTAAGGTGTGTATGACTTTGATGAAACTTTTTAAGTCGCTGATTTTCAAAGTCGCATAGATGGGAGCGGGTGCCATTGAAATCAATGGGCTGTGACTTGTCATGCGAATTTGGACACATTGTCGCATGACAAGCCACGTTTCCACTATTGCGACCCCAATATTTAGAATGCAACTTTGAGTACAGCTTGGATCCAACTTTACACTCTCTCGATCAAAGTCGTATCAAAAGTCGCATCAAAGCAATGCAGGTACCTTTTCAAAGTCACTGATTTTCAAAGTCGCATAGATGGGAATGGGTGCCATTGAAATCAATAGGCTGTGACTTGTCATGCAACTTTATGTTTCCAAAGTCACATGGCAAGTCACACTAGTGGAAACAGAGCCTTAGTATGAGTGCCTGTACTATGATCATTGTAGATTGTGAGCTGAGACCCCAGAACACTTCCAGCTACACTGACAGTCCCCCCCCCCCCTCCCTGTGTCCAGCTCCCTTCTCCTGTGCACAGCTATACTGTATATGTGCACTGCACCTCCCATCCCCTCTGTGTCCTGTGTGGATGGGGCTTTTTATTTATTAATTTTGGCATGAATTAGGATGTACAATAAGAGTGGGCGGTAACCTATGATCAGCTCCTCCCATCCTGTATACACCCACTGGCTACACAGGAACAAGGGTCCCTCCCAGGAAGTGGGAGGGACCCACTTTAATGTCTCCTTTGAAAGTGCAGATAAATCTCAGGTTCTTTTGTTTCTTTTTACCCAAAGTGATACAGTAATTTCTTTACTATACGCACCAATCCTCCATGTCACAAGTGCACTGTCTGTAAGAGTACATTAAGACAGCTGAAGAGCAGTGGCCAGGGGCAGCCGCCAGCAAGAATCAGTAGATTCTTGCCTGTGGCTATAAATGCTGCCTTCCAGCTGCAACTGTCGGATGTTTACTCTGTACAAATCAATGGCTGGTGCCTCCACTGTTCACATGTAACTGCTCATCTGAGGGGGCAGGAAGGGGTTAAAGTACAAAAAGTATTAGGATCAGTGGTCAGGGACCTAAAGTGACCCTGTCAGTACAGGGTCACTGCCAAAACATTTCATACCTGTAATATTTTTTGGGGAAAGTCAAAGGTGAGGGATAGGCTTAGTATGAATCTGATAAAAGATAGGGGATATCAGTGAAATCAAAGTGTATGTGCATCCAAAATTAAATAAAAAAGCTGTCTATACAGTGTTATAAACTTAAAGAGGTTCTTCAGTCTGATTTTTTTTTTTTTAATCAGCAACTACAAATACTGTAGCTACTTACATTTAATAGAAGGACAATTACCCATTAAAGGATCTGCACTCACCCAGGCCGGGTCCCCGGGACCCTGGTGGCGGTGTCTTGCCAAGAAAGTTCCCCCGGCGGATAAGGACCTCCCTGTACTGCGCATGCGCTGCGCTTGCGCAGTACGAACGACTACGGAGCCGCGAAAATTGCCGAAGAACAGCTGAACGTCAGCTCTATACGGCGCCTGCGCACTACATTCTGCCCACGTTAAAGCCCCACCATCCGAGTGGACATAGAGTTAGAATATTAAAATGCCAAGCGCAGCGAGGCCGTGCCCGAAGCGTGGCGAGCGGCCTGTTACAAAGTGTTTTTTTTACTAGAGTCTTGGCACGCAGGCGCCGTGTACAGCTGACTCAGGTGTTCAGCTTCGGTTCTTTTCGGTGGCTCCCTTGTTGTTCCGATTGCGCAAGCGCTGCGCCTGCACACTACAGGGGGGTCATTGTCCGCCGAGGGGAACTTTCTCGGCAGAACACCGGCATGGGAAGCCAGCTGTGACTCTTTGCAGCTTAACAGCCGGCTCCCCACTGCACATACGTGCTGAGCTTTGTGAATGGACCCACAGCCAACATATGTCATGCTCAGCGATCCTCGGAACCAATACAGGAAATGTTCCCTAAACATCCCACTGCATTCATTTATAATAAAAGACATGGTAAATATCAGCCCCTGTTTGCTGTGACATTCTGTTTTGTGAATGAACACAATGTGATAGACATGTGCAGTTCGTTTCCTTAAGAATTTGTTTTTCGACAAAATTCGACAAATTAGTTAATATTCGAATTAACGAAAACCTGTTTAACGAATTTTTCTGAAAACGAAAATTCGGAAATTCAGGAGTCTGAAAGAAAATCAGAAAATTCAAAAGCCTATAAATTCGTAAATCATAAATAATAATGAAACTAACCAATAATAACTATTGCTAACTAATAAATTATAGGTATTGTAATTTCCTTTCAAATTTGGCTGTTAGTGAACGTAACGAATACGAATTCATCCAAAGTTACGAATTATCCAAAATAACAAATGCTGCATCTAAACAAATGGAACATAACGAATTAATAATAAATAATATAAACATTATTATTATTATTCATTATTATTAATTATTATTAATTTGTTATGTTCCATGCGTTTAGATGCGGCATTCGTTATTTCAGATAATTCTTAACTTCAGATAAATTCGTATTCCGTACGTTCACTAACAGCCAAATTTGAAAGGAAATTCCAATACCTATAATTTATTAGTTAGTTATTATTTTGGATTTTTGAATTTTTTGGATTTTTAAATTTTCGGATTTTCGTTCTTATTTTAGAATTTTCGCATTTTCATCTTTATTTTAGAATTTTCGAGTGTTTGGACTTTCGAATTTTCAGATTTTCTCATGTTCGAATTTTTGAATTTTGGGATTTATTTGAAATAACGAATTTTGATCATAACGAATGACCGGAAAAACGAAAATGAACACATATTTCAGCAGTGCACATGTGTACAATGTGATATATAGAGAAAATACCTTTTCAGTACATACCGGTAGCAGTGCTGCAGGGGAGAGGAAGGCTGAGAACTCCCAGCCCTCTAAATCTAAAGTCAGATATCTGATAAAAGCCAGTGTTGAATTTTACTTTAAAATGTATGCCTTGAATTATAATTCTACCAGGAATGTAGAATGTAATATAAAGAGCGATGACTTCTACAGTCACTAAAGGCTGCTGCTACTATCAGAGGTTTGTGGTGTGAGCTGAGATCGGTCTGCCTACAACAGGGAGGAGGGAGGGGAGGAGCTCTGTGTGTTGTGTGAAATCTCGGGAACAGGCAGAGAGCCGACATCATCAGAGAGAAGAGAAAGGAGGGGGGAGGATCCAGACTCTTATTGTCGGGATGACACTCCAGGAAAGTCTGTACCCCTCCTACAGATAATAAACTCTATTCTAACAGAAAGGGTTCACTTTTCAGAGGGCAGGAAAGATTTGTAGATATAAGCAGCTCATTAGGATTAGGATTTAGCAAAATAAAAGGAAACTCATACTTCTCTTTTAATACTCCTGTTGAGAAGAAGGTTTTTTTTCAACTGTTTGCAAATGTTTATGGCCAGTTTTACAGATGCTTTTTGCAGTTCTAAAGATATTGTAGATGTTTTTTAGTCATGTGACTTGGTCTGAAAACTGAATAACTGCAAAAGCTCCTGGTTTCTGACATCTTCTTTTTCTTCTCTTCCCAGCTACGTACACGAATCTGACATTTTGTGACTCTGCCTCGTGTTCTGGGGCCTGTTATCTTAACAGTGGATGTTCATGTAGCATTGATCCCTTTCCGACCTGTGTCCCAACTCCAGGTATTGATTGCACTAACTCTGAGTTGAGCCCCTGCTGTCCAAAAGGCCTATTCTACAATAAAAATCAGTCCTGTTGCTCAAGTAAGTATTTTCATATCAGTTCGGAGTGAACTTTCTGAGTCTGACCATTTAGGATTTGTCATTTATGAGATATTTTTCTGCTTTGTCTTCTTCAGCTTTTCCTTTCTGTGAGACAAAATGTGCTACAGATGAAGTTTGTAACTCATTAGGAATATGTGAATGTAATACCACCGTGTACAGAAATCTGAGTAAGACTTTCTTTATTTTCTTTCCTTTGCAATGCCAATTTGGTCATTAGAGATAATGTACAGTATGTGATTGGTGGGCATATATTATGGGTTTTTGTCAGTGTATGCTTTGCTCTGTCATGTGTTTGTTATTTTATTATATGTAGATAAATGTGTAGATTTGTCATTAGATGGCGCTCTTAGTGGATCAGTAGTTTTATTTGCTGATTAAAGTACACCAGCCATGAGAATATTATGGGGACTGACACTGGTGATCATTTTCAAAGTGCTGGTTTCTGAATCTCTGACCTGGAACAAGCATGCAGGAAATTACAACTGGAGAAAAGTCAGAGATTCTGATATCTATATCTGTTCCTAGTTACTGACTGAAGCCAAATCATCAACATGACAGCCAGGAAACCGGCATTTTAATCAGGCTAGTTCAGCAATGGCAGCCCATATAACCCTTAAATGTGGATTAGGATATCAGCCACACAGGGAGAGCATTGTTTTCAACAAGTCATGGACTTGTAATGTGAGAAGGACCAGGAAAGCACAACTATTTTGTGGCACTGCAAATAATAAAGTAGAATTAGTTTTATGTCATGAGAAAATATGGCTGGGTATACATTAAAACACTGTTATATATTGGTAGGATTATTTACATCAGGCTGCACTTTTACATCGAAAAATTGTAGATCCCTTTACAGTCGATGACATTATCCCTAACAATGAAGTTTAGTTTGTTAAAGTGGGAATAAACTCCCATCTCTGACTATTATAAGGCTTACCTATAGGTACTGTAAATATCTCCTAAGCGTGTGCCGTTTAGAAGATATTTACTGTATATGCAGCCAATGATGTCTTTGGTGCATGCGCTCTGAAGGAACAGCCGCCCGGGCTGTTCCTTCATAGTCCTGTGCCATAAACAGTGGCTCCCCCGCACATGCGCTGGAGTGACGTCATCAGGGCTCCGGCCAATCACACAGCCAGAGTCCGTGGACCCGGAAAGAAGACAGGTGAAGATGGAAGCAACCTCTAATGGTGACAGCGCATCTCTGGAATGCTTTGTTTTCAGGTACGTTTCACATAATGTGCTAGTATGTGATGCATACTAGCACATTTTGCCTTTACCTTTCAAGTAAAAAAATTTTTTTAAAAATCACCCAGTGGTTTTCTACCACTTTAAAGCACAGTGGGGTTGATTTACTAAAACTGGAGAGTGTAAATTCTGGTGTAGTTGTGCATATAAACCAATCAGCTTCCAGGTTATATTGTCAAAGCCTAACTGAACAAGCTAAAGTTAGAAGCTGATTGGCTACCATGCACGGCTGCACCAGATTTTGCATTCTCCAGTTTTGGTAAATCAACCCCAGTGTATCCTAAATAATTGGCATTTAAATTAAAATAATCGTTTTTACCTATTTTCATTCTTGTTGAATCTCAGTGATGCTGATCTTCTGCAGCCTCTTTGCAGCCACTTTATTTCTATATGCATTTACTCCAATGATCACTGCATTTCACAGGGTAGCTTTCCTTATGGTGACAACAGTGGTCTGTGCCTTCATAATGCGTGTTGAAGCGCCCCTTGTAATTTCTATCAGAAGCCCATGTGACAGGGTGACAATGCAGCATCACTACTGTTGTCACTCTATGACCAGCAGTGCCTGAACCAGGACTATTATGACAGGAGCACCAGGTGTTATTTAAATAAAAGCTGCAGATATGAGAATATAAAAATGGCTTTTGAAATTACATGAAATTTGAATAATTGGGTTTGCATCCACTTTAAAGCCAAAATCCATGCAGATGTAAAATACACACATTACCAAGCCAGTAATGTTTAATAACCACTTCAGGACCGGCATATTTTACCCCATTCATTACCAGGCAAGTTTTCAAGATTGTGATACTTTGACAGACAATTACCGTATTTATCGGCGTATAACACGCACCGGCGTATAACACGCACCCCAATTTAGGAGGGAATTTTAAGGAAAAAAAAACTTTTAGGAGGGAAGTTGAAGGGAAAAAAAACTTACATTTAAACGCCCATCATTGCAGCCTTCTCAGTGCAGCCATGTCAGTGCAGCCTTGTCAGTGCAGCTATGTCAGTGCAGCCTTGTCAGTGCAGCCTTCCCCAGTGCAGCCCTGTCAGTGCAGACTTCCCCAGTGCAGCCTTGTCAGTGCAGCCTTCCCCAGTGCAGCCTTGTCAGTGCAGCCTTCCCCAGTGCAGCCTTGTCAGTGCAGACTTCCCCAGTGCAGCCTTGTCAGTGCAGACTTCCCCAGTGCAGCCTTCCCCAGTGCAGACTTCCCCAGTGCAGACTTCCCCAGTGCAGCCTTCCCCAGTGCAGACTTCCCCAGTGCAGCCTTCCCCAGTGCAGCCTTCCCCAGTGCAGCCTTCCCCAGTGCAGCCTTCCCCAGTGCAGACTTCCCCAGTGCAGCCTTCCCCAGTGCAGACTTCCCCAGTGCAGCCTTCCCCAGTGCAGACTTCCCCAGTGCAGACTTCCCCAGTGCAGACTTCCCCAGTGCAGCCTTCCCCAGTGCAGCCTTCCCCAGTGCAGCCTTCCCCAGTGATCCCAGCCATTCTGGGCTTCAAAATCACCGATCGCGATTTGAAAATGGCGCCGCCGGCGCCGAAATACACAGTGCCGGTCCTCGGCTCTTTCCGGCGGCTCTCGTTCACTTTCGGCTCCACTCGTAGTCCCGAGCGGAGCTTTCCGAACCTAGCCGAGTAGGTTCGGATAGCTCCGCTCGGGACTACGAGTGGAGCCGAAAATGAACGAGAGCCGCCGGGAAGAGCCGAGGACCGGCTCTGTGTATTTCGGCGCCGGCGGCGCCATTTTCAAATCGCGGTCGGCGATTTTGAAAATGTGACAGGTCGGGATCGCAGGGGATCGGCGTATAACACGCACCTGCGATTTTCCCCTGGTTTTAAGGGGAAAAAAGTGCGTGTTATACGCCGATAAATACGCTCACTTATGTAACACTGTACCCAAATTTATTTTTTATCATAATTTTGAGACAGATACTGGGGGATTCAAAATAGATCTAATGACACATTTCTGACTATATTTTTTAAGCATTTGTGTCGGTGTCGGTAACATTACCAGTTTCTGCTGCAAATTCAGGTAGTTCTCACTATCGGGATTTTAAGAACCTGTCACTATATCAGTGACCAATTCCTAGAGAATGACTGCCAGTTCTAAAATGAGGAAACTGGCAGTAATTAGGACCAACTCTACAGAGGCACACCAATACCAGAGTCGGTGATGCCTGTGCTATGAAACTGTCATGTATGTGACAGCTTCCTGCACAGAGTTGTATCCTCAGTCTTGTTTAGCCCAAAGCTAAATGTAAACAGTAATATAGGTGATGTCATTACCTAAATATTTGTGAAATGAATTGTCACTGGGTGGGCAGAATCTGAGGAAGTAGCTTTTCAGTTCCCCATCAGGCTCCACCCACCTCTACTACAAAACTCCTCAGCCATGTGCCTGTCAGTGTGATGGGGGAAGGAGGGAGGGCAGGAGGGAGGGAGGGAGGGAGGGAGGGAAGGAGGGAGGGAAGGAAGGAGGGAGGGAGGGAAGGAAGGAAGGAGGGAAGGAGGGAGGGAGGGAAGGAAGGAAGGAGGGAGGGAAGGAGGGAGGGAGGGAGGGAATGAAGGAGGGAGGGAAGGAAGGAGGGAATGAAGGAGGGAGGGAAGGAAGGAGGGAATGAAGGAGGGAGGGAAGGAAGGAGGGAAGGAAGGAGGGAGGGAGGGAGGGAAGGAAGGAGGGAATGAAGGAGGGAGGGAAGGAAGGAGGGAATGAAGGAGGGAGGGAGGGCGGGAGGGAAGGAAGGAGGGAGGGAGGGAGGGAGGGAAGGTGGGAAGGAGGGAGGGAGGGAGGGAAGGAGGGAATGAAGGAGGGAGGGAAGGAAGGAGGGAATGAAGGAGGGAGGGAAGGAAGGAGGGAGGGAGGGAGGGAGGGAAGGCGGGAAGGAAGGAAGGAGGGAGGGAAGGAGGGAGGGAAGGAAGGAGGGAAGGAAGGAGGGAGGGAAGGAGGGAGGGAAGGAAGGAGGGAAGGAGGGAGGGAAGGAGTGAGGGAAAGAAGGAGGGAAGGAAGGAGGGAAGGAAGGAGGGAAGGAAGGAGGGAAGGAAGGAGGGAGGGAAGGAAGGAGGGAAGGAGGGAGGGAAGGAGTGAGGGAAAGAAGGAGGGAAGAAAAGAGGGAAGGAAGGAGGGAGGGAAGGAAGGAGGGCATGCACTGAGGAAGGAATGTCCAGTGCGAATGCTCCTTCCTCAGTGCAGACACTGACAGATCCTGTCTTTGTCATATACATGAATTGAGCACAAACACCAACACTTTTGGTGCTACATCCCAACAGAATTCTATTGGATATCTACGACAACTCTTATGAATTCCCTCATAAGCGTTTTCTCTTAGCTGAAAACAGCAAAAACAATGAAAAAAAAAAAGTTTACCTGTCTTTTTTTGTTTTAAAACATAGCCAATGCAAAATGGACACACCGAAATTACCCCATTTTGGAAAGTAGACACCCCCAAGGTGATCTGATTTTTGCAAAAAAATTTTTGGAGCTGAAGAAACATGCCAGTATTGAGGGGGTTAAAATATGGCACTTGGTATTGTACTAGGTACATTAAATTTATAGGTAATACAGATGGGTTAGGAGGTGAAGGGGTTAATGTACAGATGTGCAGGACAAGGGAGGTGAGGGGTTAACAAACAGGTCAGCTCAGAGACAGGATGGGGCTGACATATACTGTAGAGATTAATGAAATGTGTATATTTATTATTGCTAATTATTATTACTGTGTGATGATGTAATCCTTACATGTATTATTTACATGCAAGCAATATAAGAACATGAATATGACTTAGTATCGGCCTCCTTTTATTCCCTGTATAGGAGAGGTCAGATAGGAGAGGGAAGTGCAGCACAAGGAGCCAATCGGTTGTGTTGCAGGGAAAGGAACATGTTTAGCCTAGGTTTCCACTATTGCTACCTGAAAGATTTTGATGTGACTTGAAGCAATGTCTGTGTATTCTTGAGGTTTATGGACCTCAAGTCGCATCAAAGTCGGACCAAAGTAGTGCAGCGACTACTTTGAAGTTGCACAGATATAAACAGTACTCATTTGAAATCATAGGGAATGAATTGTCAGGTGACTTTGCAGTCCCAAGTCACAGGACAA
This sequence comes from Lithobates septentrionalis, assembly GCA_037952835.1. Classification (NCBI taxonomy): domain Eukaryota; kingdom Metazoa; phylum Chordata; class Amphibia; order Anura; family Ranidae; genus Lithobates; species Lithobates septentrionalis. The sequence goes on from JBBDGP010000689.1 coordinate 471,760, forward strand.
GTTGCACAAGTGGAAACGGAGTCTAAATGGAGTAGAAAGCAGAGTGACAGAGAGATGATCTCATCAGGCTGCTTTTTCTTTCATTGTCCAGTCACAGATTGGTGGAGTGACAGGACCTGTAAGTGAACTACAGTAGAGAAAAATTGGGTCTCCTGCTCTGCCAGACAGGTCTGTACAGTGTGACAGAGCTGTGTAAATCTCAAAACTGGATGGACAGTAGGGATGAGCTTGCATTTATTCGAAACTGGATTCAAATAACATGGGTTGAATATTTTACCAGTGTTGAATAGAAAGTTGGCGTTGAGTCCAATTGAACTCTCAGTATTTATTACTGTAATGCAGTCAGTCTGCATATACCTTACAGTAATAAACATGGGGCTCATTTACTTTTTTCAGCAACTAAGTGCTGGTTAAAATACCTGTGCTGCCAGCCCATAGGATAGCTGGATCGTGGTTCTCTCACACAAAGCAGTGTTCTCTCTCCAGTGGTCTGACATCCCTTCTCCCAGAACACGATTTAAATAAACAGTTCCACTCGGGGAGACGGAATGCAGTTGATTGGAGCAGTGGAGGGGGGAGGGGACACTGGAGAGCCGTGTATTGTGTGACAGAACTGAGGTCTGACTCTCCTAGGTGCGGCCAGTACACGATATTAACCCCTCGCTGTAGCAAGTTGAAAGAAAAAAGGAGCCCCGTCTGATCAGGTCATCATAATTGAAGCAGCTGGGGTTATATAGTAAATACTTCTACATGACTATTTGCTGTACTCTTTTCTGCCTTTCTATTTACACCATATGTCAAGATGTGTACTCTGGGACCATTGAAATTATTATATTTCACACACGGATAATACATTGCTTGTTTGATAAAAAATGTATTGAAATATAAATAAAGGAAAGAGATCCCCATATCTATTATTGTATATACAGCCTGGCTGCATCACAGTAACAAATTACAAGGGTTCAGTTGGGCTTATTTCTGTTTATTAGGGCACTGGGCCATATGGCTGAAAGTGTCTGTTAGACCCCTTTCACAAGGGGGCGCTTTTTAGGCGCTTTAGCGTTAAAAAAGCGCCTGTAAAGCGCCTAAAAGAAGCCTCATCTGCAATCCCAATGTGAAAGCCCGAGCCCTTTCCCACTGCCAGCGCCCAAAAAACTCTGGGAAATCACCGGTTAGGACCGTTTTCACACTGGGACATTTTTCAGGCATTTTTCGGGTGCTGGCAGTGTGAAAGGGCTCGGGCCATCAGCACACCCAGCCCGGTGGCAAAAACATGAAAGTGCTGCAAAGAAGCTGCTTGCAGGACTTTTTTTGATGCCCTGCCAGCGCAGCGCCCCAGTGTGAAAGCACTCGGGCTTTCACATTGGGATTGCAGATGAGGCTTCTTTCAGGCGCTTTACAGGCACTTTTTTTAACGCTAAAGCGCCTGAAAAACGCCTGAAAAACGCCCCAGTGTGAAAGGGGTCTAAGTAGTAGTGACTAGTAAGATGAAGATCAATGTAGATCTATAAAAGAACAGGTTTTGTATACATTGCCCACTGATTGATTTATATTTCTTCTTTTACTGAACTTTCCCAGAACTTTCTGATTTGAACACTACAGTCATCTGTGACAACAATGCAATGACAGTCAGAGTCAGTAAATGTGAACTAGAAGCACTTGGTCTGGATTCTTCCACAATTCATCTGAGGAACTCATCAAATAACTGCAATTTCCAATTATCATACACCATCAATGGGCTGAAAGTGACTACTATCCAGGCCCGAGCAGAATCCAATTGGTGTGGAAACACAGTGACGGTAGCACACTATTGCTTTATTGATTTATTGATTCATTCATTTTAACAACTCCCGTGTTAGATTTGTGTGTATTCCTTACTTTTCTGGAAAAAGTGACCATCAGCAATCTATTTCACTTTTTTTAAGAGATGTGCTAAAGCCCAACTCCAGCTGAATATTTTTCATTTCATATAGGATAAACCACGGAAGAGATAGGGGACTCTGTCAGCTTTTTTTTGAGAGAGAGATTTTTTCTTCCCTCACTCCCTGTCATCAATTTAAACAGAAACCCGGACTGGTGACAATATGGAAGTTCTGGAAAATGTTTTATCGATGTGTTTACCTTCCTGTCGATAGACAGTGAGAGAAGACCTTCTCATTGGGTCACTGTGGTAGGCTTTAAGGGATAACTGCACTTTTTGTACAGTTATTCTTGAAATGCAAGTCCTCTCTCCTCCAGAAAGCCCCCTAAGTTTTCCATTTACCAATCTATGATCCATGGAGATTTTATGTTTGGGGTCACTGGGTGCTACACGGTTCTTTACAAAAACTCCCCCCGCCAGGCCATACATGCACAGTAGACTTCCCATTTAGCCTAGGTCTACTCCAGTGCAGCTGCAGCATGATGCGTTTTTCAGTGCAACATTGCGTGTTTTTGATGCATTTTTTCATGCTGATGCATTTTTTTATTTTTTGTAGGAAGAGAAGGTTGGATTTTATACACAAAACTTTGCCAAAAACGCACTAAGGCTAGGTTAAAATCTATGCATGTAAGGCTGATGCCTTTTTATGTGTTTTTGTGGTGCATTTTTCATGCATTTTTTATGCATTTTTTGGTAGGAGGAGAAGATTGGTCGTTAAACACAAAACCCTACCGAAAGCGATTTAAAAACACATATATGTTTTTGATGCCGTTCTATTAAAATCTATGGAACCAAAAATCCACCGTTCTGCATGTAAGAAAAGTTCCTGCATCTTTCCAAAAAAAAAACAGCAAAAATGTGAATGGAACTCATAGGAAAAAATGTTGGATGGATTGTAGTGTGTTTGTGGAGATCTGCAAATGCACTAAAACCCACATAGATATGAACCTAGCCTAAAAATGTCTGCACATGCAGTTTACATACGCTCCCATTGAAGTCTATGGGGCAAATAAACTGCACAAAAGAAGTGCAGCAGGCACCAGACTGGGCAGCATAGAGGATGTAATTTACCTTATTGTGCAGTGCAGCATGATAATAAACACAGGAGAAACTTTATTTGAACGGGGGGGGGGGGGGGGGTGTATTAAGGGAGCATTCACATTTGCAAATGCACCCACACTGTGATTATATGCGAGAACCCCAGCGGGAGTTCCCAGGATTAGCTGTAAGAGGCAGCCCCATTGAAATCAATGGGAGGTTGCCGCCTCTCGCAGTTAATCACAGCCACTGACATGTAAGTGATCGGCTCTGGACGCAGGCTGCATCCTTATAGCTATGGGAAGCCTGTTCATTCTTAAGCCTCGTACACACGATTTGATTTTCGGACAACCGAACGTGTATTTTTTATGGCATGCTAGTCTCATGTGGAAAGTGAAGAGGTTACTCACAATACCAACATTTTCGTACAACAGAATACAACCTCAGAAGTGACGTAATGTGTTGAATAGTTTTGTATGTATTCTTCAGTTTCTGAGCATGCGTAGTCTTGCTCTTACGATTTTTTTCATACAAAAAGCATACTAATGAAACGAAAATTAGACGTTGAGTTCACATCCGACAAAAATGTTATAGTCTGCACATCCAGCTTTTGTCTGGGGAAAAAGCAAAATCGGCTGTCAAAAGCACAGTACTAACGATCTGAAAATCGCCAGACAGCTCGTCGTGCTAATTTTTCCATCCGATTTTCGTATGGTGTGTATGGGCCTTTAGACTCAACGATTGACTTCATTTCCACTAGATAGTGAGTTTTGAAAGTAACCCGTCTATATGTTAAAGCTGTTTTTCCACTGCTAATTACTGGACTCTATCCACAGGATGATGCCTCCAATATCTATATTTCCAACACCATTTACATTGGAATCCTGGATAGACCCATCATCACAACAAATAATATCAGCTTTAACTTTACCTGTGTGTATAATCGGACTATGCAAACAAGTCTGAAACTGCCTGGAAATATTATACAACAGTAAGAAAAAAATATAAAGACATAGAGATTTTCTCGTGTAATATACAATCATATTTGTTCTCTCCTTCACTAACATCCCATTAACTATGATGTTTATAGTGATTGAACATAAATGCTATGTACACGCAGCACTGCATTTTGTGAATCTAAGGTGTTTTCCATATCCATATTTTTTACCTAATGGTGTTAAAGCAGACCTAACCATAGCTTTTTTTTTTAGTCATGTTCAAGTGAATGCTAAGTAATAAGTAAGTGTAACTTATCAATGGCTCCACCACAGGGATCACAGTTTTCACCCAGACAATGCTTTAATCTGCTTTTCTCTCCAGAATACCGGCACACCTCTGTTCAGGCATCACCCAGGGTCAGCACTTGCACTTCTTGCACTGAGATGCTAGCTCTGGGATCATACAACTTTACTGAAAAATTATAATTGTGTCATAATAAGCTGAAGACTGCTGGTTGGGGTTAGGGGGCTTTGCAGGATCAACAGAAAATAAAGACATGATCATAATTGAAAGCTAAAGGATAATCAAAGCAGAAGGTCAGACACATTAAGCTGGCCAAACACTGACCAAAATGTGTTTGCTTCAGCAGGGACCAGCTCAGTTTTGATCAGTGTGTGACCATCCTCCCCACAGCCTCCATCCCCTCTGCACTCACCCCCATGGGGGATACAGTTTCCCCGACCACACAGCCCGGTGCAGCAGTCCTGGGGTTTGAAAAATGCTCTGTTCTTCCCTTTCAACACTGACCAATGAGAACCGCTCTGATCTGTCCCAAATTCCTTAGGGAAAAAAGAGGAAGAACAGAGCATTTTTCAAACCCCAGGATTGCTGTACTGGGCTGTGTGGACGGTGAAACTATATTACCCATGGAGGTAAGTGTAGCAGGGACAGGGAAGTGGGGAATGTGTAGGGTGTTAGTTCACCTTTTTGTTCTGTAAAGGTAAACTTACATTTTAAGTTCACTGACAAAGTTTTTATTGCTGTCTGTGAACCCCAATGGTGAGATTTCCCTATACGTCCTGTGCTGGTGACAGGGTGTCACAGGAACAAAAAGTCATGGGAAAACTCCTCAATAGAAACAGACAGGAACAAAAATATTCTAGGGAAGGTTAGATCCTCTGACAGGCTTTATTGCTGTATGTATCTCTATGTCACACTGACACCTCTTTCTTTAGTTCCTGTCTAATGCCCCGTACACACCATCTGAATTTCCATCGGAAAAACCTTGGATGGTTTTTCCGACGGAATTCCGCTCAAGCTTGCCTTGCATACACACGGTCACACAAAAGTTCTCTGAACTTTCGACCGTCAAGAACGCGGTGACGTACAACACTACGACGAGCCGAGAAAATTACGTTCAATGCTTCCGAGCATGCGCCGAATTGTTTCCGAGCATGCGTAGGAATTTTGCGTGTCGGAATTGCTACAGACGATCGGAATTTCTGATAGGAACTTTTTCCGTCGGAAAAATAGAGAACCTGCTCTCAATCTTTTACTGGCGGAAATTCCACCAGCAAAAGTCCGATGGACCATATACATGGTCGGAATTTCCAACCAAAAGCTCACATCGCACTGTTGCTGGCGGAATTGCCGATCGTGTGTACGGGGCATAAGTCTAATGCCCTGTACACACGATAGGATTTTCCGATGGAAAATGTGTGATAGGACCTTGTTGTCGGAAATTCTCACCGTGTGTGGGCTCCATCACACATTTTCCATAGGAACTTCCAACACACAAAGTTTGAGAGCAGGCTATAAAATTTTCCGACAACAAAATTCAATGGGTTAAATTCCGATCGTGTGTACACAAATCCGACGCACAAAGTGCCAGGCATGCTCAGAATAAATTAAGAGACGAAAGCTATTGGCTACTGCCCCGTTTATAGTCCTGACGTACGTGTTTTACGTCACCGTGTTCAGAACGATCCGATTTTCCGACAACGTTGTGTGACCGTGTGTATGCAAGACAAGTTTGAGCCAACATCTGTCAGAAAAAATCCACGGATTTTGTTGTCGGAATGTCCGATCAATGTCCGACCGTGTGTACGGGGCATAAGAGTGACAGAAATCGAGGGGAAATATTACAATAATTTTGGAGTTTTTCTCGCAATTTTGGTGTTTTTTTTTTTAGGGGGACATGCCCAGTTATGTGCATAGATATTTGTTTCAACCTCTTAAACTTTATATTGTATATTATACTGTGTTGCACGAATAGTTGATAAGTCCCAAAACCTCAATTTAAGGACCAGCACTGTAGGGGAGTCCACCACCAGTAAGATATAAGGGGGCTTACTGGAATGTATGGACCCAATTGACATATGCCTAATGTGTGGTGTATAAACACCAGATAAGGGGATATTGCACCACTCTCCACACCGCTCTCATTCAACGATTCTGAAAAAAAATGAACTTCCACCTTCAATTCTACAGCAAGCTGTAACACGGCTATACAAGACCATCAACCTCAGGTTCAACAGCTACACATAGTGTAAATCTATACGGTAAAGAGATTTATTTAAAAAGTACAAATCACTCACATTTCAGTAGATATAAAAGTGCTTGTTAGATAATCTTTCTTGAACGGCATACAGGACGCAATGGTATAGACAGGACTCGACCCGACGCGTTTAGTCTATTATTATTATTATTACTATTATACAGGATTTATATAGCGCCGACAGTTTATGCAGCACTTTACAACATGAGGGCAGACAGTACAATTACAATACAATTCAAAACAGGGGGAATCAGAGGGCCCTGCTCGTTAGAGCTTACAATCTAGGAGGGAGAGTCAAGTTATAGAAGAGGGTAACTGCTGTGGGGGATGAGCTAATGGAGAAAATAGTGCAGTTGTTAGATGGAGGCAGGATAGGCTTCTCTGAAGAGGAAAGTTTTTTAGGGATCGCCAAAAGGTGGATACATTTGGAGACAGTCTGACAGATTGGGGTAGGGAATTCCAGAGGATGGGCGAGGCTCGGGAGAAGTCCTGGAGGCCGAAATGGGAGGAGGTGATGAGGGAGCTAGAGAGGAGGAGGTCTTGCAAGGAACGGAGACAGCGATTAGGTTGGTATTTTGAGATTAGGCTAGTGATGTAACTGGGCGCATAGTTGTGGATGGCTTTGTAACTTATTGTTAGTATTTTGAATTTAATACGTTGGGCGAGTGGCAGCCAATGGAGGGATTGGCAGAGAGGGGTAGCAGACACTGAGCAGTTTGTAAGGTGGATGAGTCTGGCAGCAGCATTCATGATGGACTGAAGGGGGGATAGTCTATTTAAAGGTAAGCCAATGAGAACGGAGTTGCAGTAGTCGAGGCGAGAGATAACCAGGGAGTGAATCAAGAGCTTTGTGGTTTCATTGGTTAGAAAGTCTAAACAGACATTATCTGGGATGATATCTAACATTCATCATTATGGTACATATGAATGTTATAACCCTTTAACATGGTGTGTTTCTAACAATGACATACAGATCTTTTCCAAAAAAGTTATTTATATCTACACATGAATCGAAAAATACCCACTATAATTTTAGTTGTTCCCTTTAGTTAGGGTCCTAGTACATATAAATTTTTTCACTTAAACAGCGCTGCACATTTTTTACACTGTTCTTTAGCACATAATTGTCCTTTGTTTTATTGGGACACAAGCGCAGTATATATATATATATATATATATATATATATATATATATATATATATATATATATATATAAAAATATATATATATATAAAAGGCTGAACCTGTATGGCTGGCCAGATGAATCCGGCAAGTTGAGGGCAAAAATAAAAATCTTCTTTGATTCATAGCTATAACCAGTTGAGCATTTGAGGAACAAAAAAAGAATGCCGCCTGGTGGGAGGCGACTCATTTATATATATATATATATATATATATATATATATATATATATATATATATACACACATACATACACACACATACATATACATACATACACACACATACATATACATACAGTATACACACAAATCACACTGAATACTTTCAAACCAGATCATTTTACTGCATCTTAAGGCTGGTTTCACACTGCCGCACTGCAGATAGATGTTGTATTAGGTTACATGTTGTTTGCCGTATTTTCTGACAGTACATCAAAAGTCCTGCATACGTCATCTTTGGTGTGCCTTCAGAAAACCCACAACCTATTAGAAAGTCTATGGGAAACCATGGGTTAACCGCATGAAAACCACAGGTACACCTGCGCTGTGGTTTGAGCGCAGAAACTGGCCTTAAAGTTTCTCTTGGCTTCCCAATGCATTCATTAAAATGTAACTTTTTACATTAGTGGACATTAGTGTTTAAGCTCCCGTTCACATTGGTGCGATTTGACATGCGATTTGACAGGTCAAATCGCATGTCAAATCGGAGCCTATTGCTGGCAATAGGAGCGTCCCGATCAGTGCACCGATTTCCAAAAGTAGTTCCTGCACTACTTTCGGCGACTTTGGGGGCGAGTTCAATAGATATCTGTGCATGAACCCGCACGGATGTCTTTCAAGTTGCCTCCCGAAGTTGGACTGAAATGCGGCTTTTAAATCGTGCAAGTTCAGATGAACTCACACGATTTCAAAGCCGTGCTCAGTGTGAACGATTGCTGAAAGCTATTGCTACTTATTAGGAAATAAATTGTGATTTAAATTGTTATTGGTTTTGTTACCTGAACATGTATTTGTTTTCTTAGGACGGTATACCTGTCTGGAGTCAATGGGACTGGATCATATCCCATTACCATGGCTGCTTATAAAAATCCATCATTTACAGACCCATATCAAAATAATGATGTAGTGACTGTCGGATCAAACATCTATGTGGGAATATTTGTGACAGGCGCTGATGGAAATCAATATGTTCTCCGGATAGAGAAGTGTGTTGCAAGTCCTACAAATAATCGTAGTGATGTAAATGCTTTTTATCTTATATACGATGGGTAAGTTTGTATTTCTTATTCAACCAATAGAGATGAATGAAAATGTAAAGACCTAGAACTTCACAGAGCACAGAGTACTAAATACAAAAGAAGACGTTAAAACTAACCGTATAAATATCTTCCTGATTTAGCTGGAATCAGTATAATAGGGCGTACACACGGTCGGACTTTGTTCGGACATTCCGACAACAAAATCCTAGGGTGTTGGGGTCCTGACCTTGACACAAGTCCAGTCCATGAACAGGGTGGGGAGGAGTTCATGGACCAAGGATTGGTTGCTTCAGCGTGACCAGTTCTCTCATATGCCTTTGCTCCGTGAGATCCGTGAGAATAATCCTGATGATTTCAGGAACTTTCTCAGGATGACGGACCCCGTATTTCACCGTCTGTTGGCTTCGCTGACCCCCTATATCAGCAGGCAGGATACCTGCATGCGGCAAGCCATCACTTCGGAGCAGAGGTTGGTCGCTACCTTGCGGTATTTGGCCACAGGGAGAAGTCTGCAGGACCTCAAGTTCTCGACAGGCATCTCCCCCCAGGCTCTTCTTTGTGGGCATTTACTGCTTGTGTTTGTTTTAGCTGACCCTGACAGAAATGTGTGGAGTCCAGAAAATGTCGTGATTGTGTAACCTTACAAAGCACTGTTGGCTGTTATTTACTAAATGCAAAGACACTTTTCACTACAAGTGCACTTGCAACTGCACTGAAACTGCACTTGTAGTGCAAAGAGGATTGGCCCTTAGGAAATTACCCCCATTTTCTCATAAAACAACAATTACATCACCCCAAAAGTGTTGTAGCATTGAGACAATAATCCACACATTCTTGATTAACAATCTTTTTAATACCTGCACAATCACATGTGCATTTACCAAAGGTTTTTCTGACAAACCAACATGTTTGTTGTATATCAATTTTTGTGGTGTCATTATCCAAAATCAAAATGTGCATTTTATAGAAAACAGGCCTGTGTAAAACCAACAAGAAAGACACAAATCTTGATCTTACAAAGTTCACATTTGGTAGAACTTGAAGGCAATATCAGACATGAGTATTTAGGAACTGTGTTTGATATTGCGTTCAGATGGGGGGAAATCACCCCTAGAAAAGCCAAATTTGGAAGATGCACACAAATTTCACAATGTCAACATGTGCTATCTGCCATCATGGGGGATCAAGGGACGTGTTTTGGGGGAGAAAGCCCTTCCTCACCGCTACTTTATTATTGAGGAAGGGGTTGCACCCCCAAAACGCGTCCATTGATCTCCTGTGATGACAGATAGCACATGTTGGCACACTGTGTGCATCCTCCAAATTTGACTTTGGGAAAAATCACAAAAACATTTCGCACATTGTAGCACACAAAAGAAGAAAGTGATTTGGAGGGGTTTTAAACTCGCCCCAAAACATCAATGATGTTTTTATATTTTGGAATAACATCATGACAACAACATTGATGTTTTGCTTGATGTTTTCCAATTGTAAATTATACCCCATGATCTCCCCGATCAGGATCTGGGCACTTTCGGATGTGAAAGGATCTTCATCCCCAACCTCACGATCACCTAAAAAGAGAGGAACCCCAAAATAAATTAGGTTTGCAAAAAAATGCCGCCATCCATCTCTTATCTGAGCCTGTGGTTGCAGACACTCACCTGTTGTGGTGACTACTTCCACCACGTCTTCTTCCTCCTGCTCATCTTGTGTTGGTGGGATTTCCCCTTCTTCCAGGGGGGGGGGGGCTCTGGTCTCCTGGGATGAGGGGTGTCCTCCCAGTCTTTTCTCCCCTATGTCAAACAAAATGGTATAATTAGCACACAGATATTTGATGGCAGAACTAGAAATAGGAAACATTGCTTGGAAGTGAGGTACAATTATCTATTTTAGCCGAGTTCCAAGATGTAGCTTTTTTAGTGTCCTTTGTCAACCTGCAATACTTTACCTGTTTGGTACAAGCTTCACAGATGTAGCCCCCCCTATAGTATACACTAGAGCACCTGTGTGGCCCCCTAATAAAAATGGTGTTCTGGGGTCCCACACTAGTGCTCCAGTGTCCAGATGTGAAAACAGTTGCTCAGTGTCCTCTCCTTACACACAATCTAGTTTGCATTTCATTCTAGTAACAAAGCCATCTACACAACCCAATTCTTTGAAGCCAAGTATAGGGCGTCAAAATGGTGGCCAAATGCATATGGCCTAAACAATGGTATTTTATCGTCCGAAATAAAAATGTGTGATCCGAACGAATAATGTGCCCATGAACATGAAAGTTGCCATTTTAAACTGTACAACAATTCCTAAAAGCACATGGAGCAGCACGAACGTAATAAACACAAAAAAAATAGGAACACAGCACAAATACTTACTTTTTTGCAGCACTCTCCGGATCTTTCTGTACTGCTCATGTTCTCGTAATTTCAGGTCCGACCACCGCTTCCTGAGCTGATCTTTCGATCGTCGTACCCCGAATTTCCGGTGCAGACTCCTGACCACTTTCGCCATGATCTTGGCCTTTCGGACATTGTGGTTGGGGTAAGGCCCATACTTTCCATCATAGTCGGCCTTCTTCAGGATGTCCACCATCTCCAACATCTCCCCAAAGGACATATTTGAGTCCTTAAATCTCCTTCTGGATCGGGACGTTTCAGGCTCCGGCCTTTCCTCCTCCTCCTCCTCCTCGTTGCTGTAATTAGCACGATCCTGCTGTCTATCCGCCATGTGCTCTTCCTCCACTGCGCCAAACGAAAAGGGGCGGGGAATAGACTAGAAAGAACGTCAGGGGCGGGCGGAGTTATACGCATGCCCAGTGTGTATAAATCGTAACGCGCGCGTCCTACGTACGATCTGTGAGCGGAGGAAGGAGCATCGGAGACGCCGATCGTGCTAACGAAGGTAGGATCTAAACTTGGGCCTATACTGCTTCGAAATGGAAGCCTATATTTTAACAAGATTAGGGGAGTTTGGCCTGACATTAGGGTTTGTCTTGTGTTGTGTCTTGCAGAGAAAATGGATGGGTTCAACGACCACAATTTCCTGCCCCTGTTCATTGACAAGTACAGGGAGCTGCCCTGTCTGTGGCAGGTGAGACACCCCCACTATAATCACAAACAGAAGAGGCAGGCAGCGCTGGAGAAACTACTGGAGTTGGTGAAGCCGGTGGTCCCCACAGCAACCATCCCTTATTTAAAAGCAAAAATTGGTGGCCTGAGGAGCACGTATCTTAGGGAGCGCAAGAAGGTCACAGATTCCCAGAGGTCCGGAGCTGCAGCAGATGACGTTTATGTCCCCAGGCTTTGGTACTATGAGAGACTGCGATTTCTGTCAGACCACACTGAAGTCAGGGAATCCCTCTCTACTCTTCCTTCCACACTTCCTTCCATACCAGCTGAGGCTTCCGATGTCCAACCTGGGCCTTCCAGCCAGGAAGAAGTGGAGGAGCCCAGCTGGATTCAGGTATAGCATTCTTCTACTGATTTCTGGGCAATAAATAAATGATGTTTACTAGATGTTAGTATTGATCACTAATTGCTGATAAAAAAAAGTGTTTTACATATCAATAGACAGTAGTGGGCACCCAAAATTGGGACAAGAATGCAAAATGCTGGGCTCAGAATGATAGTCTGTTATATTTGTTAACATTCAATTTGCAGCAGTCAGGAGGTGAAAATTGTGTGTGATTGATGTAAAAAATACTAAAACTATGTCCCTTTTTCATACACAGGAAGACCTCAGCCAGGAGGAGGCTGTGGAATGTGGCAGCCAGGAGGAGGCGGGGATTAGTGGCAGCCAGGAGGAGGCGGGGATTAGTGGCAGCCAGGAGGAGGCGGGGCTAAGTGTCAGCCAAGAGAAGCCTGGGACAAGTCGCAGCCTGACTGAGTCTCAGGTTCCTCCCCTCCGCCTGCCACATAAACGAGCCAGGAAGATGACTCCCAGTCCTGTGCAGGATTCAGCATACAGGCAGATGCAGGAGGCTTCAGCGTCCCTCAGAGCCTTCCCCAGTCCTGAAGAGGCCTTTGCCTGCATGGCTGCCACCAAATTGCTGGGCATGCAGGAGGGCCAACGCAAGATCTCTGAGGACCTGATTTATAAAGTCCTACGTAAGGGGGAGAGTGGGGAACTGACACCCAAGACGGATGTCATTGAGATCGACGATCCTCCTCCTCCTCTTGCTGCCACAACTCCACCACCACAGCCAAAGCCTGTAAGGAAGCGTGGAAGGAAGACCTGAGAGTGATGACCCTGGGTTCAGTCTGGTCTGACAGAAGATGCAGTCTCTCGTATGACCACAGCCTGGGGACACAGATGTCATCTGCTGCTTTCCGGATCTCTGGGACTTCTGGACCAGACTGCACTCCCTTAGATATGGACTCCTCAGGCCACCAATTTTGCTTTTAAATAATTGATGTCTGCCCTGGGGGTCCAAGGCTTCGCCAATTTCTGCAGTTTCTCCAGCGTTGCCTCCCTCTTTGTTTTTTTATAGTTGTGACCCCTTAATAAAAAATTTTCGGTAAATTCTACTCTCCTGTGTGTGTTTTCATCCAAAAAGGACAGTTTGTTGGTGACGATTCAGGTACATTTCTAAAAACATAAAATGTGAAATTAACAAGGGACAACAACACCAAACAATCTCCTACAGATTAAATAGAACAACATATCAATGGTGTTGTGGGAACTTGTCACAAAAAACACACAAACATTTTCGGGGGTACAAATCAAAATCACCAAAAAAAAAAATTAAAAAAAGAGAAACACAAAAAAAGAATCTACATTAAAGTCAAAAAAAAAAAAAATATGTTGTCAGATGTGAGAAATCAAAATATATTGAGGGAATCCCGATAAATAGTAACGAAAGAAGTTTGTGAGAAGTGTGTGTGAATATGAGCATCAAAACTACTTAATTCTTGTGACATTATAAAGAAGAAGAGAGTGCGCTGTATTAAACCATTTTGAACATGGCAGCGTGACGAAAGTGCTGTATCCATTGCGAACGCTAAGTTTACCAGAACGAGCTGTCCCGTGTCGGAATTTCTTCTGAGCATGCGTGGCACTTTGTGCGTCGGAACAGGCCACACACGGTCGGAATTGACGCGATCGGATTTTGTTGTCGGAAAATTTTATCTCCTGCTGTCCAACTTTGTGTGTCTTGTATCAAAAATGAAGAGGTTACTATAGTTCTGAAAATTCTCATACGACAGAATACAACTCAGGAAGTGATGTAATGTGTTGTATTGTAATGTATTCTTTTGTTTTCAATCATGCGTGGTCTTGCTCTTCTGATTAAACGGAAATTTCTATGTTTGTCCATTTGGATAATTTCAGATGAACTGTCGGGATCGGCTCTCTAAAGCTGTGTACTAAAGATCAGATTATCGTACAATCGCTCTGAAAGCGGTATTTTTTGCCCGATTTTCTTTAGTACACAGCTTTAGAGAGCCGATCCCGGTACAGTTTTCGTCTAAAAAAAATCAGAAGAGCAAGACCACGCATGTTTGGAAACAAAAGAATACATTACAATACAACACATTACATCACTGGTCTAAAGCCTAGTGCTTTAGACCAGTGTTATCTCCTCCACTAGTAGAGGCAACATTTTACAGAAAATCTTGGAAGGAAAAGCCATTCATAAAATAGATCATTTTTGCCCTTGACTGCGGTACTGGTTTAGATTGCCAAAAATAAAATGCTTCATGTCCAGATTAGTGCGTTGTGGTGCCATCCATTCTGAGTAGCACCCCAAAGCAAGGAACTGATGGTGCGGCCACATTGCACAGAAGGAAGGGTTTAAAGGGGTATAGGTAAATAGGACCTGAGCCTGTGTGCTGTATACAAGGCATACTAATAAAGTGCTCCATGATTGTATATTTCTTTTAAAGTTAAATGTGGCAAACTCTTTTAAAGGCAAAGAAATGAAATGGCTCACTGAGATCATCACCAATTTAAAATCAAGGCAAAAATCAAAGCCTAATTATGAAAAGTAATATTTCATTTTCCTAAGTCATGCTAAAACCGACCAGTTTGGTCAGCAGTGTAAAAAAAAAATTTTATATATTTTTTTTCTTATTTACAGCTGTGTCCAGGGAACTGTTGCCACAACTGTGTTAGAAAATGGCAAAGCATTAGATGCCGGTTTCAGCGTAAGCTCATTTCAGTTTCAAAATCAGGACAATGTAAACCTTTTCTGTGAAGTACGTTTGTGTGACAAGACCACTGAAACATGTACTGGGGTAAGTGATCAATACATTTTGTCTGATAAGAGGCTGACGTTGTTTGGCAGCAATGAAGCATTACGTAAGGTGCCCATGGGCATTAGATGACAGTCTGGACTGTCTACTGTCTAGAGCAGTGATTCTCAACCTGGGGGTCAGGACCCCCTCGGGGGTCGAATGATGATTTGCCAGGGGTCACCAAATCCTTTGGCTGTTCCTGAAGCCCGCACCGCTCACCCAGCCTTTTTGCGGCCGCAAAGCAGGGCTGTCCCTGGAGCCCGTGGCCACCCACTCAGCCTCTTCGTAGCTGCCCATTCAGTTCACGGCATGGCTGGGGGGGCAGAGACTAGAGGTCAGTTGACTGGTGAGGAATGTGAAGTGGGAGGGGCTGGAGGAGACCCATCTCCTGATTTTGGCATAGGTGTCACTGCTACGAGACGCCACAAAGTCGGAGACACAGTGAGTAGCACTACCTGTGATTAGAGTTGCCATTAAAAGTCCCCACTACAGTTCTCAGATCAGCAGATGACCTTGATCAAGAGCACCTAAGTTGGTTGATCAGAACTCCCCCCAGCACTGCCACTTATCCCACCCCCACCAAGGAGTAAGAGAAGGAATAAAAATAGAGAATACATGGAAGGGAGAGGAAAAGAGGGGGAGGAACAAAGAAAAAGGGAGATAAAGAACAAAAAAACAAGAAAGACGGCTAGAGAGAGGGACGGGGGAAAAAAAAACAATAAATTAGGATAGAGAAGGATAAAAGGGAAAGAAAGGAGAACAAAGAGAAAGGGTGGTACATCCTAAAATGTACCATCAGGGATTTTAATACTGTACGAGTGTAAGGGACTCAGGGAGCGCTAATTGTCTGTGGGTTAGGGGCGTAAATTACTTGTTTTGCCTTGGGTGCTGACAACCCATGCTATGAAAATAATTTTATGGTTAGGGGTTCCCACAACTTGGGAAATTTTACCAAGGGGTCACGGCAATAGAGGGGTTGAGAACCACTGGTCTAGAGGTAACATGCATACACTATTGCTGATGATAATTGTGGGAAGCACAGCTATTATACCCTCCTAAAAAAAAGTGCTCTGTGTCTGCAGTTTGCCTTCCCACCAACGTACCATTCATGTTAAGAGATCCAGCAGTTGCCACTTATGACTGGTTGTCAGTAGGGATGAGCCGAACACCCCCCGGTTCGGTTCGCACCAGAACCTGCGAACGGACCGAAAGTTCGCACGAACGTTAGAACCCCATTGACGTCTATGGGACTCGAACGTTCGAAATCAAAAGTGCTCATTTTAAAGGGTAATTTGCATGGTATTGCCCTAAAAAGGGTTTGGGGACCCGGGTCCTACCCCAGGGGACATGTATCAATGCAAAAAAAACTTTTAAAAACGGCCGTTTTTTCGGGAGCAGTGATTTTAATGATGCTTAAAGTAAAAAAAAAAAAAGTGAAATATTCCTTTAAATATCGTACCTGGGGGGTGTCTATAGTATGCCTGTAAAGTGGCGCATGTTTCCCGTGTTTAGAACAGTCCCTGCACCAAATGTCATTTTTAAAGGAAAAAATCTCATTTAAAACTGCTTGCGGGTTTAATGTCATGTCGGGTCATGGCAATATGGATGAAAATCAGTGAGACAAACGGCATGGGTACCCCCCCAGTCCATTACCAGGCCCTTTGGGTCTTGTATGGATATTAAGGGGAACCCCGCACCCAAATTAAAATAAGGAAAGGCCCTATATACTCTGAACAGCAGTATACAGGCGGTGCAAACAAGACAGGGACTGTAGGTTTGTTGTTAAGTAGAATCTCTTTGTAATTTTGAACGGGTACATTTTTAACGTGTTTAGCTCCAGCCAAAAAATCTTTTTTAAGCTTTTTGGAAAACATAGGGAAGGGTTATCACCCCTGTGACATTTGTTTTGCTGTCTTTCCTCCTCTTCAGAAGATTTCACCTCACTTTTTGTCCCAATGAAAAATGTTTTTTGAAAATTTGGGTTTTTTTGTGGAACAAGGATTGGAAAGCATCAGTGGAAAGGAGAAATAGTTTTCCCATATTAACTCTTACAGGAGAGAATTTCCCTTCCTAGGGGTAGATTTCATCTCACTTCCTGTTGTCTCCTTCCGTTTGCAAGTAGGAGTCGTTTGTAAGTTAGATGTTTGAAAGTAGGGTCCTGCCCTATATACTCAGCAGAAATTTGGGCCTTAGGTGTTGCTGTGGCCACAACACTGTAAGCCCTCACAGGGCCCTGCTGTGAAATATTAGATCAAGAATTGTAATTACATGCCCCTGTTGAACAGGAGCTGAAAAATTAGGCCTTAGGCACTGGTGCTGGTGCCACAACACTGCAACCCCTCACAGACACTCTAGTTGGAACGCAGGAACGAGCCCTGCTGCAAAGTATTGCATCAAAAATTGTAATTACACGCCCCTGTTAGACAGGGGCAGAAAAATTGGGCCTTAGGCACTGGTGCTGGTGCCACAACACTGCAACCCCTCACAGACACTCTAGTTGGAGCGCAGGAACGAGCCCTGCTGCAAAGTATTGCATCAAAAATTGTAATTACACGCCCCTGTTAGACAGGGGCAGAAAAATTGGGCCTTAGGCACTGGTGCTGGTGCCACAACACTGCAACCCCTCACAGACACTCTAGTTGGAACGCAGGAACGAGCCCTGCTGCAAAGTATTGCATCAAAACTTGTAATTACACGCCCCTGTTAGACAGGGGCAGAAAAATTGGGCCTTAGGCACTGGTGCTGGTGCCACAACACTGCAACCCCTCACAGACACTCTAGTTGGAATGCAGGAACGAGCCCTGCTGCAAAGTATTACATCAAAAATTGTAATTACACGCCCCTGTTAAACAGGGACTGAAAAATTGTGCCTTAGGCACTGGTGGTGGCGCCCAGAACCAAAAATGTTCTTACAAGCTATCAGCGTGATGATTGAGGAGGAAGAGGATAATTACTCAGGGATAGTCACTCAGCATCAGCATAGGCAGTCTTTGAAGGGATCTGAGATTTCAAAAAAAATTATTCGGTTACATCAGCATCAGGTGCTTGGTAGCTGGTGGTGATCCAAGACTGATTCATTTTTATGAAGGTCAGCCGATCGACCGAGTCGGTGGACAGACGCACCCTGTGATCGGTTACCACGCCTCCAGCAGCACTGAATGTGCGTTCCGAAAGAACGCTGGATGCAGGACAGGCCAGTAGCTCAATTGCATACTGTGCAAGCTCTGGCCAGTGATCCATCCTCAAGACCCAGTAACCCAGAGGATTTTCAGTGGGAAAGGTGTCCAAGTCTGATCTTGCCCCTAGGTATTCCTGCACCATGTAAAACAGACGCTGGCGATGGTTGCTGGAACCGATCATACCTTGGGGCTGGGGACCAAAATATTGTCTGAACGCATCGGTCAGATGGCCACCTTCTCCACCGCTCCTTCTTTGACTGACCGAAGCCTCAGCAACACGTTGTCCAGAAACAGGAGTTTGTAACCTCCCAGTCTCTGGGAACGCATTGCACAGACCTTTCTGCAAGGCCTCCCGAAGATGTTTCATCCTCTGCTCCCTCTGCGATGGCAAGATAAGGTCCGCAACCTTACCCTTGTAACGTGGATCAAGGAGGGTTGCCAGCCAGTATTGGTCCTTCTCCTTGATACCACGAATACGAGGATCCTTACGCAGGCTTTGCAGGATCAGGGAGGCCATGCAGCGTAGGTTTGCTGAGGCATTCGGTCCGGAGTCCTCTGGGTCACTAAGGACGACAACGTCCGCAGCCACCTCCTCCCAGCCACATACAAGTCCATGTGTTTCTTGGGACTGATCCCTTAAAGACTGCTGCTGATGCTGAGTGCCAGGCTCCACCTCCATACTGACACAATCTTCCTCCTCCTCCTCCTCCTCCTCGTCCTCTTCCTGTGTGATCGGCGGGCACGCAGGAACACTGTCTGGATAAAGGGGGCCTTGAGAGCTAAGGAAGTCCTCCTCTTCCTGCCTCTGTTCTGCCTCAAGTGCCCTGTCCATTATTCCACGCAGCGTGTGCTCCAACAGGTGGACAAGGGGGACAGTGTCACTGATGCATGCACTGTCACTGCTCACCATCCTCGTGGCCTCCTCGAATGGTGACAGGACAGTGCATGCATCCCTGATCATGGCCCACTGGCGTGGGGAAAAAAAACCAAGCTCCCCTGACCCTGTCCTGGTGCCATAGTCGCACAGGTACTCATTGATGGCCCTCTGCTGCGTGTGCAGCCGCTGCAGCATGGCCAACGTTGAGTTCCACCTGGTGGGCATGTCACAGATTAGGCGGTTCTTGGGCAGGTTAAACTCCTTTTGGAGGTCCGTCAGCCGAGCACTGGCATTATATGACCGGCGGAAATGCACACAGACTTTCCTGGCCTGCCTCAGGACATCCTGTAAGCCCGGGTACCTGCCCAAGAACCGCTGCACCACCAAGTTAAGGACATGAGCCAAACAGGGCACATGGGTCATTTGTCCCTGTCGGAGGGCAGAGAGGAGGTTGGTGCCATTGTCGCAAACCACCATTCCTGCCTTAAGTTGGCGTGGCGTCAACCACCTCTGAACCTGCCCCTGCAGAGCTGACAGAACCTCTGCCCCAGTGTGGCTCCTGTCCCCCAAGCACACCAGCTCAAGCACCGCATGGCATCTTTTGGCCTGCGTACTTGCGTAGCCCCTTGAACGACTACGGAGCACCGCTGGTTCCGAGGAAGAGGCCATGGAGGAAGAAGAAGAGGAGGGGGTGGAGGAGAGAGGTGTGTCACAATCAGCATTTTGGAGGCGTGGTGGCGGAACAACCTCCAACACTACTGCACCTTGTCCTGCATCCTTCCCAGCTGCCAGCAGAGTCACCCAATGCGCCGTGAAACGTAGGTAACATCCCTGTCCATGCCTGCTGGACCATGAGTCAGCGGTAATATGCACCTTACCGCTGACCGCCCTGTCCAGCGAGGCATGGACATTGCCTTCCACATGCCGGTAGAGAGCCGGAATCGCCTTCCGTGAGAAAAAGTGGCGTTTGGGTACCTGCCACTGAGGAACCGCACATTCCACAAACTCACGGAAGGGGGCAGAGTCTACCAACTGAAAAGGCAGCAGTTGAAGTGCTAGCAATTTTGCCAAGCTAGCATTCAACCGCTGGGCATGTGGATGGCTGGGAGCAAACTTCTTTCGGCGGTGCAGCAGCTGGGGCAGGGAAATTTGCCTGGTACAATCTGACGTCGGTGTACCAAAAGCAGATTGCCCACAAGTACTTGGCTGTGACACACCTAATTCTACACCTTCATTCCTCTCACTGCAGGTCTCAGAGAGGACTGGAGGTCTAGTGGGGTTGGAAATCTCAGCTGATGAGGAGCAAGGAGAGATCCTCTTTGTTCTTTGGTGTGGGTCTTTTAGATACGCTTGCCAACGAACTGCATGGCAGGTCAACATATGTCTGGTCAAGCATGTGGTACCCAAGCGGGAGATGTTTTGGCCACGCGAGATACGCTTGAGACATATGTTGCAAATAGCAGCGGTGCGATCTGATGCACTGGTCTCAAAAAAGGCCCACACCAAAGAACTTTTTGAATAACGCGCAGAGACTGCAGCGCCCTGCACATGTGGAGCTTTGGGGTGTGATGCAGTCAATGTGCTGCCCTTAGGCTGGCCCCTGGAGGGCATCCTGCCTCGTTGGTGATGTGCCGCCTCCTCCTCCTCCTCTCTCCTATCAGGCACCCACGTTGAGTCAGTGACCTCATCATCCCCTCCCTCCTCATCACTGGAGCAAACCTGGCAGTCCTTCTTGGGCACCCCCTCTGTCCGTGCTCATGTTACTGCCTTCATCGAGCTCAGTATCATCATCAGAGCCTTCCAAACGCTGGGCATCCTCCTGCAGCATGTACCCAACACTGTGGTCAAACAGTTCGAGGGAATCCTCAGGAGGACATGGTGGAGCTAGGGAAGGAGTCACTGATGACATTGAGCTGAGGGAAGAGGCCGCTGCTTTGCCAGACAAAGCACCCTGGGTGAGAGAGGATGAGGAGGATGAGGACGGCTTGGTCATCCACTCGACCAAGTCTTCCGCATGTTGCGGCTCAACATGGCCAGCTGCCGAAAAAAAGGCCAAGCGTGTCCCATGGCCACGTGCTGATGAGGATGCACTGTCTCCACGACCAGCACTAGACACAGAGCCTGCTTGCCCTCTCTTATTGGCTTGTGACTGTCTGCCTCTCCTTCTTGGCCTTCCAGACATACTAATTGCCTGTAGCTGCACTAAGCTGGGATAGAACACCAGTAATTTTCTTCAGGTAGCTTTATATACTGTAACCAGACAAGCCTGCCTGTCAGTAGGAAGATAACAGGAACGGATCTAGCTGAACACTGTGAGCAGGACGCACTGTACTAAATGTCAACAGTCTAGCTGCCTGACCGTGGTACTAATAGGATCAAATAGAACACCAGTAATTTTCTTCAGGTAGCTTTATATACTGTAACCAGACAAGCCTGTCTGTCAGTAGGAAGATAACAGGAACGGATCTAGCTGAACACTGTGAGCAGGACGCACTGTACTAAATGTAAATAGTCTAGCTGCCTGACCGTGGTACTAATAGGATCAAATAGAACACCAGTAATTTTCTTCAGGTAGCTTTATATACTGTAACCAGACAAGCCTGCCTGTCAGTATGAAGATAACAGGAACGGATCTAGCTGAACACTGTGAGCAGGACGCACTGTACTAAATGTAAATAGTCTAGCTGCCTGACCGTGGTACTAATAGGATCAAATAGAACACTTGTAATTTTCTTCAGGTAGCTTTATATACTGTAACCAGACAAGCCTGCCTGTCAGTAGGAAGATAACAGGAATGGATCTAGCTGAACACTGTGAGCAGGACGCACTGTACTAAATGTAAATAGTCTAGCTGCCTGACCGTGGTACTAATAGGATCAAATAGAACACCTGTAATTTTCTTCAGGTAGCTTTATATACTGTAACCAGACAAGCCTGCCTGTCAGTAGGAAGATAACAGGAACGGATCTAGCTGAACACTGTGAGCAGGACGCACTGTACTAAATGTAAATAGTCTAGCTGCCTGACCGTGGTACTAATAGGATCAAATAGAACACCTGTAATTTTCTTCAGGTAGCTTTATATACTGTAACCAGACAAGCCTGCCTGTCAGTAGGAAGATAACAGGAACGGATCTAGCTGAACACTGTGAGCAGGACGCACTGTACTAAATGTAAATAGTCTAGCTGCCTGACCGTGGTACTAATAGGATCAAATAGAACACCTGTAATTTTCTTCAGGTAGCTTTATATACTGTAACCAGACAAGCCTGCCTGTCAGTAGGAAGATAACAGGAACGGATCTAGCTGAACACTGTGAGCAGGACGCACTGCACTAAATGTAAATAGTCTAGAAGATAACAGGAACGGATCTAGCTGAACACTGTGAGCAGGACGCACTGCACTAAATGTAAATAGTCTAGAAGATAACAGGAACGGATCTAGCTGAACACTGTGAGCAGGACGCACTGCACTAAATGTAAATAGTCTAGAAGATAACAGGAACGGATCTAGCTGAACACTGTGAGCAGGACGCACTGCACTAAATGTAAATAGTCTAGAAGATAACAGGAACGGATCTAGCTGAACACTGTGAGCAGGACGCACTGCACTAAATGTAAATAGTCTAGAAGATAACAGGAACGGATCTAGCTAAACTGAATACAGTGTATATATATATATGCAACACCTGGGATGCATATATATACACAATACACTGTAAGTGCAGCTAACTGACTGACTGTTCTGCCTAATCTATCTAACTCAAATCAAATGACACTGTCTCTCTCTCTCTCTATCTCTCAGCACACCGGAACACACACTACACAGGGCCGCCGTGCAGGCGGCCTTATATAGTGTGGGGCGTGTACTAAATCCCCTGAGCCATAATTGGCCAAAGCCTCCTTGGCTTTGGCCAATTACGGCTCTCTGTTCAGGCGGCGCTGTGATTGGCCAAGCATGCGGGTCATAGTGCATGCTTGGCCAATCATCAGCCAGCAATGCACTGCGATGCCGCAGTGAATTATGGGCCGTGACGCGCCACACGAATTTGGCGCGAACGGCCCATATCGTTTGCAATTCGGCGAACGACCGAACAGCCGATGTTCGAGTCGAACATGGGTTCGACTCGAACACGAAGCTCATCCCTAGTTGTCAGATCTTCACTATCTGTGCATTTACATATTACTGTCCATGGCCACCTGAAAGTGATTTTGCCATAAGAGAAGTACGGGGGTTGCTATTGTTGGCCGCCTCCTGAAAATTCTAGCGGCCTGGCTATATCTACTAAAAGCGGTATTAAAATCAAAACCAAAAATGGAATATATTGCAGCTTACCAATCATTAGATGTGGCTGCATAAGTTTTCTTTTTTTTAGGCTTTTTTCCCTCTGCTTTACCCTGGTGATCTGGCCAGCAACACATCTCCTGTATTAGAGTGACCCCACTCTGGATGAAGGAGCACAGGGGCACATTTGGACAGCAGCATTGTCAGTCTGGGAGGAGTGGAGTGTTATATGTAATAGCAGTTTTAAATATACTAATAAACTGAAGCCAAACTCCGGCTAACATTTTATAAGCAGTCACAGCAGACATTTTTTTTTTTTACTCTTGAGATAAAGGTTTTACATGAGTAAATAAAAACTAGTCATTGTAAGCACCCCTGCCAGTGTTAAATGGTTTGTCTTAACCCAGTAACTGGTACATCTGTGGGACAGCTTGTTCTTTTGAAAAACAACAGACTTACTGCCAGATTACCAGATGAAAATAAAAGAAAAAAAGCACACGAAAATGAATACAGACATCACATCTAAGAATTGGTAAGCTGCAATAAAATAAATGTTTGCTTTAAAGGGGTTGTAAACCCTCATGCTTTTTCACCCTAATGCATCCTGTGCATTAAGGTGAAAAAACTTCTGTCACTCAGCAGCCCCCCTAGCCCCCCTTTTTACTCACCTGAGCCCGTTCGTTCCCTTGGCGGAGACGCACTCTACCTCTCTGCCCGGGGTTCTCGGCTCTTGATTGGATAGATTGATAGCAGCGCAGCCATTGGATTCCGCTGCTGTCAATCAAATCCAGTGACGCCGGGTGCTAGGGGGCGGGGCCAAGCGGCATTCTGTGTCCATGAACGCAAATGCTGGACTTGAGAGCAGTAACCCCATGGGAGAGCGCTTCACCTAGGGGGTTTCCAGATGCCAGGAGGGGCTGCGAGCGCCACCAGGGGACCCCAGAAGATGAGGTTCGGAGCCACTCTGTGCAAAACGAACTGCACAGTGGAGGTAAGTATGATATGTTTGTTATTTAAAAAAAAAAAAAAAAAAACATTGAGGGTTTAGTAACCCTTTAAGTACTATTAAAAAAAAAACATATATGCTGTAAGTGTGTGTCAGAAAAGTTGCAGCTACTCAGACAGCGAAAGAAAGCACTGGTTACCAGGGAGAGAGGAATAAAGTATTTGTACTTTCCTCCTAGCCAAATGAGCTTTTATCCATTAAATGCTTGGGGGACCCTGCATGGATAAATTATGCACAAAGCAGCCAAATACTCCTCTCGGGTGCCCTGTTGGCTCCTCCCTCTGCTGAGTGCCTGCACAGCAAGCTGCTTGCCATGGGGGCACCAGTGAGTGCTCACCCCCAAGCTCTGCTCTGTGTGTCCATAAGACACATAGATCTGGGCTTGGCCCCATCCCCGCTTCCTCATCACTGAATCTGACAGCTGCGGGAGCCAATGTCTCCCACTGCTGTATCTGAGCCAATGAGGAGTAAGAATGCCTCGGCTCTCGTGCACAGTGTTGGATCGAGATTGGGATCAGGTAGGTATTTAGGGGGGCTGCAGGAGGAGCTGCATGCAGAAGGCTTTTTATCTTATTGCATGGAATACAGTAATGTAAAAAAAGCTTCTGACTTTACAACCACTTTAGCAGCAGCCTGGAGTTGGGCTCTAAAAGCCCCTTATCTTCTCCTTATGCTACTAGACATTCTCTACATATCTCAGATTATCAGGTCACCTAGATTTGGAGCCATGGCCTATGTTGGGTAGTGCTGTGGTCCTTCTTCAAGCTGGCTGGGAAATGTGCATGTGCAACCGTATCTTCATAGGATTTATGGAGAAACCATTTACTTGGGAGCCTGCAGGGCAATTACTTTACCATTAGGGCCTATGGAAAAAAGTAAGCATTCATGACTTATTATTCAGGTCATTTTATTGCTTGGTTGACAAGTATTTCCATGCAGATGACAGACAGTTTCATTTAATTTTGTTCATGGGACAAGAACCTTAGTTCCCTTGTTTGTATAACCATACGGCATTTTATAATCACCTATGATGTGTGTAAGTATATAAATGGAAGGACTGAACCAAAATACAGAATGAGGATCCTATTATTGCACATGAGGAAAAGGGATCTCTGGGTTCAATAAGCAGGGTCTGCACAGCAATTAAGTACAGCATATAGGTGTGCAGTGTAAAATACATCTATTGTTGTGGTGCTCAAGAGTCACAGCTGCAGTGTCATTTTGCCTACAGGAATGCAAAACAGAAAATATTGTGTGCACAGCCGCCGGCACCGTCATGTATTCACGCACACATATGTTATGTTTTGAAAATCATGCCTATATGCATGTGTGAATAGATGCTGCTGCTGACAATTACATATGCTATAATAAAATAATAAAAATATAGAAACTCATCATGATTTGCTATTTACAATTAAAATATCAGACATGTCAACTAGTCTAACAGTTTATGATTTTTTTTTTGCTTGTTCTTCACAGTGCGCCCGTGCTAAATCCTTCAATACACCTACTAATGAAGTCGAGATAGGCCTACCCATTGATGGTATGTCACAATAACTATCATTTACATATGCACAGAAATGTGTTTTGTTTGTCATAATATTATCATAAGACAGTCTTTTAAATTATTAATCCTATTTTTTATATTCCCTGCACATATATGGGTGTTGTATCAGCAAAAGTGAAAATAACATCTATAGTAAAACGACTCCATAGTGTCTTAATCAAGGTCCATCTTTTAGCACTCAAAGGGCATTATGTATCAATCAATTATGTATCAGTTCTTATTACGAACTGTTTACTTTGCTTCAACTATCTATCAGAATAAGGATTGCCCTAAAGTTGTGAATATGTTTGAGATTGTAGAAAAATAAGTCCACTTCTTAAGCCCCACACTAACACTAACAGTAATCACTGTGCTCTCCTGGCAGGGACACCGCCATAGGCGTGCACAGGGGGTGCTGCTTCCTTCTTCCTCTCCCTCCAGCTGCTGTGGGGGATATTTCAGAATGGAGAGTGGGGGGAGAGGCTAGCAATTATGTCATTTAATGGCCCTTCCTTTTCTAAATGAACATAGCGAACACACTTACTCACTGTGTTCATTCATAACTGAAGCATAGTAAACTGTGTATACTATGCTTCAGTTTGTGAATGAACAGGAAGCCACTCAGCACAGAGCACAATCTTGTTCATTCACTGTCCAGTGCAGCTGAGGCCTCAGAGAAAGGCATGTGAGTTTGAGCTTTGTGGTGCACACCCTAATGCAATAAGCTGCGCACACCTATGGACGCCAACCCCCCCCCCCCCCACCCACCTAGGAGAACACAATGGCTCCATGGTAGGGGAATCTAGCGATATTTTTTCCTGCCACCAAAGAAAATTGCTCTGTCTATGGCCTGCTTTTGGCTACGTTCATTCCTCTGTGTGTTTGATGCAGTATGTTTAAGGCACAATTTATTTGAGTTTTAGATGCATTTGATATGTGTTACCATTCATTCTAATGGAAGGTGCATTTTTCTCAGGAAAACAAAGCATGCAGTAAAAAAAACCTTTTCTTTACACACCTTACCACACAGTTGCAAAAAGCATAGGTGTGATAGCATCCCTTATAAGAAGACATTAATATGCAAAGCCCAGAGGATTTTCCACTGTTCATGCTGGTAAAAGCTAGTGCACTGGCCTTAGTGTGTGGCTTTCTTTTCCTTTTGTCTTTTTTTATGTGTGGCTCATCTCCATGGTTTGTCCCATTTCTTTGTGTGGTAAACATATCACTGATCCTGACTGAGGCCGGGTTCACATATGCAAATTGTTTGCGGGTTTCCCCACATCCAATTTGCATGACAGGAGAGTGTAACCGACTCTCAATGGAGGCAGTTCACACAGCTCCAGGGCACCCGTGGGCCGCACTTAAAAATGTAAACCTGATTCACACCTGAATCGGTGAACAGGATTGCACTGGACCCCATGCTGTGAGCCGTGGCTGCAGCATATGTGAACCCCGCCCAAGGGCTCATTCGCACGTTCTGTGCATATTTCCCGCAGCGCATTCAAAACGCACTGGGTGTGCGATCTGCTGCAGGTGTCAATATATACCTAACAACACCCCAAACGCAGATTACAAATGCACTAACTGTCCTCCCCCCCGCCCGATCCCTGAACACTTACCTACCTCCTCTCATGATCCAGCGCTGCAGCTCTTCATTTCCTCTTCTCACAGGAGACTCAGGCAGCAGTGGGAGCCATTGGCTCCTGCTGTTGTCAGCCAAGTCCTGTGAGGAGGGAGTGGACACATAGCTGAGCCATGCTGTGTGTGTCTATAGACGCACGCAGTGCCCGCGGGTGCCCCCATGGCACAGGGCTTGCTATTGGGGCACCAGTGAAATGAACCAGAGGACAGCATTGACAGGGGATGCCAGCAAAGGAGATAAGGCAGGTCTCTGTTCACTATCATTCCACAGAGCTGGTAGATATAAACATATTTTTTTAACTTTAAGAAAAAAATAGCCTTTACAATTACATTAACCCCTTGGAGCTGGCGCGTCCCAGCCCTTTAAGGGGTTTAGGATGGCAGGAGGGAGGGTTGATGATCATGTGACCAATGTGAATGGCTGTCACAGCAGTCACATGATCAGAAAGTTCTCGATCGCAAGCAGCGGTTGGGAGCTTTCCGTTAGCCGCCGGTAACTGTTCCGGGAGAGCACAGCTGTATTTGCACTAATGCACACAAATATGCGGCCCACCCGTCGTGAGGCCACATATTTAGAGGTTAAAGTTGTAGTTTAATCTGAAAATTTTTCTCATGCTAATGACATTTTAAAATAAAACGTTTTACTTTATTATAGACTCAGTAATGTCATCACTGGTTTTCTGTGCTTTTCTATGCAATGCAGGCAGATTATTGCTGGTGGGAGGGTCCAGAGGGTGCTATATAACTTTCTGAAAACATCACAGCACCCTGCTTCATTACTCCCCTGAAGAGCCCTCAGCCCTGATGCAAGAAGTTGGCTGGCTGTTGGGAGATCTTATACAAATATCAGAATAGATTTCAGTCTTGAGGGCATTCCAGGGCAGATTGTGTGCATGCACACCACCCTAGGTAACACCCACATGCATACCTCCCAACTGTCCCTGATTTCGAGGGACTGTCCCTGATTTCGAGCAATATCCCTCTGTCCCTCATTCCTCCTCATTTGTCCCTCATTTTGGTCTGATCTATATAGTTGTATATAAAATGCACTTTATCTATCAAAAAGTGTTTCCCAGTGCTAAACCTTTCACCTGATTTCTAAATCGCTGCATTTGTAAATTCCAAAAGCCAATATAAAAGGAATAGTAGTGGTAAAAAAAGCACTTGTGGGTTTAACCATTCTCCTTTAAGGGGACGTGACAAGGGGTGTGTCCTATGCCAGCATACTTTTGCTGATAGGTGTCCCTCATTCCCATCTCAAAAAGTTGGGAGGTATGTACATGTGATACTGAGTTTTCGTGAATGAAAGAACTGCAATACAATAAATGAAAGAGCTGGGCAAGGAAGGAAAGCGCTAAATGATGTTGGAAGTTCTTGAGCCAGGAAAAGAGGCAGGCTCCATCAGACCTGCTGCAGCTCCGAATGCACACTGTGAGTAGTTCACAGTGTGCAGTGAAATCAGAGTATAGAATTTCAGTACAGGAGAGGAGCCTTCACACCTGTGCATGAGTGAAAGTAAGGCTGGAGTGCAGCTTTAAAGTGTAAAGCCAAAACATTACTTTTTTTTATTGTTTTGAGTTTTAGAGCAGGCAAGGGTTAAAGTGATATTAAAGCTTAAAATTATTATTATTATTTTTTTTTAAATATCATCTTATACTTACCTGCTCTGTGAAATGTTTTTGCACAGAACAGCCCCGATCTTCTTCTTCTCAGGTCCCCTGCCGGTGCTCCTGACTCCTCCTCTTCCTCGAGTGCCCCCACAGCAAGCTATGGGGGCACACGTGCATGCTCCCTCCAGAGCCCCGCTGTGTGTGTCTATAAAACCAACAGAACTGGGCTAAGCCCTGCCCCCGCTCCTACCTCACTGGCTGTGATTGACAGCAGCGGGAGCCAATGAGGAGGCAGAGGCACTGGAGATCAGCTGCTCTAGTGCACACTGGATCGAGATCCGTCTCGGGTAAGTATCAGGGAGGACTGCGAGGGGGGGGCTGCATACTGAAGATTTTCTACGTCCGGCCAGTGACATCATCGCGCCCCCCGACCATTCATGTAGCTTGAGGCCGCGAACCAGAAAGGAAGACTGGGGGAAGATGTCAGCTGTCTCAGCAGTGACATTGCGGTGCTGGAGGGCTTCGTTCTAAGGTAAGTCTATCATAACGTGCTAGTATGTGATGCATACTAGCACATTAAGACATTGCCTTGCAGGACAATTTTTTTTTTACCCCCTGCGGTTTACTACCGCTTTAACAAAGAGGCCAACACTTCCCCACTCTGCTGAAGACTAAAAAATACACTTTATTTAACTACATTGACTTATGCTGGTTTAGTTTTCCACTTATTGGTTTTGATATTGAATAAATATTAATCAACATTTCTTTAGCATTCCATTAATTATTATTTTGTATTTCATGCAGCCAATTTTTCCTATGCGGACAGCGCTGGAAAACATACAGGTAAGATTGACAAATGATGAAGATATATAGGATAATGCAGCATAGAAGGATTAGCTGTCAGTTTAGAAGTCTAACAAGGCTTCCCCTGCCGCAAAGAATCTTTTAGTAACTACGGTGCTGTTGCCCAATTGATCTAGTCATTTATCATCTGAATTCTAAGGGAAAATGATAGAAGGGGTATTGCTGGGTTATACTTTTATTCCAGTCATTCTATATCAGCCCTTGCATTTCAGATATTTTAATATGACACAGCGTGTTATCTCATACAAAATGAACCTATAGAAAAATAGTTGCTGAATACTGTAAGTCATTATGCATTGGCTCGGTGTTCACTTTCCCTTGATGTTTGGTCAGGAAGGATCAGCAAAACCATTTTCATCTCTAGAATTTATACTGGCCGAGGAAGCCAAACTGTTTTGCATATTAGGACGCTATTAAAAGCTATAAAAATAAAAAATAAAATAAAAACCCTAAAAGACATAAAAGAATAAATGAAAGGTGACTTTCTTGCTTTAACTGCCTGAACCATTATAGAGAAAATCATGTAGCTCAGTCCTTTAAAGATGAACTCTGGGTTTAAAAAAATAAATTTTATTGCAGTGGAGCCCCCTGTCCTGCAACAAATTGGGTAAAAGGGGGTTTTGGGACTTTAAATGAAGCACATGACGGATTAGTAATGTACCTCCATCCCTATAGCTGAAATAGAAAGAGAGGATTGGGACTTTATATGAGGCACATGACACATGACTTGATAAGGTCAAAACATAATAACATATTTATTTTAGTACAGAAACAGATAAAATAGCACATTGCAATTGATACACACACACATATATATGTATATACATACAAACATTTCATGTATATACATACACAGATATCATCATAAACTCCTGTACTGGGTTAAATGCTTTTTAAATCTAGGGGGTAGAGGAAAAGACTGTGATGTTTCCATATTCCTTTCACCCCCTGGGCACTGGCGCTCTTTTCTCTCCAACGCTCTGGGTTGTGGACAGGCACTCACCGGTCTCATATACAATACAGAACTATTGGCTCTGCACTGTATGTGATGTCAACAGTGACGACCGCTGCCCAGAGCACTATAGAAAGGAGGCTTTGGAGGGCTGTTCACACATCATGGAAGAAGGATGATATAGGAAGGTACAAGGTAAGTATTACAGTTTACTCCTCAAGCCCTGGACCTAACCAACAGTTAATCCTTGCAAAGCAGGGAGGCCCCATTACAAGGGTTTTATTTTTCTGGTGCCTTTAAAGCAAAGCAGAGCGCAGTGCAACAAAACAACTTATATTCAGGACAATGTTATTTCTTTCATAAAACAGCAATGTCCAGTCAACTTAAAATTCATTTAAAAAGCTTATAAAATAAAACCAGAGAGAAATGTTGTAGTCAATTGGTGACCTCCAGAAAATGTTAGTATCTTGGCTGCCATGCTGACCCTCTGGCTTCACTGCTGTCTGAGTCAGAAAGCCAGAACAAGTATGTTCCAACTCAGTATATAAACCAGAGGATCAGCCGGGCAGCCAGAAACTAGCATTTTCAGATGGAGGGAGGCATTGGCAGCTCCTATTTTTCATTCATTGTCAATGTCCTTTTATAGAAGTATAAATAATTATTACACCAGCAGCAGTGTCTGCACCTTTCCAATCTGCTGTTTTGAAGCCTGTTTGGGGAATGGATTGGA
This sequence comes from Lithobates septentrionalis, assembly GCA_037952835.1. Lineage (NCBI taxonomy): Eukaryota > Metazoa > Chordata > Amphibia > Anura > Ranidae > Lithobates > Lithobates septentrionalis. Next base: position 503,580 of record JBBDGP010000689.1, read on the forward strand.
TGTTCTTGGAAACACATTGATTTTCTTATGGCTGTAACCAAATGAGGACATGAAGGAAATGTTCCCAATGGGGACACCTGTTCTGGTGACAACTTATAGGGACTTTCCCTCATTTTTTCTTATTGTTCTAAATACTTATTGAGTTGAAGGACCCCTACCAATAGAACTAAAACACAAGTTTATATATAATCAAAAATTCCCCCAGCCTCCCTCCCTATTGCCCTCATCAATACAATCCGCTACGTTAAACACAAACTACCCAAGCAGGTTTGTTTTTACCTCCTCCTGCAGCATGGGTACATCCTATTCAAGTCTATAACACCTATGCCCTGTACACACGGTCGGACATTGATCGGACATTCTAACAACAAAATCCTAGGATTTTTTCTGACAGATGTTGGCTCAAACTTGTCTTGCATACACACGGTCGCACAAAGTTGTCAGAAAATATGATCGTTCTGAACGCGGTGACGTAAAACAGGTACGTCAGGACTATAAACGGGGCAGTAGCCAATAGCTTTCGTCTCTTAATTTATTCTGAGCATGCGTGGCACTTTGTGCGTCGGATTTGTATACACACGATCGGAATTTAACTGATCTGATTTTGTTGTCGGGAAATTTTATAGCCTGCTCTCAAACTTTGTGTGTCGGAAATTCCGACGGAAAAAGTCTGATGGAGCCTACATATGAGCGGAATTTCCGACAACACAATCCGATCGCACTTTTTCCGTCGGAAAATCCGACCGTGTGTACAGGGCATTAGTGTTTCCTACAGTCTTTCTGAAATGAAATAAAGATTATAGTATAGTTGTCTTGTTTTCCCTCCAATAGAGAAGCCATGTATGAATAGTAAAGACACATACAGTTTAAGATATGAAAGCATTTTCTATGTTTTTGGTAACCTAAAACATTTTGGTTTTTTTTCTCTCTAGCTGCATCCTGGGCTCTGCTGGCTGGAATTCAACTAGCTTTTGCATCTATTAAGTTCTTCTAAGAAGATCTAAAACCATCTCTTTGTGGTCAGCCACGGCATATATACTTGATTAAATCTTAAAGCAAATCAACTTGATTATTTATTTTCTGTACTGAAATGAGAAATTGGACTCTGTGATGTATTTATGCTCTTTGTATGCTATCTCTTGCTTTAATGAGGTGTCTGTCCATTCTAGTGTCTGAGCCAGAAGCTAAATATGTTGTCTTGTATTTAAACAAAAATAAAGATCTACAATCTGTATTAGCATGTGTTGGGTGTATATTCAGTAGATCTGTGAAGATATCATATAAAGCAGTGCAGCAGTATGGATACTGAATAGGGAGATTAATTATAGATCTAATTTTGCAAGAATACATAGAAAAAGGAAAACCGCGGGACTTTAAAAGGTGTCAAAAAAATGAAACATTTTTTGTTTTATAAAAATATACTTTATTAATAACTATAAAATTAATATCGTAAAAATTCCTTGTTTTTCTAATTTAATTCATATACAGATACAGACACTACCGTTCCACATGTTTCACTTCGAATGAGCTTCTTTAGGAGATTCTAGAGTGCTGTATGAATTGGTTGCTAAAAAAAAAAATAAGAAAACAACAAGATAGGAATAGTTACATAAAGTTTTAGATAGAACTATTGCATCTATAATGATATGGGTATACAAAAGTACACTTTTCCTAAATTTAGCAAACTACTTTACAATCAATAAATATTTTTGAATATAGATCAAATTGAAACACAGATGGACCTACCAGGTGTAGATGGATCAGGGTAAATCGCAAAAGCGGTGAGCTTCTAAATGTTCCACACAAATACCTAATTTAAGGAATATAGAGTGACCACAGAGGGGACCTCAATTTTGCAAGTCTGTTGCAGCACCCTTGAGTGTCACCTGAAGGCTGGGAGGTTCTTACAAATGCAGTCCCTAAAATTCCACCCACCATGTGTTATGATATGCAAATGAAGCAGGTGTCTGCAAACAGAGACATTATATAATTGTACAGTAAAACCTTGGTTTGAGAGTAACTTGGTTTGAGAGCGTTTTGCAAGACAAGCAAAATTTTTTTATACATTTTGACTTGATATACAAGAGATATCTTGATATACAAGTAGCGTGATGTCACAACTGGGTATAAAAGAGAAGAGAGTCACCTCTAAGTGTAGCAATATGGTTACATTTAATGAAGGTACAACATTTAGCAACTCACATAGTTGATGATTAAAACTGGCACATCTAAGTATGCAGGCATCCGGGGTAAAGCTGTCCATATAGACCATCCTCCACACTACCATCAAGGTCATCAAGGTCATCTCTTCCACGAGCCCTTCAAGCCTCGCTTTCAAATCGCTCTACTGCAGGGTAGTCTTACTGGTCACGATTACAGACTGACAGCTGGTGAGAGCCAGCGGTGCGGAGGACAGTCTATGTGGACAGCTTTACCCCCGGATGCCTGCATACTTAGATGTGCCTCTTTTAATCATCCACCATGTGAGTTGCTAAATGTTGTATCTTCATTAAATGTACCTATATTGCTACACTTAGAGGCACCTCTCTTCTCTTTTATACTCTGTAGCCCCTGCTGGATTTTTCTTCTAATCCTCTTGCGGAGGCTTCCATTTGTGAATGGACATTTTATGGTTACACAACCTATCACATTTCTTTAATCATTTTATGCGGACTATAAACTGAAGGACTTATGAATAAATGGTTGTGGAATGAATCAACTGCATTTTCATTATTTCCTATGGGGAAATCCGCATTGATATACAAGTGCTTTGGATTACAAGCATGTTTCCGGAACGAATTATGCTCGCAATCCAAGGTTTTACTGCATATGAATATATTATCACTAAATATTTTCATTACACCAAGTTAATAACGTTACCCCTGCCCTTAGGTTTAAAATATGTGTGATTACTAAAGCAAATGAAAAACAGCAGGGATACATCCTTAAAGTGGTATAAACCTCAGACATGAAATATGTACAATGCATATCCTTCTATAGTGTGTACTTGTCTCAATCAAGAGCACTACGTGTTACTTTTGTCTGCTGCTTTGTTCCTCTGCTATCAGCATGAGTCACTTCTGACAAGTTTTCCTGATCCCAAGAGAAAAATGGTGACATATGAGGGATCTCCAGCTGATTTACAGCCTCAGCTGTGTTCCTGTGTGCGGGGGGGGGGGGGGGTTCTCTTCCCTCCAATCAGCTCTCAGAGCTCTCCTCACTGAGTTCTGCAGAGTGTAAATTCAGCTCTCCATCCCCATTTTCTTAACTCTCACACAAGCTTTATAATTCAGCTTTTTGAACAGATTTAGAGAATCGAGTGCTGCATATAAACAGGTACAATTTATATAGGAGGATTTGTTTAATCTCTGTATCAGCTGAGGCCAGTCACTTCACTGGGTATATGTAAGGGTTTACAACCACTTTAAGATATGTTGACATCACAGATATTCATGTACATCTCAATGGCTAGCTCTACCCGATTGTCCACGGATGTTGAATGTGTATGATGTGATCCTAGTATGTTGTACATATGCAGCTAATGCTGCCTTTATGCCTTCTGTTCCTATAACATGTGCTACATCTTACCTTTTAAATAAGTTAAAATAAAAGGTCGGCAGCTGAGAAAAGGAGATTTTTCTTACAACAAGAGTATTATGAGGAGGGAGAGAATACGGGCCACCTTCTTGCATTGTTAGCCAGGGAACAAAGAGACATGGCTTTCATTCTGGCCATTAAATCGGGGACAGGGGAGACTCACACCCTTGGGGCGGATATACTGCAGGTATTTCACCAATTTTACACTGATTTCTACTCCTCTAGGGCTGCGGCCAGCTCCTCTGAGCTGGAGTCATTCCTACGGGACTGTGCCTTCCCTCAAGTCTTGGAGGCTGATAGGACTATGCTGAGTGCTCCGATCACCATGGAGGACTTGACAGAGGCCCTTCAGGGGGCTAAGAAACATAAATCTCACAAAGCGTATATAAGAGGGGTACTGATATCCATAGGGGCAGGGGTAAAAAAAAAAAGAGAGGAGAGGGAAAGGCTTATCGAGGAAATTTTTGGACTAGAACAGGACCACAAAAAATCAAAAGGCCAGAGCCAGGACAGCTTCCGTCAATTAGTTGCAAAAAGGGAAGGGTTAAGAGACAGGATGGTGAAGATTCTAAAAGGGCCCTCAATAAATTAACAAAAGAGAGATACATGTGGGGAAATAAATCCTGTAAACATCTGGCAAGGATATTGAGAAAGAAAAGGGACTGGAATTACATCGAGAAAATACAAAATAAAAAAGGCGAAGTAGTAGGTACAAGCAAAGGAATAGCGGAAGAGTTTAGAAAATTTTTTGAAGCTCTATACTCTATTAGACAAAAGGGATAAGGAGAAAGCTCAAAGGTGGGGAAGGTGGAAGAATTCCTGAAGGAGGCTGGGGTGGCCGAGTTGTCTGAAGAGGAGAGAGATTTCCTTGACAGACCTATAGAGGAGGAGGAAATATATTCTGCTCTAAAGAATGTCCCCAAGGGAAAAAGTCCCGGCCCCGATGGATATACTTCATTATATCTGGAAAAATTTAAACATACTCTGGTACCCAGATTAAGCCATTACTGGAATGAATTGGGTCCTAATTGCTCAATGGAGGGAGAGGCCCTGGCAGCGTCTATTACATTGATTTTTAAAGAAGGCAAAAATAGGGAGCTTTGCTCTAGCTATAGACCCATTTCATTGTTGAATGCCGATGTGAAGCTATATGCCAAAGTTCTGGCTGGTAGACTAAGAGACAGAATGACCACTCTGGTGCACCCAGATCAGGTGGGTTTTGTACCGGGAAGGCAGAGTAGGGACAATGGAGTGCGATCAGTACTCCTGGTGGAGTCCACCAAACGAGGGGGGCCCCCAGTTCTATTCCTGTCAATGGACGCAGAAAAAGCGTTTGACAGGGTAGACTGGGGGTGTATGATCAAAACTCTAGAAATAATGGGGATAGGCCCAAGATTTATTTCTTGGGTTAAAATACTCTACACCAGTCCCTCAGCATTTGTAAGGGTGAATGGAGTTTCCTCTGATCCTTTCCGGATGGGGAATGGCACTAGGCAGGGGTGTCCGCTATCCCCCCTCCTATTCGTCCTTACCTTGGAACCCTTATTATCTACCATTCATAATAATCCAGACTGTAGCGGGGTGAGGATAGGATCAGAGGAACACAAACTCGCGGCTTTCGCCAACGATGTGATGTTCTTCATCACAAACCCCAAGATTACGATCCCGAATATACTACAGGTCCTTAAAAGGTTTGGGGATATTTCAAATTTCAAAATCAACCTTGGCAAGTCTGAGGTGCTCAATGGGAATGTGGGCATACAAGAGGAAAAGAGCCTCGTAGGGGTATTTCCCTTCCCTTGGAGAAAGGCAATCAACTATTTGGGGATTAAGTTATCAAATACCCTGAAGGAAATGTATTTAAACAATTACATTCCTTTGTTGGATGAAATTAGACGAGAAGTAAGAGGTTTGGCCTCATGTCCCCTTTCATGGTTTGGACGTATCAATGCAGTGAAAATGATTATAACGCCTAAAATACTGTATAAGTTCCAGATGCTCCCTATCCCGCTCCCCCAGTCATATTTTAGGGCCTTAAGAGGCCTGATTTCGAGGTTTGTCTGGGGTGGCAAAAAAACACAAATTGCTCGATCAGTCCTGAGTAGGAGGAAAGAAAAAGGGGGGCTTGCTCTCCCAGACTTCAATAAATATTACAAATCGGTGGTACTTGCACGAGTAATAGAATGGACAAAGGGGGCTTTGGATAGGAGGTGGGTAAATATAGAACACAGTTTGAGTAGTAGAGATTTAAGTCACATTATCTGGAACCCTCCCAAGTTTAGAGCACTGAGCACAGAGACTGCGGCACTAACACATAATTCTTTAAAGTTTTGGGACCAGGTCCACACCCAGAATAAGTGGACTTATAATTCACCTTTGATATATTTGAAAGAGAATATTTTTTTTGAACCAGGGAGGAGAGAGGTGGGAGGGAATTGGATTAAAAGGGATAGCACACAATTAAAAGATGTAATTAGAGAAGGGAAAATATGCACATATTCTGATTTAAAAGACAGGTCTGAGAATTTCTCGATTGATCCATGGAGGTACCTCCAGCTGTCTTTTTTTATCGGGAAATTGCCGAAACCACTCAGAAGTGAGGAAGAGTACAGACCCCTTGAGCAGCTCTGTGAGAGAGAGCAATCGAGGGACCTTGTCTCTCAAATCTATAAGATTCTGAGTGAGAGGGAGGGGCTGGAGGTGCCCCCATATATCAAGATATGGGAAAGGGAGTTAGGGTCACGGTATAGTAATTTCACATTAGGAAAGATTTTGAAGATGTTACATAAATCAGCAGTAGATAGTAAGAGGACAGAGATAAATTTCAAATGCCTAGCAAGGTGGTATGCCACCCCAGACAAAATAAGCAAGTTTGACCCGGTAAAATCGGAAGAATGTTGGAGGGGGTGTGGTGCTGTGGGAACAATGGCACATATCTGGTGGGAGTGTGCCGTCATTAAAACATTCTGGGAAAAAATTATAAAACTAACTAAAGTTATTATGGGCAAAACCTTGTTGGAAGATCCATGGGTTTGTTTATTTCACGGTAACGAAGAGCCCATTAAGCAATACCAAAAATCCATTGTACCCATTTTGCTGGACGTGGCCAAGAAGCAGATCGCGAGGAATTGGCTGGATCCAGTAAGCCCAAACATTCGAGATTGGCTCTTCTGTATAAATTAAATATACAACATGGAGTGTTTGGATAGTGAGGGAGCTGAGCCAGACGAGGGGGAGGTACGGGCTGATAAATGGGCAGTATGGCGGAATTATAAAAGCTCTTGGAGCTATCTGGAGGAGATTATAAGGTAGGACTGATGGGGAGGGGATATAGGATAGGCCAGTTAGAACAGGAGTGCCTTATTAGCATTACTATGACCATCTGCAGGCGGGGGGATGGGGAGGGATCGGGGGGGGAGGAGGGGGGGTGGAAATGTAAGTGGGTATGTAATGAAATGATTCTATAAGAAGTGTTTATGTAGACTCTCTGTTGGATGAGGGTTATTTATTTTTTGTAATAGAAAATTTAAATAAATAATTAATTAAAAAAAAAAAAAAGAAACATAAATCTCCGGGATCGGACGGCTTACCCACTGAAGTTTATTTGCGCTATAGTGGTGTGTTCCCACCACAGCTGCCGCAGGCTTTTTCTGCGGCGGAGGAGGAGGGGTGTCTACCGAATAGTATGCAAGAGGCCATCATAGTTGTGATACCCAAACCAGAGAAGGACAAGCTCCCACCGGATTCATACAGACCCATATCCCTCTTGAATTTGGATGTCAAACTTCTGGCGTGGGTACTGGCGAACAGACTGTCCAAAGTGATTGGGGGACTCGTGCACAAAGACCAATCGGGGTTTATACCTACTAGGTCTACAGCCAATAATATAAGACACCTCTTCATGAACCTACAAATCCCAGTGGACAATCCTGGAGGGAGGGCCATTCTGTCTCTGGATGCCGCTAAGGCTTTTGACAGTGTGGAGTGGCCCTACCTCTGGGAGATCCTAGCTTGTTTTGGCCTGGGTGAAAGGTTTGTTAACTGGGTGAAGATCCTCTGCATGGCCCCCCGGGCGAGACTTTGCATTAACAATACTCAATCACAGTGATTTGCATAACATAGGGGCACTCGGCAGGGGTGCCCACTGTTTTCCCTTGCGGTGGAACCTTTGGCTATACTAATCCGTGGATCCTCTGAGATAGTGGGTCACCATAGAGGCATCTCGGAGGAAAGTACTTCTCTTTACGCCGATGATGCCCTACTTTATCTCAGAGATACGAATACTTCTCAGCGGGCGCTGATGGCGGGTCTTCTTAGAAAAGTGTGGGGGGGCAGTCCAGGAGGCACTGAAGGTTGAGGGCCCCTTAGGATTCACCCCTCTGTGGGATACTCCAAGATACCCAGAACTCAATACACTAGAGGGATTTACCCTATGGAAATGTAAGGGGATTTGGTTTTTCTCACAGGTATATGTAGGAAATGTATTGAAATCTTTTGCACAACTCTACTTAGAATTTATACTCCCCACTAGATGTTTCTTTCAGTATTTACAATTCCAACACGCCCTACAGGCTCAGGGTCAGGTGACCTCCCTGTCGATGATCTTCTCCCCGCTTCTAAAGGAACTATTTTGTGCGACCACCAGAAAAGGACAGATTACAACAATCTATTCAGCATTGTTGCTCTCCACTCAGAACCACGCTTCCTTGAAATGTAGAGCTAAATGGGCCACAGACATCGGAGAGATTGATGGTGATCAATGGGACATGGCATTGGAATCAATCCCTATTGTCTCCATTTCGGCCTCCCATAGGTTATCGCAGCTGTTTATTCTACATAGAACCTATAGGACGCCAACGAAACTGTGTGCATGGGGCTTAAAGGATACACCCCTATGCCCAAAATGTAAAATTCACCAGGGGGACCTCATCCACATGCTGTGGCGATGTCCAAAGCTCAATAGGTATTGGACTGAGGTCACACAGATCGTATCCCAGTTGGGGCAGGTACCGGTGCCCTCCACCCCTCTGGTGTGTCTATTGGGTGCGATTGATGAGGAGATGTACCAGAGGGGAATGTACACTATGATCACTAGACTGCTATACCTGGCTAGAAAACTTATAGCCAGATATTGGATGGCACCTACTGTACCAACAGGGAAACAATGGATTGTACATGTGAACTCACTTTTGATCAGGGAACAACTGGCATATTGCCATAGGAATGCCGTGAAAAAAATTGAAGCTGTCTGGCAGCCGTGGATGTCTGATCCAGCTCTTGCCCCCCCACAATGGATAGATTGCTACGACTTTAATAGAGAAAAGTGAAAAGCAAATGGAGGGAGGGGTTGAAAGGAGAGGGGAAGGGAAAACAGTTAAAAGTGTTAGGTTTGGTGTGTTAAGCGCTTGTTATAGTAAAATCAGCTAGCAAAAAGAAAGAAAAAGACAGTGTTTTGATGCGCAAGTGTTTAACCAAAGTGCTAAAAGTTTCCTTTAACGGTTATGGAACGGTGCAGTGCAACATATATGACTGTGTTTGAAGATATGCTCTGTTTATTCCTGACAGATTGTGACTGTATGCAGTCTTATTACAGTTTGATTTGTATTTGTATGATTACTTGCTGCATCAACAAATAAAAAAGTTTTGATTAAAAAAAATAAAGTTAAAATAAAAGATGATGAATGTGACTGGCTCACTAACCAATGAAATCTACATGCACCAAAACACCAAAAAACTGTATTCTTTGCTATTGTGAGAAAAGAGGCAGCATATGTAGAGACATTTATCAGTGGAATTTATATTCAAGCATCAGCATGTGAAATCTTGTATGGCAGCTAGTGCTTGCAGTTTTTTGTTTTTTTTTTGGGAAAAAGGGAAGGATTACAGTAGAACCACCATGAGTTTTTTTTTTCGTTTTTTGCTGTCTGTGTTCCTGCTGTGAATGTGTCCTGGTGGCCTTTGTCAGAAAGACAGAAAGTGATGGAAAATCAAATATTTTACAGTTGTTACCAAAACATTAAATGAGGGTGAATTCTCAAAATGAAGACATTGTTCTGGTGACAGTGGAATTCCCTTAATTTCTTAGAGAATAACTCTCATTCCCTTTTGCATCTCCAGGACAGGAAGTATGGGAAAATCTTCCCAGCTGGATCCATAAGCTTTAATTACTATGCAGGGAAAGTTGCACAAACACCTTCATTATATATGATTTTTGTATACAGAATATATACAGTGAACCTACTTTAAAGAAAAAAGTGATTGTAAATGTAAATTTAAAAAAAATAATAAACTGGTTTATACTTACCTGTTCTGTGCAATAGAATTACACAGAGTAGTCCCAACCCTCTTCTCAGATCCCCTACCGGAATTTCTGGCTCTTCCTCTATGGCAATTGCCCCTATAGAAAGCCACTTCCTAACGGGGCACTCGTGTGGGCTCACTCCTGAGCCTCTCTATCATCACTGGCTTTGACCGCAGCAGGAGCCAATAGCTCCCGCTGCCTCGACAAAGCCTGTGAGACTTGGAAGTGAGGGGAGAGAAGACCTGCAGACATGCACAGCGTTGGATCGAATGAGGGCTCAGGTAGATGTAAGGGGGTGAGGGGGGATACTAATACCTAAACATTTTTTAGCTGAATGCAAGGAATTAATTGCGGTTGATCAGGACTGGTTATACCATATATATATATATATATATATATATATATATATATATATATATATATATATATATATATATATATTTATTTATAAATGAGTCGCCTCCCACCAGGCGGCATTCTTTTTTTGTTCCTCAAATGCTCAACTGGTTATAGCTATGAATCAAAGAAGATTTTTATTTTTGCCCTCACCTTGCCGGATTCATCTGGCCAGCCATACAGGTTCAGCCTTTTTCCTGTGACAAAGCCCCTCTGTTCGGTTGTAAAACTTCCATACAAGGGAGACCCCCCCCCCCGGTCCGGATACTGGGGGCTGGGATACTGGTCTCTGGATGCAGGTAAAACCGTTGTGCCTTGTGGTTGGTTGGAACTGATCCAGTCTCTCCTCCCTGGTGAGTTGTGGCCCCACACACAGATTTTTTGTTAGTCTGCCTTTGGGTATGTTGGTCTCCCTTGCAAAGATGTTGAAATGTTGTTGTCAGGGCTGCCCCCTTCCAAGATGGCCCCTTGTCTGCTTCCTGTGGCTGGACTGCACTTTCAGTCGGCAGGGAGCAGCAAGGTGATGTTGGGTTAACTGCTGGCCTGCTGTAGTAGTGGCTGGGAGCCCCAGGAGGCTGCCTGGGAATGGATTGGTGGCCACCTGTTCAGGAATTGAGCCTCTCCCATCCCCCCTTAGAGTCAGTCAGGGAGGGTTGCTGCACAGAGCAGGTAAGCTTTCCATGTACTGTCATGGTGTGTCTGAATCATTATGCTGTTAATTGGGGATGAGCCGAACACCTCCCGGTTCAGTTCGCATCAGAACATTCGAACGGACCGAAAGTTCGCGCGAACTTCCAAACTCGTTAAAGTCTATGGGACTCGAACGTGAGAAATCAAAAGTGCGAATTTTAAAGGCTAATATGCAAGTTATTGTCCTAAAAAGGGTTTGGGGACCCGGGTCCTTCCCCAGGGGACATATATCAATGCAAAAAAAAAGTTTTAAAAACGGCCGTTTTTTCGGGAGCAGTGATTTTAATGATGCTTAAAGTGAAAAAATAAAAGTGAAATATTCCTCTAAATATCGTGCCTGGGGGGTGTCTATAGTATGCCTGTAAAGTGTTTAGAACAGTCCCTGCTCAAAAAGACATTTCTAAAGGTAAAAAAGTCATTTAAAACTGCTTGCGGCTTTAATGTCATGTCTGGTCTCGGCAATATGGATGAAAATCATTGAGAACCCCCCCAGCCCATTACCAGCCCCTTTGGGTCTTGTATGGATATTAGGGGGAACCCCGCACCCAAATAAAAGAAAGGAAAGGCGTGGGGCCCTATGTACTCTGAACAGCAGTATACAGGCGGTGCAAACAAGACAGGGACTGTAGGTTTGTTCTTGTACATTTTTTACGTGTAGCCACAATTGGATTTTGAAAGTTTGGGGTTCTTAGTGAAACAAGGAACTCTTACAGGAGAGAATTTCCCTTCCTAGGGGTAGATTTCCTCTCACTTCCTGTTGTCTCCTTCCGTTTGCAAGTAGGAGTCGTTTGTAAGTTGGATGTTTGAAAGTAAGGGCCTGCCCTATATACTCTGCAGAAATTTGGGCCTTAGGGGTTGGTGTTGCCACAACACTGTAAGCCCTCCCAGTTACTTTTGGTGGGCGCAGGAACGGGCCCTGCTGTGAAATATTAGATCAAGAATAGTAATTACATGGCATTGTTGAACAGGGTCAGAAAAATTGGGCCTTTGGTGGTGGACGGTGTGGTGGTGTTGCCACAACACTGTAAGGCCTCACAGTTACTCTTGGTGGGCGCAGGAACAGGCCCTGCTGTGATATATTAGATCAAGAGTTGTAATTACCATGTTAAACAGGGGCTGAAAAATCGGGCCTAAGGCACTGGTGCCACAACACTGCAACCCCACACAGATACTCTAGTTGGAGCGCAGGAATGAGCCCTGCTGCAAAGTATTGCAACAAAAATTGTAATTACACACCCCTGTTAAACAGGGGCTGAAAAATTGGGCCTTAGCCACTGGTGGCGGTGCCCAGAACCAAAAATGTTACATCAGCATCAGGTGTTTGGTAGCTGGTGATCCAAGATTGATTCATTTTTATGAAGGTTAGCCGATCGACCGATTCGGTGGACAGGCGCACCCTGTGATCGGTTACAAAGCCTCCAGCAGCACTGAATGTGCGTTCCAAAAGAATGCTGGATGCAGGAAAGGCCAGTAGCTCAATTGCATACTGTGCAAACTCTGGCCAGTGATCCATCCTCAAGACCCAGTAACCCAGAGGATTTTTGGTGGGAGAGGTGTCCAAGTCAGATCTTGCCCCTAGGTATTCCTGCACCATGTGAATCAGACGCTGGCGATGGTTGCTGGAACCAATCATACCTTGGGGCTGCGGACTAAAAATTGTCTGAACGCATCGGTCAGACGGCCACCTTCTCCACCGCTCCTTCTGTGACTGACTGAAGCCTCAGCAACACGTTGTCCAGGAGGACCAGGAAATTGTAACCTCCCAGGCTCTGGAAACGCGTTGCACAAACCTTTCTGCAAGGCCTCCCGATGATGTTTCATCCTCCCTCTGCGACGGCAAGATAAGGTCCGCAACCTTACCCTTGTAACGTGGATCAAGGAGGGTTGCCAGCCAGTAATGATCCCTCTCCTTGATACCATGAATACGAGGATCCTTCCGCAGGCTTTGCAGGATCAGGGAGGCCATGCAGCGTAGGTTTGCTGAGGCATTTGGTCTGGAGTCCTCTGGGTCACTAAGGACGACATGATCCGCAGCCACCTCTTCCCAGCCACGTACAAGTCCATGGGTTTCTTCGGACTGTAAATGATCCCTTGAAGACTGCTGCTGATGCTGAGTGCCAAGCCCCACCTCCATGCTGACACAATCCTCCTCCTCTTCCTGTGTGATCGGCGGGCATGCAGGAACACTGTCTGGATAAAGGGCGCCTTGAGAGGTAAGGAAGTCCTCCTCTTCCTGCCTCTGATCTGCTCAAGTGCCCTGTCCATTATTCCACGCAGCGTGTGCTCCAACAGGTGGACAAGAGGGATAGGCTCACTGATGCATGCACTGTCACCATCCTCGTGGCCTCCTCAAATGGTGACAGGACAGTGCATGCATCCCTGATCATGGCCCACTGACGTGGGGAAAAAAAAACAAGCTCCCCTGACCCTGACCTGGTGCCATAGTCACATAGGTACTCATTGATGGCCCTCTGCTGCGTCTGAAGCCACTGCAGCATGGCTAACGTTGAGTTCCACCTGGTGGGCATGTCACAGATGAGGCGGTTCTTGGACAGGTGAAATTCCTTTTGGAGGTCAGCCAGCCGAGCACTGGCATTATATGACCGGCGGAAATGCACACAGACTTTCCTGGCCTGCCTCAGGACATCCTGTAAGCCTGGGTACCGGCCCAAGAACTGCTGTACCACCAACTTAAAGATGTGAGCCAAACAGGGCACATGGGCCAGTTGTCCCTGTCGAAGGGCGGAGAGGAGGTTGGTGCCATTGTCGTAAACCACCATTCCTGGCTTAAGCTGGCATGGCGTCAACCACCTCTTAACCTGCCCCTGCAGAGCTGACGGAATCTCTGCCCTAGTGTGGCTCCTGTCCCCCAAGCACACCAGCTCAAGCACCTCATGGCATCTTTTTGCCTGCGTGCTTGCGTAGCCCCTTGAACGCCTACAGAGCACCGCTGGTTCCGAGGACAAATCAGCACAGGAAGAGGCCATGGAGGAAGAAGAAGATGAGGGGGTGGTGGAAAGAGGTGTGGCAGAATCACCACTAGTAGAATTTTGGAGGTGTGATGGCGGAACAACCTCCAACATTACTGCACCCTCTCCTGCATCCTTCCCAGCTGCCAGAAGAATCACCCAGTGCGCGGTGAAAGATAGGTAACGTCCCTGTCCATGCCTGCTGGACCATGAGTCAGCGGTATTATGCACCTTACCGCTGACCGCCCTGTCCAGCGAGGCATGGATATTGCCTTCCACATGCCGGTAGAGAGCCGGAATCGCCTTACGTGAAAAAAAGTGGCGTTTGGGAACCTGCCACTGAGGTACCGCACATTCCACAAACTCACGGAAGGGGGCAGCAGTTGCAGTGCTAGCAATTTAGCCAAGCTAACATTCAACCGCTGGGCATGTGGATGGCTGGGAGCGAACTTCCTTAGCCGGTGGAGCAACTGGGGTAGGGAAATCTGCCTGCTAGAATCGGACGTTTGTGTACCGATAGCAGATTTCCTGCAAGTACTTGACAGTGGCACACCTAATACTACACCTTCATTCCTCTCAGTGCAGGTTTCTGAGAGGACTGAAGGTATAGTGGGGTTGGAGATCCCAGCTGATGAGGAGGAGCAAGGAGAGGTCCGCCTTGTTCTTTGGTGTGGGTCTTTTAGGTAACGTTGCCAACGGGCTGCATGGGAGCTTGACATATGTCTGATTAAGCATGTGGTGCCCAAGCGCTTGCTGTCTAGTCCACGCTTGATACGCTTCAGACATATGTTGCAAATAGCAAAGGTGCGATCTACTGCACACGTCTCTCAAAAAAGGCCCACACCGAAGAACTTTTGGAATAATGCGTGGAGTCACCAGCACCCTGAACTTGCGGAGCTCTGCTATGTGATGCAGTCGGTTGGCTGCCCTTAAGCTGGCCCCTAGAGGGCATCCTGCCTCATTGGAGATGTGCCTCCTCCTCCTCTCTCCTATCAGGCACCCATGTACAGTGAGCTCATCATCCCCTCCCTCCTCGTCACTGGAGCCAACCTGGCAGTATGCTGCAGCTGGGGAAACATGACTGCCAGTTTGTTGTCCTTCTTGGGCAACCCCTCTCTCTGGGCTCACGTTACTGCCTTCCTCAAGCTGGGTACCATCATCGGAGCCTTCAAAACATTGCGCATCCTCCTGCAGCATGTACCCGACACTGTGGTCGAACAATTCAGGGGACTCCTCCGGTGGGGCTAGGGAAGGAGTAACTGATGATGACATCGAGTCCAAGGAATAGGCCGCTTTGGCACCTGCATTGGCAGCCAAGGTAGCCTGGGTGACAGAGGATGAGGAGGATGAGGACGGCTTGGTCATCCACTCTACCAACTCTTCGGCATGTTGTGGGTCAACACGGCCAGCTGCCGAGAAAAAGGACAAGCATGCTCCAGGGCCATGTGCTGATGAGGATGCATCGTGTCCACGACCAGCACCGTTGCCTCTAAACACAGAGCCTGCTTGCCCTCTTTTATTGGCCTGTGACTGTCTGCTTCTCCTTGTTGGCCTTCCAGACATACTGTCTTTGATGTATTGGAATAGGTACACAAGAAATAACCTGCAGTGAGATGTACCTGCATAAAGCTGGGATATATATACAGTGGCTTGCGAAAGTATTCGGCCCCCTTGAACTTTTCAACCTTTTGCCACATTTCAGGCTTCAAACATAAAGATATAAAATTTTTATTTTTTGTGAAGAATCACCAACAAGTGGGACACAATTGTGAAGTGGAACGAAATCTTTTGGATTTTTGAAACTTTTTTAACTAATAAAAAAATGAAAAGTGGGGCGTGCAAAATTATTCGGCCCCTTTGCGTTAATACTTTGTAGAGCCACCTTTTGCTGCGATTACAGCTGCAAGTCACTTGGGGTATGTCTCTATCAGTTTTGCACATCGAAAGACTGAAATTCTTGCCCATTCTTCCTTGCAAAACAGCTCGAGCTCAGTGAGGTTGGATGGAGAGCGTTTGTGAACAGCAGTTTTTAGCTCTTTCCACAGATTCTCGATTGGATTCAGGTCTGGACTTTGACTTGGCCATTCTAACACCTGGATACGTTTATTTGTGAACAATTCCTTTGTAGATTTTGCTGTATGTTTGGGATCATTGTCTTGTTGGAAGATAAATCTCCGTCCCAGTTTCAGGTCTTTTGCAGACTCCAACAGGTTTTCATCCAGAATGGTCCTGTATTTGGCTGCATCCATCTTCCCCTCAATTTTAACCATCTTCCCTGTCCCTGCTGAAGAAAAGCAGGCCCAAACCATGATGCTGCCACCACCATGTTTGACAGTGGGGATGGTGTGTTGAGTGTGATGAGCTGTGTTGCTTTTACGCCAAACATATCGTTTTGCATTGTGGCCAAAAAGTTCTATTTTGGTTTCATCGGACCAGAGCACCTTCTTCTACATGTTTGGTGTGTCTCCCAGGTGGCTTGTGGCAAACTTTAGACAAGACTTTTAATGGATATCTTTGAGAAATGGCTTTCTTCTTGCCACTCTTCCATAAAGGCCAGATTTGTGCAGTGTACGACTGATTGTTGTCCTATGGACAGACTCTCCCACCTCAGCTGTAGTTCTCTGCAGTTCATCCAGAGTGATCATGGGCCTCTTGGCTGCATCTCTGATCAGTCTTCTCCTTGTCTGAGCTGAAAGTTTAGAGGGACAGCCAGGTCTTGGTAGATTTGCAGTGGTCTGATACTCCTTTCATTTCAAAATGATCGTTTGCACAGTGCTCCTTGGGATGTTTAAAGCTTGGGAAATCTTTTTGTATCCAAATCCGGCTTTAAACTTCTCCACAACAGTATTACAGACCTGCCTGGTGTGTTCCTTGGTCTTCATGATGCTCTCTGCGCTTTCAACAGAACCCTGAGACTATCACAGAGCAGGTGCATTTATACAGAGACTTGATTACACACAGGTGGATTCTATTTATCACTATCAGTCATTTAGGACAACATTGGATCATTCAGAGATCCTCGCTGAACTTCTGGAGTGAGTTTGCTGCACTGAAAGTAAAGGGGCCGAATAATTTTGCATGCACCACTTTTCAGTTTTTTAATTGCTAAAAAAGTTTAAAATATCCAATAGATTTTGTTCCACTTCACAATTGTGTCCCACTTGTTGGTGATTCTTCACAAAAAATTAAAATTTTATATCTTTATCTTTGAAGCCTGAAATGTGGCAAAAGGTTGAAAAGTTCAAGGGGGCCGAATACTTTTGCAAGCCACTGTATATATATATATATATATATATATATATATATATATATATATATATATATATACACTGATTATATTGCAGCTAGCTGAATCGCCTGCCTGCCTGCCTGTAGTATTATTAGAAAGAGAACACCAGCAATTGTCTGCAGTTAGCTTTAGTTGCACACTGTGCCCAGTATACAGTACACTAATATACTGCAGCTAGCTGAATCAACTGCCTGCCTGAGGTATTATTAGAAAGCAAACACCAGCAATTGTTTGCAGTTAGCTTTAGTTGCACACTGTGCACAGGATACAGTACACAGACTGAAAACACTGCAGCTGCCCGCCTGTAAGTAGATTAGCAAGAGAACACCAGCAATTGGCTGCAGTATATATATATATATATATATATATATATATATATATATATATATATATACATATACACATACACACACACACACACACAATACACTGACTGAAAATACTGCAGCTGCCTGCCTGTAAGTATATTGTTGGGAAGAGAATAACAGTGTGTGTATATATACACACACACACACACACAACACCTGGGATGCATATATATACACAATACACTGACTGAAAATACTGCAGCTGCCTGCCTGTAAGGTATATTAGAATGAGAATAACAGGAACAGATCTAGCTAAACTGAATACAGTGTATATATATATATATATATATATATATATATATATATATATATATATATATATATATATATATATATATATATATATATACATATACATACAAACAACACCTGGGATGCATATATACACACAATACACTGACTGCAGCTAACTGAGTCGCCTTCCTACTCTAACTCAAATGAAATTACACTGTCTCTCTCTCTCTCTCTCTCTCTCTATCAGCACGCCGGAACACACTACACAAGGCCGACTTCTAGGCAGCCTTATATAGTGTGGGGCGTGTACTAAATCCCCTGAGGCATAATTGGCCAAAGCCACCCTGCCTGTGGCCAATTATGGCTCTCCGTTCTTACTGCGCTGTGATTGGCCAAAGCATGCGGGTCATAGTGCATGCTTGGCCAATCATCAGCCAACAATGCAATGCGATGCTGCAGTGAATTATGGGCCGTGACGTGCCACTCGAATTTGGCACGAACGGCCCATAATGTTCGCAATTCGACGAACGGTCGATGTTCGAGTCGAACTTACTTTCGTCTCGAACTCGAAGCTCATCCCAACTGTTAATATAATACAAGCTGCCAAAGTAGGTTAAACTGCTGTGTATAGTTCTGTCTGTTTCAGTTGCTTCACAAGTTTTGTTTGTCTGTTTGTAGGACTACTAATGCATGAACTGATATACAGGTGTTTGCTACAAAGTTGAGTCTTTCCTATTAACTCAGCAATGCCTGGCTTTACAGATTTGGGATCACTGTGTCAATGCTCCAATGCTTGGTTTTGCTGTTTTTAACCTTTTACAGGGCAGTCGCCTAGTGTAGGTGAGCCTGCCAGGTAGGGTTGCCTCCTTTTCTTCAAGTCAAACCCGAACACTTTAGTGGAGCACGGCAATTTTTTTTATAGTATAACCTATAGATATACTTTGCAATTAAATAACATTTCTAATCATGTGAAGTTAATCACAAGAGTCCACAGAGTTCCCCCTTTACATCAGAGTCCACAAAGTCCCCATTTACATCTGAATCCACAGAGTCCCCCTTTTACATCTGAATCTACAAAGTCCCCCTTTACATCTGAACTTGCAGATTTCCCTTACACTGTAGATTCTGATGTAAGGGAGAACTCTGGGGACTCTGACATAAGAGATGCTCTGGAAACCCTGATTTAAGGGGGAACAGTGAGAACATACTGGTGTATGGAGAGGACTCTGATGTAAGGGGGAACATTGCTGCCTCTGGTGTAAAGAGGAACGCTGATGTAAGGGGTGCTCTAAGAACCCTGATTTACCTTAGTGTACTCAATCAGAGGCAGGAGAGAGAACGGGGGAGGGGGGAGACTTCAGTCACAGACAGGGATGGATGGTGAGGTCATGCAGCCCTTGGCAGTCGGCACCTCTCATCTAGATGTATCTGTGGTTGCTGAGCTTCAAAGTTCCAGCCCCCGCTTTCCTTTTCTGAGGCACAGCGCCAGGGATTGGAGTGTGGGCAGACACAGAGGGGTAGGGGAGGGAGGAAGTGGTGCAGATCGATCCCTCTCTCCTCTCCCATCTGTATGTGTTGTGAGAGAGAGAGTGTAACAAACACTTCCAGCTTAGACAACTGCAGCCAGCAACCCTGCTGGGAAGTAATAGTCCAGTGTGAATAACGTGTCAGAATTTCAGACAGTCTAAAACCCGGACGCATGATTCCAAACGCGAACTGTCCAGGTGATTCCCGGACAGGTGGCAACCCTACTGCCAGATATTTTAACCCTTCATTGCGCTGCTTATGACAGAGTGATGCTTCAGTATGGATGCCACTGCTATGCATTTATGTTGCTGCTATGCGTTTAAGGTTTGCTTTTGGGTGCAATGTGCTTAATGATTGCTATGCATTAACCTATTATGTCTAAATGCTAGCATGAAAAAAAATCAGTGTTCTGCATAAGTTACAGTGCTTTAAGTAATCGGTTTATTACATTACTATCTGTAATTGCTCCTGTCTAAGGGCTTGACTACCCTCACAGAATAGGAGGAGGAACAGCCTGCTGCCTCCACAGTGGTTGTATTGCCTCGCTGGTCACTCAAATTTCACTCATGGATCAAGCACCACAGAGGCATATTACTGGCCAAGTTTGCCTTCAACTCGTCTGCTGAGAACCAAATAGCCTTGGCTACTGAAGTGAACCCCAACGCAGGCCACATAATATTCCCTAATGGTAGTATAAATCTTCATTTCCAAATCCATATTGCTGTTCCCATGCCTCTGCGAAGGCTATTGCATCATCCGCTGGCACTTCTGGGTATTCTGATGAAGATTAGTTGGCTTGGCTAACTGCCTCTGTAGTAAAAGTTGGGCTTTACAGAGGGGATCTTGCATCCTCGAAGACACATCTGGCCAATCTGATGAATGCTCATTGGCCTGATGTTTCTGAGGCAGGAGGTACCCTTTAAACAAACTCAGATGTTTGATTAGCTTTGTACCTGAGCGTTAGCAACTAGAGATCTACCCAGTCAGTTTGCACTTGAGTGAACACATCTGCCTTTGTGTTTACTGCCGCTTGATATGTAACTTGGCATAGTATATTGGCGGGCACATCAGTTAACCGTCAGTACGTCTGCGAGAGGTCTGCGAGTGCACGTTGGTCTGCGAGTGCACGTAGGTCTGCAAGTGGTCTGCAAGTGGACGTAGGTCTGCGAGTGGACGTAGGTCTGCTAATACCTGTGTATTGTCTTGAGGAAGCTAGCTGTTAGGTAATTTGGACAAGATATAATCCCCAATCCTCATTAAATTTAATAGGTACGATGCCCGGCGGGTGTGGAGAGGCGACTCTTTGTACATTTTGCGGCATGTATGCGTTCCTTGATCATCCGATCGACGGTGAATACTGCTGTGCAAAATGTAAGCGCATTGTTTTCCTGGAAGCCCGGGTTCTGAATCTGGGGAAGCAACTGTCAGCACTGAGAAGTCCCTCCATATTAAAGGAGAGCCAGGAATGTACACGGCAGGTGCCGGCAGGGGCCAGCACAGAGGTGGGTGGAGACAAAGAGGCGCAGGCACTAGCAAAGAGTAGATGGGTGACAGTCAGGAAGGGTAGAGGGGGAAGGCCGATCCAGGGCTGGAGCATCCCAATAAGTACGCTCCATTGAGTGACATTGGTGTAACCAGTCAGGGACCAGCACTGCTGGAGCTGAGGGACTCTTCTAGCTGCCAGGGGAAGAACTCCTCCAGTGAGAGTGGGGGGGAAGCGAAGGGAAAGGAAAGACAGATTCTCGTGGTAGGGGACTGAATTCTTAGGACAGAGAGGGCAATCTGCAACAAAGACCTGAAGCGCCGAACAGTATGTTGTCTACCGGGCGCTCGGGTTCAGCACGTCACAAATCTGGTGGACAGATTACTGGGAGGGGCTGGGGAAGACCCAGCTGTCATGGTGCACGTTGGCACCAATGACAAAGTCAGAGGCAGATGGAGTGTCCTAAAGAACGATTTTAGGGAGTTAGCTAAATTGAGGAAAAGGACCTCCAAGGTAGTATTCTCAGAAATACTACCGGTACATCGAGCCACACCAGAAAGGCAGAGGGAGATTAGGGAAGTAAACAAGTGACTGAAGACCCGGTGTAGTAAGGTGGGTTTGGGTTCCTGGAGGACTGGGCCGACTTCTCAGTCGATAACCGGTACTATAGAAGGGACAGACTGCACCTAAATGAGGAGGGTGCAGATCAGCTGGGAATGAAGATGGCCAAAAAGTTAGAGGGGTTTTTAAACTAGGTGAGGGGGGGAGGGTCCAGAGGTAGAGATAGTCAGCGTGGAACATATTCCAGAGGGCAGTATTGGGGGCATTAGTGGTAGGTTGACCAAAGCACAAAAACCCAAGGTAAGTATAGTAGCAAGTCCTAGTTGCAATCTCGGAACACCCAATATGAGGATAATATGCGACTGGTCTAAACTACGTGGCATGTTCACCAATGCCAGGAGCCTGGCGGACAAGATGGGTGAATTAGAGATACTGTTGTACGAGGAGGATTTGGATTTTGTGGGAATTTCAGAGACCTGGTTCAACAGCTCTCATGATTGGCTGGCAAACATTCAAGGGTATACCCTTTATCGCAAGGATAGAGAGGGTAAAAAAGGGGGAGGGGTGTGCCTATATATCAAGAATAATGTACAAGTGAATGTGAGAGATGACATTACTAAGGGAGCTAGGGAGGAGGTGGAATCCCTACGGGTAGAGCTCCAAAGGGATGAAGCTAAGGGGAAAATAATACTGGGAGTATGCAATAGGCCCCCTAACCTAAGGGAGGAAGTGGAGACAGATCTCCTATCACAATTTGGATTAGCAGCAAGGATGGGAAGTGTTATCATAATGGGGGATTTTAATTATCAAGACATAGACTGGGCGGAGGGAACCGTGTATTCATCTAAGGCTCGCCAGTCCCTTAATGTCTTGCAGGACAATTTTATGGGTCAGATGGTAGACGCACCAACTAGAAATAAAGCATTACTGGATCTATTGATTACCAATAATACAGACCTGATCACAGATGTGGAAATACGGGGCAATTTAGGTAACAGCGATCACAGGTCAGTTAGTTTCAGTATAAATCACACAAATGGGAAACATAAAGGGAATACAAAGACACTGAATTTCAAAAGAGCCAACTTCCCTAAACTACGAACCTTGCTATAAGGCAGAAATTGGGATAAAATCTTAGGAACAAAGAACACGGAGGAGAGATGGGTTTGCTTTAAAAGCATATTAAATAAGGACATTAGCCAATGCATCCCATTGGGTAATAAATTTAAAAGAGCGAACAAAAGTCCTGGATGGCTTAACTCCAATGTAAAAATGCATATAAAAGCAAAGGAGAAGGCCTTCAAAAAATACAAGGTTGAGGGATCAGCATCAGCATTCAGACTTTATAAAGAATGCAACAAGAAATGTAAGGGTGCAATAAGGACGGCTAAGATAGAACATGAAAGACACATAGCGGAGGAGAGCAAAAAGAATCCCAAGAAATTCTTTAAGTATGTAAACAGTAAAAAAGGGAGGACAGACCATATTGGCCCCATAAAGAATGAGGAAGGACATCTGGTTACAAACGATGGGGAGATGGCGAAGGTATTGAGTTTATTATTCTCCTTAGTCTTCACGAGGGAATCGGGGGGCTTCAGTAACCAAATCTGAAGTGTTTATCCTCATGACACATCACAGGAAGCACCTCCATGGTTAACAGAGGACAGAATTAAAATTAGACCTGAGAAACTTAACATTAATAAATCATCAGGACCAAATGGCTTGTACCCGAGGGTACTTAGAGAACTCTTGCCAGACCGTTGTTCCTAATTTTTACAATCTACTGACTGGAATGGTACCAGCTGATTGGAGAAAAGCCAATGTAGCACCAATATTTAAAAAGGGCCCCAAATTCATCCCTGGGAATTACAGAACAGTTAGCCTAACATCAATAGTATGTAAACTCTTGGAGGGGATGATAAGGGACTATATGCAAGATTTTAGTAATGAGAACGGTATCATTAGCAGTAATCAGCATGGATTCAAGAAGAATCGTTCTTGCCAAACCAATCTAATAACACTTTATGAGGAGGTGAGTTGCCAGCTAGATAAAGGAAGGCCCGTAGACGTGGTGTATCTGGATTTTGCAAAAGCATTTGACACAGTTCCCCATAAACGTTCACTGTACAAAATAAGGTCCGTTGGCATGGACCATAGGGTGAGTACATGGATTAAAAACTGGCTACGAGGACGAGTTCAGAGGGTGGTGATAAATGGGGAGTACTCGGAATGGTCAGGGGTGGGTAGTGGGGTCCCCCAGGGTTCTGTGCTGGGACCAATCCTGTTTAATTTGTTCATAAACGACCTGGAGGATGGGGTAAACAGTTCAATCTCTGTATTTGCAGACGATGCTAAGCTAAGCAGGGCAATAACTTCTCCGCAGGATGTGGAAACCTTGCAAAAAGATCTGAACAAATTAATGGGGCGGGCAACTACATGACAAATGAGGTTCAATGTAGAAAAATGTAAAATAATGCATTTGGGTGGCAAAAATATGAATGCAATCTATACATTGGGGGGGAGAACCTCTGGGGGAATCTAGGATGGAAAAGGACCTGGGGGTCCTAGTAGATGATATGCTCAGCAATGGCATGCAATGCCAAGCTGCTGCTAACAAAGCAAACAGAATATGGGCATGCATTAAAAAGGGGATCAACTCCAGAGATAAAACGATAATTCTCCCGCTCTACAAGACACTGGTCCGGCTGCACCTAGAGTATGCTGTCCAGTTCTGGGCACCAGTCCTCAGGAAGGATGTACTGGAATTGGAGCGAGTACAAAGAAGGGTAACAAAGCTAATAAAGGGTCTGGAGGATATTAGTTATGAGGAAAGGTTGCGAGCACTGAACTTTTCTGGAGAAGAGACTTTTGGGAGGGGATATGATTGCAATATACAAATACCATACTGGTGACCCGACAATAGGAACAAAACTTTTTCGCAGAAGAGAGTTCAACAAGACCCATGGCCACTCATTAAAATTAGAAGAAAAGAGGCTTAACCTTAAACTACGTAGAGGGTTCTTTACTGTAAGAGCGGCGAGGATGTGGAATTCCCTTCCACAGGCTGTGGTCTCAGAGGGGGGGCATCAATAGTTTCAAGAAACTATTAGATAAGCACCTAAATGACCACAACATACAGGGATATTCAATGTAATACTGGCATATAATCACACACATAGGTTGGACTTGATGGACTTGTGCCTTTTTTCAACCTCACCTACTATGTAACTATGTAACCACACTCCCCATTCTGCCCAGAATGGTCCTTATTGTGATTTTCTTTAGTCTGCCCTTTCTGGCAGCACTTTGAAAGTATGGCAGTTTTTAGAGCCAACAAGACCTGTCACTGTTGGAAGAAGTTGCCACTTTTCCTTTGGGGAGTGGTTCAGGTATTTAAGGACTGGGAGAGTTTTACAATCAATACTGCCCACGCACTCTTTTTATTTTTTTATGATAGCATACCTACCTGACCCTCACCTTATTGATCGTGGCTGGTCTCTGGGTAAGCTTATGGCTCAAGATATGAGCTGCAGGTTTGTGGTCATAATAAATACATGGAAGTACTGGTTAGGACATAGCCTTAATACAATTTCAGTGGCCATCCACACACCCATTTGCAGACATTGAAGCAGCAAATGGACTTGTATGCTGTGAGCAAGGGTTAAACCCTATGGCTTAACCCACTGACTGCGTATACCTTTTCTAAGTCGAATGGAATGTGATTTAGGATTGAATCAGTGATGTCCAGATCAGGGACTAATCCCTTAAGCTAGTCACCTAGGCCCAGAACAAAGAGTGGTGACAGGGCATGAGAAGAGCTAGAGAAGAGATTGTAAGATCCATAATCGCCTAAGCCCAAGTCTGCTCCTCTCGAGGAGCATCAAAGTTCCTTTTCACTCAAATGTGCCCAGTAGGTGGTATATTGCAGAAATTAATGCAAATTTAGGCAGGAGGCTTAGAATCAGTGGGGCCTGTGCAGCATTTGTCTTTGTGATGTGATCTGTCTGCAACAAAACCTTCGGACAACAACAAAAGATTCCTGGTGTGCTGGCGAGTTGTACTTTGTGCAGTAAAAAAGTCAATAGAATTTCTTTCCACTCTCCCAACCCCTCTAATTACCATTATGATTCTTTAGAGATATAAAGGCTTTAAGCAAATGTTGCCAAATTGTGTCCAACAGGAACCATTTGTCCATTGTTCTTAGTCGCAAAGCATATTTAGGCAAGATATGGAACGAAGGATCAAGATCCAAAAAAAAGAAGTCATACGGAGTCCATTGAGAACAAATCGCTCAAACCATCAGATAAAGCAGCTAGAGTTTCCCTAGATCTAGCTTATGTGTACATACGCACTTCGGTACGCCCAGGCTTCTGAGAGTTTCACTTTGGGTTCATTCACCAACCTTTTGACCTTTCCACATACTCAAGACACTTTTCCAGAACGTTGCTTCCAGTAGTGACCATCTTGCAGAGGCAAGGGCTGCGGATTCCTTATGCAAACAACAGCTGCGGGTGGCTCAACATCCTCCAGGTCCTGGTAAACACTGATTCAGAGGGAAGGCCATCTAATTTCATTATAATAATGACATTTTAGACGTTCAGGAGAATACTGTAGATTTGCTCTCATGGAGGGTGACAGTATTGGGTTTTACGTAGAGGCAAGTCCTAACTCTATTCCATCGGTTTGTATCCCATGGTCTCAAATGGTCGAGACGTGGTCTGCAGTAATCCATGCATTCAGTTGGACACACTGGAAGATTGAGAACAGCATAAACTAGCCTTCTAAGGTAATAAAAAATTTTCTTCCTATTCCAGGGAAGATTACCCCACATATGGGGCTAGTCCTGTTGATGGTGGTGAAGGAGTTAATCTTATCAACTTCCAGGCATACCAATCGTCAAGGTCTATTCACTTTCTTAGTATTCGCCTCCGTGACCTAGCTCAAGGTCAATGACATAGGCCAATGGAGGACGAAGTGTCTAACATCAGGGGTACAGTGATTCCCAAATGGGGAAGTCGTTTGGGCAACACACCCTAGGAGGCCTCAGTTATGCTCTAAACAGACGGCAATAGGTAATGTCCTATCATCATGGCAAGTGGTATCTCCCATTTAGGTTTGCCAACAGTAAAACCTGTCTCATCTCATCACTCTGTGTTCTGGCTTACCAGAACTTTGTGTCAGATACGGTAAAATACGAAGCATTGGATGTCAAGGGTGAGTCCCTAGACCAACAAGCGGTTCAATGAATCTCAACTTGGCAGTAAACTTAATGGTCAGGAAGGGCAGTTATTCCTGCAAGAGGAGCTTTCCAGAAGTGGAAGCAGTGGATCTACTAACATCCAGCTGGGTCGGCAGGTTAGCCTATATAGCCACCAGACTCTGATCTCCAAGCTCCTCATCAGGATCATAGTACATAGTTAGGCAGGTTGAGAAAAGACACAAGTCCATCTAGTTCAACCAGGATCTGTAGTCATACAGCTGGGATAAGGGCAATAATGATCCGGTGGACTTACAGGCCATGGTGTCCTTAAAGGTACAGTCTTTGGCCCAAGATCCTCCTATTCTATTCTTCCTGAGATCTCAGACCTTACACAGCGGAGCCAAGTGTATCCAAATTCAGCCACGTTGGATCTAGCAACTGGGAGGCCGAGTTAGGAAGGCTCATCGAGAGGTCTCACCACTATTATTTGAAACCTTGTGGAAACCAGGGGAACCTGCGGCAAACTCTAGGTATACTAGAACATGGGGAAATCTCACAGAATTTAAGGATAGAATCCTCTGCTACCAGCTGCAAAGATAAGGATGTCTGCAAGTAATATAAGATAAGGGATTGAGCAGTCTTGGTCAGGTCCTCAATTTCTGAAATCCAGTGACCGCCACACATTGGTTCCCCCACATCTGGGGGAACCAATTCCAAAAGGCCGGCACAGATCGTTCTTTCCCCTTAGAACTTGCAGTGCAACTAGTGTTGGGAAGGTTGTCCCACTCCTCCATTCTTCTGCACAAGACTACCTCAATAGGTTCACTGACACTAAAGCAGTATTTCTTAAGGATATCACATCTGGGAGAATTATTTCAGCGATCTAAGCGTCAAGCGGTAAACTATCTCATTACCACTATAATCAAACAAAATAGCTCTGGTTTCTTCCTGTCCACCACCAGACAAGGGTCTGCATCCTTGCTTCTGCGTCAAGACATCACCCTCCCGGCATGTCCAAACTGAGATGCCTGCGTCACCACAAACCGGAGTAATGGACTGTGTGGAAGAAATACATGGAAGTGGCCCTTCTCTAGAAGGTCAGACAGTGGCCTGTTCAGGCCTGGCAGTAGCAGAAGAAGTCTTTTCACTGTCCTATAGGACAATGGAATTATCTTGGGTTAGAGTAGCCTAAGGGGCTCATGGGATGAAGATAAATTCATCACTCTAGTGCAGAGCTCACTTTATCAGACGGGTGGTGTGCTCATGGGTAAAATTCAGAGGTCCTGGTGTGTGTATATACCAATCGGTCAGTCAGGGCAGCCACCAAGAAACCAAAAGCAGGTTCCAATAAGCTGAGATAAAAACAAGGAAAAGGGTGCCTCTGAGTATATATATTAAAAAACAATTTATTTAAACAACAGTATCCACTCACATGAAAGAAAGAGGAGTTGCATTCGGGTCCGTAGTCTGGGCTGAGGCGATGGTGTAGGACTAAAGGTCACAGCAGATCCTGTTGGTAGTCCATCAAATCCAGGCAGGAAGGGGTGGAGATGGCTGAGCACAACGCAATGCAGTCTCCTACAGTACTCCCAGCAAATGCCTATCACAGTCCGGTTGAAGAAAAGAAATCCATCTAATGTTGATAGGGGTTCCAGTGGGGGGAGGATGGACATCAGGATGGATGGACGAGCCGCACTGTGCCTCCTGTTAGGTACCTGGTAGTAGAGCCGTGTAGAAGAAGACCTCTCATACAACGCTGGTTCAGGAGCCACTGGAGTGGGGACAGTGGACCCGTGAGCACAGTGGGGTAGGAGTGCCTGTTGAAGTAGAAGTCTCTGATGCTGGAGTAGAGAAGAGATCCCTCCAGGGATGGCTGGACTGCAGGTAAGGTGGAGACCAGAGAGCAGCAGATAGCAGCACTGAAGAGGCAGGTGCAGAGATCACTGGAGCTGGAGGTACAACAGCACAGAAGCAAACGGCAGGCAAAAGCAAGGTCAAACAGTCCGGATCAGCAGGCAGACAAGACGGGTAATAACGGCAGGCAGAGGCAGAGTCGGTAGGCAGGCAGAGGTTGGCAACGGTATTGGTAGGAACAGCAGCAGAGTCAGGCAGGCCGGGTCGGATTGGAGAAGGAGGGATGGTCAGACAAGCCGGGTCAATATGGTAATCAAATAATCAGATGCAGGT
Organism: Lithobates septentrionalis; assembly: GCA_037952835.1. Taxonomy (NCBI): domain Eukaryota; kingdom Metazoa; phylum Chordata; class Amphibia; order Anura; family Ranidae; genus Lithobates; species Lithobates septentrionalis. Next base: position 532,382 of record JBBDGP010000689.1, read on the forward strand.
TAACAGGTTCACAGAGCTGAGACGAAACAGCAGCGCACCCCTGCAGCAGGAGAACTCTTATGCGCTTCTTGGCGCCCAAACGGCGCTAACGCGTGCGCGCGCGCGCGCCCACGCACACACACGCCGTGCACCCGCGCGTGCCCGAGCGCAGCGCTGGCGCACGGTAACAGCTGGAGATTGCTGCATTGTCTGGGCAGGGGCGTGCCGGCGCATAGGCGCACGCAAATGTGCCGGTCTGGTGCTGATATACCCCTGACACCTCCACAGTGTTCATACTGCCTCCATGGTGTGGAGGGAGACACGGCCGTGTATCCGGATCGAAAATGAGGCTTGGAGAGCAAACACAGGACGGCGCGGAGCCGTGACGTCATACACATGCGACGCATTAAAGAACTGGCTGGCTATAGGTGGAAGAAATAGCCACATTCCTTTCTCAAGCATAGGGAATTCAAGCACAGGGGAGACTATTATAGGCAGAACAGGGGGTGGGGCCAGAGGAGAAAGACAGTAATATGCAGGCACAATACTAGGGAGATTGATACATGGTACATATGGAAAACATATGGAAAAGAAATGGAAAAGAAATACATATAAAAATACTATAATGGATCAATAAAAGCAGTGCAAATGAATTTATCAGATATAAGCCACTATGCAACTAATACTATTAAAAAAGAGGAGTATGAATCATTATCATGGAAAATAAATAATTAATCAGTTAGATTTGACAATCAAAAAAAAATAAAAAAAATATGTATATAAATAAAAAATGGCACATTAGTAAGTAAACCTAGTAAAAAACAATCAATATAATGTGATAAGACTTTATGTGTAGGGATAAATCTAAATATCTAAATGATAAATGAAACCATTGTAGATTAAGAGAGGGGGAGGGGAGGGGACTAGAGACCGATGTTAAATACATAAACATGGGATAAATTAATTGTGACCATGAATGGGTGATGAGGTTTGGTGGAAAGATATGTGTATATGTCTATATACACACATATTAGGCAACCAGGGGAAAGAAGGGGGGGGGGGGGAGAGAGGACAGATCAATCGGTAGAGGGGAAGAACAGAGGGTGGGGAAAGGAGAAGAGGGTGGGAGGGGGAAAAAAGGGAGGAGGGGAAGGGGGAAGAGAGAGAAAGGGCAGATCAATCATAAGGGGGAGGAACATGGGGTGGGAAGGGGAAGAGAGAAGGGGGGAGGGGGGTAAAAAGGGGGGAGAGGGGAGGGGAAGGAGGGGAGGGGGAGGAGGGGAAAGGAGAGCGAGGGGGGAAAATAAGGGAAGGGGAAAAAAGTGGGGTCACGGGTCAATGGTCATAGAAACTGGGCGTGACGTCACGCTACCTCCAGAGTTACCAATACTTACTGAAAACACGAGGAGCGAACCCGCCACCCCCATATATTAAAAAGAGAGATAAAAATAAAGAAACCTGCGATAAAATGACAAAGATATGTATGAAAAAATATAAATGGGTAAAGAGTAATGATATCATCAAAATACATAATATTAGCAATAATGAAAGATATAGTGTAGAGCATAAGAAACTATAGTACTGTGGCTATTTCTATCACTACATTGAGGCCGCCAGGCAAGAGAACATCAAGACAATATATCCAAAATATCTCTCTAGCGCACAATTTTCTTTAAATGTTCGGCCTTGGTCATTGATTTCGGGATTTGCTCAATGACCCAGACTTCAACACCAATGGTAGATTTTTTGTGGTGCTCAGCAAAGTGGCGAGGGACACTATGCATATCTTTGCCACTCTCAATGAGTCGTCGATGTTGGCCCAATCGTTGCCTAAGAGGGCAAATGGTTCGTCCAACGTAAATCAACCCACAAGGGCAGGTAAGGCCATATACAGCGAACTCAGATGAGCAATTGTAGAAGTGATCTAGCGAGTATGTTTTACCCTTGGAATGAAAGGACTTTTTGCCATGTTGGATAAACGGACAGGTTTTGCAACGAGTCTTTTTGCATTGGTACATGCCCACCAGGGGTATGAGGGTGGTGGGGTTGGAATGGTTTGATCAGAAGGGAGTGGCAAAGATATGCATAGTGTCCCTCGCCACTTTGCTGAGCACCACAAAAAATCTACCATTGGTCTTGAAGCCTGGGTCATTGAGCAAATCCCAAAATTAATGACCGAGGCCGAACGTTTTAAAAAATTGTGCGCTAGAGAGACATTTTGGATATATTGTCTTGATGTTCTCTCGCCTGGCGGCCTCAATGAAGGGATACAAATAACCACAGTACTATAGTTTCTTATGCTCTACACTATATCTTTCATTATTGCTAATATTATATTTTGATGATATCATTACTCTTTACCCATTTATATTTACATACATATCTTTGTCATTTTATCGCAGGTTTCTTTATTTTTATCTCTCTTTTTAATATATGGAGGTGGCGGGTTCGCTCCTCGTGTTTTCAGTAAGTATTGGTAACTCTGGAGGTAGCGTGACGTCACGCCCAGTTTCTATGGCCATTGACCCATGACCCCACTTCCCCCCCCCTCGCTCTCCTTTGCCCTCCCGCCCTTTCTCTGTTCCCCTTCCCACCCTGTGTTCCTCCCCTTAAGATTGATTTGCCCTTTCTCTCTCTTCCCCCCTCCCTTTCTACCCCCTCCCCATCCTCTGTTCTTCCCATCGAACAATTGATCTGTCCTCTCTCCCCCCCCACTTTCCCCCGGTTGCCTAATATGTGAATGTGTGTATATAGATATATACAGTGGCAGTGGCGGAACTACCGCCATAGCGACCCATGCGGGCGCTATGGGGCCCGCAGCCGAGTGGGGCTTGGTGAGTGGCGTTGCAAGGCTGTGCGGGCCGCACCGGGTGACATCCGCGGCCCGCCAGAGGGGTGACACCCTTGGGTAGCGGCAGCTGCACCACTAACACCGCTCGCTGCCCTGATTAGCTGTGCCTCACGCTGCTGTATCCCTCAGCGTAGCGGACCGAAGCCACCCCCCTCCTCTCTGTTTACATCCACAAAGGAGGAGGAGCTGGCGCTCGGGGGACACACACCGCTGTGTGTATCTGGAGAGTGGAGACTGTCAGCGCGGTTCTGAGGTATGTAAGGTGGGGGCGTCTGCACAGAGGTGGGGTCTGCACTACTGAGGGGGGGTCTGCACTAGGGGGGTGTCTGCACTGCAGGGGGGTGTGTAATGCTGGGGGGGTCTGCACTGGGGGGGTGTCTGTACTAAGGGGGGGTGTCTGCACTGCTGGGGGGTGTCTGTACTGAGGGGGGGTCTGCACTGAGGAGGGGGTGTCTGCACTAAGGGGGTCTGTAATGCAGGGGGGGTCTGCACTGGGGGGTGTCTGTACTGAGAGGGGTGGTCTGCACTGGGGGGGTGTCTGTACTGTTGGGGGGGTCCTGCACTGAGGGGGGTCTTTAATGCAGGGGGGTCTGCACTAGGGGGGTGTCTGTACTAAGGGGGGTGTCTGCACTGCTGGGGGGTGTCTGAACTGAGGGGGGTCTGCACTGGGGGGTCTGTAATGCTGGGGGGTCTGCACTGGGGGGTGTCTGTACTGAGGGGGGTGGTCTGCACTGGGGGGGTGTCTGTACTGATGGGGGGGTCCTGCACTGAGGGGGTCTGTAATGCTGGGGGGTCTGCACAAGGGGGTGTCTGTACTAAGGGGGTGTCTGCACTGCTGGGGGGGTCTGCACTGAGGGGGGTCTGCACTGAGGGGGGTCTGTAATGCTCGGGGGAGTCTGTACGAAGGGGGGTGTCTGCACTGCTGGGGTGTCTGTACTGCTGGGGGGTCTGCACTGAGGTAGGGGGTGTCTGTACAGTATACTGCATATTATGTTGTTCGAAATTAATATAAGCTGGGTACTGTGCTACATGGGTGTGGTAATCTGTTGTTCAATGGCATTAATTCATCTTTTTGAGGGGGCCCACGGAACATTTTGCTATAGGGCCCTGTGATTTCTAGTTACGCCCCTGTATAGTATACATATCTTTCCACCAAACCTCGTCACCCATTCATGGTCACAATTAATTTATCCCATGTTTATGCATTTAACATTGGTCTCTAGTCCCCTCCCCCTCTCTTAACCTACAATGGTTTCATTTATCATTTAGATATTTAGATTTATCCCTACACATAAAGTCTTATCACATTATATTGATCGTTTTTTACCAGGTTTACTTAACTTATGTGCCGTTTTTTATTTATATACATACTTTATTTATTTTTGATTGGCAAATCTGACTGATTAATTAACTAATTAATTATTTATTTTCCATGATAATGATTCATACTCCTCTTTTTTAATGGTATTAGTTGCATAGTGGCTTATATCTGATAAATTAATTTGCACTGTGTTTATTGATCCATCATAGTATTTTTATATGTATTTCTTTTCCATATGTACCATGTATCAATCTCCCTAGTATTGTGCCTGCATATTACTGTCTTTCTCCATTTCCTCACCGGCCCTTTTTCTCCCTCTCCCCCCCATTTCTCCATGTATGGTCTGGCCCCGCCCCCTGTTCTGCCTATAATAGTCTCCCCTGTGCTTGAATTCCTTACGCTTGAGAAAGGAATGCGGCTATTTCCTCCACCTAGCCAGCCAGTTTCGAAACGCGTCGCATGTGTATAACGTCACGGCTCGGCGCCGTCCTGTGTTTGCTTTCCAAGCCTCGTTTTCAATCCGGATACACGGCCGTGTCTCCCTCCACACCATAGAGGCAGTACGAATGCTGTGGAGGCAAAGCGCGGCTTGGCCATCCGTCCTGACGTCCATCCTCCCCCCACTGGAACCCCTATCAACATTAGATGGATTTCTTTTCTTCCACAGGACTGTGACAGGCATTTGTTGGGAGCACTGTAGGAGACTGCATTGCGCTGTGCTCAGCCATCTAGCATGGACCGGCATCCATGGCAGTGTGGTCAGTTTACTCTAAGGTGGAGGGCACAGGCAGGATCAACCAGGTAAAATAGAACATCGGCAGGGAGAAATGTATTAATAATATGACAGATCACATTTAAACACATTAAAGTGGCAGTGCAATTGTTTTTTTTATTTTTTTTTTTAGATTTACAAACACTTTAAGTAAATTACAGGAAGTTACTTCAAAATATGACTTCCTCCGTATTTGAATCAATGTAGAGGGTCCAGGGGCGGACTGATAACTCATGGGGCCCTCGGGCAATAGGAGATTATGGGGACCCCAGGCAATCAGAGATTATGGGGCCACACAGTATACACACACACGGTATACAATTACACAGTATACACATACATGTACACACAGTATACACAGACAGATGTAAAGAAAGCACAGATTTATACATACTGTCCCTGGTTTTACTGAGGCTGGCAACCATGATGGGGCCCCATAGTGGCCCAGGGCCCTCGGGCAGTGCCCGAGTCGCTCAATGGTCAGTCCGCCCCTGAGAGGGTCTCTTTACCTCTATTCCCCGTTAATAGGGTAAATATGTGGTTTCAGTGATCCTAGAATTATTGGAAGTCAGGGCATCACAATGAGTTCCTACTGGAGCAAAGCATTCGGTACATTGCAAGAGGCACAGAATAACAAATGACCAGTTTTGGACCGTGTGTTACATGGAAAGAGGTATTTAACTTCTACACTGAGATTTAAAGGAAACCTAAATACACAAAGACCAGTCTCTGTTTTTTGACACCACTAACTGGAACAATAAACTGGGGGTTATAAGGTCTCATATGGGGCTGAGATGGTAACAACAAACAGAGAGTGAATTCTGGTGCAGGAAACATGAGCACACTGACTTTACCCTATTTTTTATGCATCTGCATCATTTTTCATGTGCAGGAGTGACAGCTGCTCCAATGAGTGAAACATAACTATTGGTGCAACATTTTGTCCTATTTGTGCTGTTTCTGTGCCAAATTTAAAGCAGAACTATACTCACTTTGAATCCATGCACCGCCCCCCTGCTGGTTGCTGGCCTCTCAGATTTGCCATCTCCGAACTTGTGCAGCTTACTATACAGGGGTGGACAGGCAGGTACATAGTTTTAATGCAGAAGAGACAAAGCATGTCTCTTTTGCATTAAAAATGTTCATTCTCTAGTCTAAAGTTCCACTTTAACACAGCTGTACGTCAAATTTAATTGCACATTTCTGTGTACAAAAAGGCACCATTCCTGACCTGGCAGAGATCTATATGTCTGTTATCACAGTGTAATGTGATGAAAACAGTCTTTCAAAGGCATTTTTCCTTCGTTTTATAAACTGTTTGTTGGATCTGTTCATTGCAAAAGACTGCAAATCTTTTTAATGTTTGTAACTTATTTTATAAACACTATTAAGTATTAGGCCACGCACAAATGATCGGAAATTCCGTCAGAAAAAACTTGGATGATTTTTCAGATAGAATTCCACTCAAGCTTGTTTTGCATACACACGATCACACAAAAGTTCTCTGAACTTTCGACCATCAAGAACGCGGTGATGTACAACACTACGATGAGCCGAGAAATGCTTCCGAGCATGCATCAAATTGTTTCTGAGCATGCATGATTTTTTTGCACGTCCGAATTGCATACAGACAAACGCATTTTCGGATAGGAACTTTTCCTCACCGAAAAATAGAGAACATGCTCTCAATCTTTTGCTGGTTGGAATTCCGCCAGCAAAAGACCGATGGAGCATACACACGGTCGCATTTTCCAACAAAAAGCTCCTATCAGAGTTTTGCTGGCGGCATTTCCAATAGTGTATACGCGGCATTAGTGTAGCATTATTCTTTTCACTCTCTGTGGCTACTGAGGTATGATGGCACCACCTGTATAGTATTTAGGAACAGAGTCTTCATAATCTGTGTGATCAGGACAGGATTTCTCTCCAGTGCCTCCACTCAATTGGGGCTTGTGAATAGCAAGTGAAATCCCAAGTGAGAAATGTATCACCCACATAGACAGTAATCCACACAGCATTGTATTTGAAAGTCCATGTATTGAAGAAATAACATTCAGTGAACTATCCAACATAAGGTATTTTCCAATGAGGAACATGAAATCATTAAAGGAGAGGTCCAACCTGAGCTTGTTTGGCTGGGCTTCTCCTATGGGTCACATAATTGCAATTCATTTTGCACTCCTGTGACCGACCCGTTTTCAGCGGAGAGCGGTCTGAAGTCCGCTCTCTGCTGACGTCACTGTAATCAGTCCAGGCAGCTCGTCATCACGACTTAGGAAGTCCGGATCTGCCAGCTGCCTGGACTGATGGCAGTCTCAGCATCTCAACGAGCCGCTGAGACAGCTGCTCCCCGCCCCTCCACAGCTCAGCGCTCCAATGAGCATGGAGGAGCAGAGCAGGAGAGCTGCTGACTGACAGGCAGCAGCTCTCCGTTTGGGGAGGTGAGAGAACCGAGCCATCGGCAATGTTTGGTGGCTCGGTTCTCAGTGAAGAGGCAGCGGGGGACAGATGCAGCATCGGCCTGAATAAGTATAAGGTAAGTATGAATCTACAAAAAAGATAAATAAACATACTTCTCTTTAAACAGTCTCTATGCATGTCTCAGTGAGGGGAAGCTGCAGCAAACTTTTGCTCTCTTAGTAGGAATCCACTGTTCTCTCTCCCACGTGTGCTCTTTCTTCCTCCCACTTACCCAAGAATCCTTGCCATACCTCTGCTCTTCTTGATGACCTCACCCTTGGTGAAAGAGCGAGAGAGAGAGTGGGAGAGAGCGCGCGAGCATAGCATCCATATTGGAAAAAGGCAAAACAAACATTGTATAACAGGAGTATACACTTAGCAAATGGGCAAAGAAATTATCACATAACTACACTCTCCCCCTGCTGAAAACCCTTCCGACATGGCAAGGATATACACATAAAACATAGGAAAAATTAACATTGTTGTCGCCTTCTGCAGACCACTTCTCCAGAAGCAATCTATTACAGAGACAAGCTGCAAAGAAAATATGCTTAGTAACAAATAGGCATCTTGCTAACCAGTCTAGAATGAGCTGCAAACATGTCCATCAGAACATGAGGTTGTACATAGTTCTGTACAGCATAGCAGGGTCTTCCCAAGGTGTCATAAGTAAACATTGGTGGAGGTCGTTAAACACGATCTCCTCTCCTTAAGCCCTCAGGCATTAGTCCAGATAACTCTGGGGCAGCATTAGTGGAACTGTAGGCACAAAGTTGTGGGCTGTTCGTTCAAAAACAGGAGTAGCTGGGTTCAGACCTCCCCTCTGAAGGAGACTCCCATCAGTAATAGGTGAAGGGAACTGTACAGAAGACTCTGATGGAGGTGTAAACCAGTCACTGTCATCACTCTGGTCTCCACTGTCTGCACAATGCACATCATTAGAATCTGTAGCAATATCAGATTGTCTCCTCATCAGCAGTAGCAACTTGTGGTACTTACTGGAAGCAAGTGATTTTTATGCCAGGCTTTGATCCGACCCTCAGGTCCTCGAATCCTGTAGACTAGAATTCTAGGCAGTTTTTCTATAACTTCAAACAACTCATTTCTCCAGCAATCAACTAATTTATGTTTGGCTGAGGGTCCCAAATTGCAGAGAAGCACTTTATCACCAGGTTGCAAGTCTTTGTAATGAACTTTGGCATCAAAACGCCTATTATTGGCAGCATTTATTTTTGCAGCGTTTTCCTCAGCCATTCGATAGGCCTCTTTAAACTCTGTTTAAGTCGTGTCGCATACTGGTAGTAATTTCTTTGTTCCACTCCATCAGTAGACACACCCAACTGAATGTCAATAGGGAGACGGGCTTCTCTCCCAAACATGAGAAAATAAGGAGAGAAACCAGTTGATTCATGTCTGGTACAATTGTAGGCATGTACCATAGCTCCAACATGTTGGCTCCAGGTTTGCTTAGCACCGTTAGGGAGGGTACCCAACATGTTCAACAAGGTGTGTTTGAAACATTCAGGGAGAGCATCACCCTCTGGATGACAAGGTGTGGTGCAGTTCTTGTCGATCTTAAGAAATGTTAACAGCTCTTTAATTAGGTAACTTTCAAAGTCCCACCCCTGGTCAGAGTGAAGTCGATCTGGCAATCTATAATGAACAAAAAACTTCTCCCGTAACACTTTAGCTACAGTTACTGCTTTTTGATCTTTGATGAGATAGGCTTGAGCCTATCGAGTATAGTGATCAGTCACAATCAAAACATTTCCCATGCCACTGCTGTCATTGCCAATACACAAAAAGTCCATGCGCACTAAATCTATTGGACCAGAACTTATATAAGTGTTCCATAGGAGCAGCTCGAGTAGGCGTTTTCCATTGCAGACATCTCACACAACGGCGGCAATAGTCCACAACGGATTCCCTCATTCATGGCCAAAAGAAACGGTCTTGGATTAGTCCGTAGGTTTTTTCAACTCCTAGGTGTCCATGTTAGTCTTGCAAACTGTCTCCTTCCAGGATGATCATGGAACAAATGTACGCTGTATAAAAGTCCATCGATTATTTTGATTTTATCTTATTCCTTAAGATGGTAGCTACTATGATCAGGTAGGGTTTTTCTCATGTAATTAGGATCTTTGTGGAAAACAGATTCTCTAACATGTCTGATTACTGGATCTCTCTTTTGTAGAAGGATCATATATTTCTGTTGCAGCTGGATGTTTTCTGGTGCCCCTAAAGTAGTGGGGCAGCAATACATGTTTGGGATACACTCTTCACCAGCTCCCAAGGAGTCAATAACTCGTAAGTCAAAGAAAATAATATTGTCACCTTGTACAGCAGCTGTAGCACAGTAGGCAGCCACAACAGGCCCAAGTACATCCTCCCATTCACTTTCTTCTAAGTTCCCTGGCAACCCAGACACCTAGAGAGAGCATCAACCCCAATATTTTTGGGCCCTGGCTTGTACTTGAGAGTGAATTGGTAATTAGACAAGGCAGCAAGCCACCTATGACCAGTGGCATCTAGCTTAGCTGTAGTCAAAACATAAATGAGGGGGTTGTTGTCAGTTCTCATCTCAAACTGAGCCCTATACAAGTAATCATGCAGCTTTTCAACAATAGCCCACTTCAGGGCAAGAAATTCGAGTTTGTGAACAGCATAATTATTTTCTGCTGGGCTTAGACTGTGACTAATATAAGCAACAGGCCTTAGTCCCCCCCTGGGTACTGATGTAGGACTCCTCCTAATTCATCATAGCTGGCATCTACATGCAGAATGTGTGGCTTTTGTGGGTCTGCATAAGCCAACACTGGTGCATCAGTAAGCATCCTCACAAGCAGAAAACCACCTTTCGCTGAAAGGAGTTTTGCTGGTTGTGTCAATGCCAGGGGCTTCTTTGAGTAAGTCATTAAGAGGCTGAGCAGTCTTGGAATAGCCTCTAATGAAGCGGTGATAACAGCCACAAAACCCCAAGAAGGATTTCAGTTCTTTCACATTTGTGGGATGTGCCAGGTTACCACAGTTTCCACTTTAGCAGGATCAATTGCTACCCCTTCTGCAGATACGAGGTGACCCGCAAAGTTTACTGAAGAGCAAGCAAACTTACATTTGTCCAGGGAGAGTTTCAGACCTTCTTTCCTCAAAAGATATAGCACTTTAAATAGTCTCTGGTCATGCTCCTCCAGAGTGGATCCAAAAACAATGTCATCTAGGTAGACAATACATTGAGTGAGACAAAAGGTATCCCAGTGTCCGATCCATTAGAAGCTGGAAGGTTGCAGGTGCACCACCAATGCCCTGAGGCATGCAAGCAAACTGGAGAAGCCCCAGGGGGCAAATAAAAGCTGTCTTTTCTTGATCTTCCTCACTCATTGGTACTTGGTAATAACTGGATCTTAAGTCCATTACTGTGAACCATTTTCTGCCTTGCAGGGCATCAAGAGCTTCCTCAATGTGAGGTAGCGTGTATTGATCTGGGACCGTTTGCCGATTTAGAGTCCTATAATCAACACATATTCGTACTCTACCATTTTTCTTTCTGACCACCACTATTGGGGATGCATATGGGCTTTTAGACTCAACAATGATGTTTTGATCTTTAATTTTGTGCAAGCACTCTCGAACATGATCCAGATCTTTATGAGGTATGCGCCTGGGTCTTTCTCTAAATGGGGTGCTATCTAATCTGTTAGGTGAATACTGTGCTGATTACTTTTGGCACACCCAACATTCATGTCATCAGTAGAGAAAATATCATTGTATTCCATTAGTTGCTCTCCTAGTGCTTGTTTGTGCTCTGCCGGACTATTAGCATCATTCAGGTGAAAGTTTAATTTGGTTTACAATAGGGAGCAAAGGAGAGGGGATTATTGCGGTGCCTCGAACAACTCAATACAATATGTTTAGAATAGAAAAAAATAATTTTATTACAATAAGTTAAAAGCCAATGATGCAGTGTAATGAATCACATATAACAAGGGAGCATATTACAGTGTTCTGTTGACCAGAAAGATGATGGTAAATTATAACAGCAGGTCAATTCTTCCCTACTAGTTTCGCCAAGGCACTGGCTTCATCAGGGGAATAGAATATAAACAGAAAACAATTGTTGCTCCTGAAAGTCCAGTGGGGGAAGGAAAATGCGGTCCACTGTGACAGGGCAGCAACCCCACACTGCCAAATTATGGCTGCAGAGGGCTAAATGGAGGCCTCATAAAAGCAAAAACATAAAAGTGGTATCATAGAAAGGGGCGCTGTTAAAGCGGGGTTCCACTCAAATTTTTAACTTAATCTTACCCCCTTCAGTTAATTGCATAGATGTTCAAATGCCGCACAAATTTTTTTTTATCAGTGTAATTACCTTTATATTGTACTTTATTGTGGCACTTCCTGTCTCTCCTCCCATGGGAGTAGGTGTGTTTATTGCCTTTCCCCAGCGCCGCACTGTCTCCTGGGAGCTTAGTGTCAGGAAATTGACCTGGAATCAGTGTGATACAGTCCAGGGCTTCAACAAACTTGAACAGGTGGTAAACACCAGCAGGAAACAGTAATTAAAAAAGGACCATATATGAATAGCCAAAGATGTCCAAGCAAACAGCATACATAAACCTCCGATAGTAGAGTCCAGCGTGACAGCGCCCCAGTATGGCTGGCATACGACCTGTTCAAGCTTGTTGAAGCCCTGGACTGTATCACACCGATTCCAGATTCCAGGTCAAGTTCCTGTCAGTCAATCAGCATATTCGTTCCTTCTGGAATGTACAATGTACACTACCGTTCAAAAGTTTGGGGTCACCCAAACAATTTTGTGTTTTCCATGAAAAGTCACACTTATTCACCACCATACGTTGTGAAATGAATAGAAAATAGAGTCAAGACATTGACAAGGTTAGAAATAATGATTTGTATTTGAAATAACATTGTTTTTACATCAAACTTTGCTTTCATCAAAGAATCCTCCTTTTGCAGCAATTACAGCATTGCACACCTTTGGCATTCTAGCTGTTAATTTATTGAGGTGAGCTGGAGAAATTGCACCCCACGCTTCTAGAAGCAGCTCCCACAAGTTGGATTGGTTGGATGGGCACTTCTGGCGTACCATACGGTCAAGCTGCTCCCACAACAGCTCAATGGGGTTCAGATCTGGTGACTGTGCTGGCCACTCCATTACCGATAGAATACCAGCTGCCTGCTTCTGCTGTAAATAGTTCTTGCACAATTTGGAGGTGTGTTTAGGGTCATTGTCCTGTTGTAGGATGAAATTGGCTCCAATCAAGCGCTGTCCACTGGGTATGGCATGGCGTTGCAAAATGGAGCTATAGCCTTCCTTATTCAGAATCCCTTTTACCCTGTACAAAGCTCCCACCTTACCAGCACCAAAGCAACCCCAGACCATCACATTACCTCCACCATGCTTAACAGATGGCGTCAGGCATTCTTCCAGCATCTTTTCATTTGTTCTGCGTCTCACAAACGTTCTTCTTTGTGATCCAAACACCTCAAACTTGGATTCATCCGTCCACAACACTTTTTTCCAGTCTTCCTCTGTCCAATGTCTGTGTTCTTTTGCCCATCTTAATCTTTTTCTTTTATTGGCCAGTCTCAGATATGGCTTTTTCTTTGCCACTCTGCCCTGAAGCCCAAAATCCCGCAGCCGCCTCTTCACTGTAGATGTTGACACTGGTGTTTTGCGGGTACTATTTAATGAAGATGCCAGTTGGGGACCTGTGAGGCGTCTGTTTCTCAAACTAGAGACTCTAATGTGCTTATCTTCTTGCTTAGTTGTGCAACGCGGCCTCCCACTTCTTTTTCTACTCTGGTTAGAGCCTGTTTGTGCTGTCCTCTGAAGGGAGTAGTACACACCGTTGTAGGAAATCTTCAATTTCTTTGCAATTTCTCGCATGGAATAGCCTTCATTTCTAAGAACAAGAATAGACTGTCGAGTTTCAGATGAAAGTTCTCTTTTTCTGGCCATTTTGAGCGTTTAATTGACCCCACAAATGTGATGCTCCAGAAACTCAATCTGCTCACAGGAAGGTCAGTTTTGTAGCTTCTGGAAGGAGATAGACTGTTTTTAGATGTGTGAACATGATTGCACAAGGGTTTGCTAATCATCAATTAGCCTTCTGAGCCAATGAGCAAACACATTGTACCATTAGAACACTGGAGTGATAGTTGCTGGAAATGGGCCTCTATACACCTATGTAGATATTGCACCAAAAACTAGACATTTGCAGTTAGAATAGTCATTTACCACATTAGCAATGTATAGAGTATATTTGTTTAAAGTTAGGACTAGTTTAAAGTTAGCTTCATTTAAAAGTACAGTGCTTTTCCTTCAAAAATAAGGACATTTCAATGTGACCCTAAACTTTTGAACGGTAGTGTATATGTAAAGTGCTGTGTAAATGAATGGCGCTACATAAGTACCTGAAATAAATAAAAAATAAACAGCAGTATATATACTCTGCAGAAAATTGCACCTTAGGTGTTGGTGGTACCAGAACACTGTAAGCCCTCACAGTTACTCTTGTTGGGCGCAGGAACGGGCCCTGCTGTGAAATATTATATCAAGAATAGTAATTACATGCCCCTGTTAAACAGGGGCAGAAAAATTGGGCCTTGGGTGGTGGTGCCACAACACTGTAACCCCTCACAGATACTAGTGTTGGTCGCTGGAATGGGCCCTGCTGTGAAACATTTCTGACAGCTTCTTGTCCTTCTGTGGCACCCCCTCTCTCTAGGCTCACGTTACTCCCTTCTTTAACCTGGGAACCAACATCTGTGGTAGAATAATTCTAGAGACTCCTCCGTACATGATGGTGGGGCTAGGGAAGGAGTGACTGTGGACAAGGATCCGGTGGAATAGGCCGCTTTGGCAGTTGCGTTGGAGGGCAAACTACTCTGAGCCTGGGTGACAGAGGATGAGGACAGCTTTGTTATCCATTCCACCAACTCTTCTGCATGTTGTGGCTCAATAACACGGCCAGCAGCATCAAAAAAGGACAAGCATGCACCATGGCCACCTGCAGAGGATGCACCATGTCCACGACCACCACTGTTGACTGTAGACACAGAGGCTGCTTGCCCTCTTTTAGTGGCCTGTGAGCATCTGCCTCTCCTTGGTAGCCTTCCGGACATGATGTATTTTTTCGTTTTGCAACACCACACTACACTTTATTAGATACTGTGTACACCGCCTGAAATGTATTAGAAAGTGTACAATGGCTGCACTGTATTGTATACTGTGTACACCACCAGAAGTGTAATAGAAACTGTACACACAGTATTAGATACTGTGCACACTGCCTGAAGTGTATTAAAAACAGTACACCACGGAATGCACTGTAGACACAGGCTACACTGGATGCAGAGTATATATATATATATATATATATATATATATATATATATATATATATATATACACACACATACACACACACACACACACACACTAGACTGAATATATATATATATATATATATATATATATATATATATATATATATATATATAATATATATATATAATCAAATACACTCTCTCAGAAGAGTGCACTGTGATTGGCTAAAGCATGCAGGTCAGGTGCATGCTTTGGCCAATCATCATACAGCAATGCACTGCAATCTCGCAGTGCATTATGAGGGCGTTCTGCGGTGCTCAAATTTTCCACCAATGTCCCATATGTTCGGTTCGTTTTAGAACAAATGAACACCCGACTTATGTTAGACTTGAATCGTGGGCTCATCCATAGTCTCTAGCAGGAAAAAGCTATTGTTTGCACTTGGTGAAATTTCCACATAAACCCGCAACACTCTCACTCCCCCGGCTGGAAGCTCTATGGGATGCCATGAATTTCCCACACGCCCTCCTGGAAGATCAGGAGCAAAGGTTTGGCAGATATTTTGAAGCTTCGGAGCAACAGGCAGTGAAGGTAAGGGAGTTCCCTGTTGAAGAAACCGCATGAAAGCCGCCTCAACGGCTTCAACATTGGAACCCACAATCATAGGAGCATATTTATTACCCCCAGGTGGAGGGCTCACATCAGCAATGAGTTTAAGTGGGGGATCTTCATCAGCTATCACACCAGGAATATGAAGCTAAACTTCTAGACAACCATCCATAAAAACAGTATTTTCTCCCACACCATAAACAGGCATAGTGTCCACAGGTTGCAAAGGTAGGTGTTTTAAGTGTTGCTGATAGAAGGGCCTGTATATGATAGTCAGCTGAGAACCACTATCAAACAGAGCAGTACTGGGTATATCATTAACAAATTGAAAGTACACATAAAGCCTACCCCAGATAGCTTGGTAAACATTTGTTTTCTTGATTTTCTCTGTTTTCTTTTGTATATATGTCCAGGTTTACTGTGAATTTCAGCCAGCAGTGGACACTGACAAACTGTGTGGCCTGCTTGTCCACAGCGGAAACATTTAGCCTGGTTTCACACATGTGCGGTGCGAATTGAAGCTCAGGTTTCACTGGGGAGATAAAAATCTCCTGTTCAAAGGAATCACTGCGTTTTAGCTCAGGATCAGAGAGCAGGGAGAGGAGGAGGGGGAGAGGGGGAAGTGTAGTGAGGAGAAGTAGAAAATCCATGTTCAGAACGCAATGCATCTGCGAAGCAGATGCGTTCCCATAGAAGATAAGGGGCTCGTAATTCGCACCGCAATGCCCAGAAAACACACACGTTTTTTGTGCAATGCGCAGTGCGAATGCATCGCACATATGTGAACCAGCCACATTCAAATGAACCTAGTTTAAAATGTCATGCGAATTAGATGCGTTGTAAGCCGCATCTAATTCGCATAGGTGTGAACCCAGGCTCAGTGAAAGTAAAGTTTCTCTCTCTCAAGACAACTCTTAGGACTGGTGACATTGGGTGATGTGGCATTAGCCTCTTTATTATTTGAGCAGTCCTTAATTTGTCAACATCTGTAAGAGATTTTACCTTTTTAATCTTCCTAGAAGAACTTCTAGCCTCCTCACAAACACAGAAACATCCTCTCCCTCTTTGTGCTTTGTTTAAAATCAGCAAGCATCTGATCAGGGTCACGGTGCAGTCCATAAGCATCTGTCCAAACATCAATGCATGAGTGTTCTTATAAGCTCTAATGATAATGGATGCTGGTGGTCTTAAACTTTCCATGGTGCACTGTTTTTTCTTTTTCTCCGAGCAGGTCCATTCCTCTATCACTTGTTGTGCACAATCTTTCCACACCTCAAAGCTTTCTTCACCAGCGGGGACAGGTAGCACTCCTGAAAAAGCCTTGACAATGGTAGCTAAGAGCTTACCCTACAGTACCCTTACCCATTTGAACCTTAACTTAAATTTACTATGATTTAGAATAAACACTCGACACCTAAGGTGGGTTAAATGGCCAACATGGCCTTTTATTAATAAAACAACTTTTGTTACAATACACACTGTAAGAACCCACCTAACTATACAATTTCACTAAACTGTATCTATATAAAATATCTATCATTTTAAGATCCAAGGCGGTACCAATGTAACCATTACCCTCTTAATTTGTGTCAGAGGCACATCTAAACTGAGTTGCCACCCCAGCCGCTATATATGAAGACTCGGGGCCTAAACCCAGCTAACCTCAGCCACCCCAGGGTCCTTAATCTGCACGGTCACTAGCCAGTGAACCGTTCCCACTCGAGGATACCATACCTGATGGTTCCCCACCGTTTACCCAGAATGCACCACATTCTACCACCGCCAAGGATCCTAACATGCCCCTACGCATTGTAAAACACCCAAAAACAACCCACATTCACTACTACCCCTCAGATTAAGGGCGGGAGGGAGGGATGTTCTCAACAGGTTCCACTAGAACTGTTACAGCCCCACCCCATTTACATTAATTTATTAACTATTAGCTCCCCCCCTTTGCACCAAATTCCGGCCAATAATGACCACTTAATTACAGCCATATGCCACACCTTATATGACCACACCTTTATGACCACACCTTTAACCCTGACCTTGCTGGTTTGCCTTATCACCCTGTCATGTCTCCCCTGCGCTGACTGCGTCCCTTCTCAGCTGCGGGCTTCTCTTGACAATGGTAGCTAAGAGCTTACCCTACAGTACCCTTACCCATTTGAACCTTAACTTAAATTTACTATGATTTAGAATAAACACTCGACACCTAAGGTGGGTTAAATGGCCAACATGGCCTTTTATTAATAAAACAACTTTTGTTACAATACACACTGTAAGAACCCACCTAACTATACAATTTCACTAAACTGTATCTATATAAAATATCTATCATTTTAAGATCCAAGGCGGTACCAATGTAACCATTACCCTCTTAATTTGTGTCAGAGGCACATCTAAACTGAGTTGCCACCCCAGCCGCTATATATGAAGACTCGGGGCCTAAACCCAGCTAACCTCAGCCACCCCAGGGTCCTTAATCTGCACGGTCACTAGCCAGTGAACCGTTCCCACTCGAGGATACCATACCTGATGGTTCCCCACCGTTTACCCAGAATGCACCACATTCTACCACCGCCAAGGATCCTAACATGCCACAGCGCACAGGTATGACTCCTTATACCTGAGCGCTCCGCCACACACGAAGAGCCCTGTGTACTCCATCCTCCAGGCCCAAAAACCACATGTCCGTCCCTACCGCGTTAAGGTGAACGCCATCGCCCCTAAGGTAACGCCATGTCTCGGACTCCAAATCCTGATGCCTAATTACCAGGCCCCCATTCCTGACAAAAAACCGCCCCACCTCCTTATTGACTTTAATCCGGGCCTTATTGATTCGGTCCACCGATCTGGCTTCTCTCCAAACCGTGCGAGCCACGATCTCGGACCAAACAAAAACAGTGCCCGGGAAGTCACAGCGAAGCCTGAGGAAATCAAACCGAATGTCTTTTATCAGTTCTCTAGAACGCCTGACGCCCAGATCATTCCCCCCAGCGTGAATTACCATAATATACGGGGCCCTGTCCCAGCGTGCAAATCTATGCACCTCGGGAACCACTCTGTTCCACAACATGCCCCTTACTCCTATCCAGCGAACACTACCCTCTTCCCAGGGGAGACCTAACTGCCTGGCATCGGGTCTAACTTCAGCCCTCCTGGCCCCCCAGTAAACAAATGAATGCCCGAGGATCCAAACTAGGCATCTGCGACCTGAAAACAAATAGAGAAAAAACATTGCCCCACCAACCTGGACATATAAAATTAAAACAATAAGACCAACACATAGAAAAGAGTTAGCATGAGAGTCAACACAAACGTGACGACAAAGACCCCCTCTCTCATCTTCACATTAAATGAGGTCTAACATACAACCTGAAACGATTCGACTCCCACCTGCCGATGCGTTTTATCATCTCAGTTCCCAACCCCCATCTTGACGCCTCCGTGGCGACTCCTATTCAGAAAGAGTGAGACCCGAACTGCCTGGGATCCAGGCCTGCCGCATTCAGACATTTACGAAAAACCGCAATGAACTGAAAACGCGATAAATACGAGCCATTCCTGTGCATCAAGAAAGGTCCCGCACTGGCAGGCCTGACCGCAATAAATTGTGACACCGCCGAAACCGGACACAGCCCGGCCACCTTACCCCGAAACAACTCCAGTACTACACCTCTTCCAGCTTGATCCGTTGTAGACTTACGAATCACTAAGCTTACTGACACTTCTGTTACAGTCACCTCGTCTCTGAAAAGTCCCCCCGCAACGTGTTTGGCAGGGCTGACCAATTCTCCTATGCGTAACGCCCCAAAAAAGGCCAACTGAAAAGCCGCCCGAAACAAGAGTTGCTCATACCCATCTCCACACACCCCCGGAATATGAGCCATAATCAACCACAAAGTGGTGAAAGAAACCGGGCGCCGCATATCTCTGGACTTGCTCCCCTTACGATATCCCTTCATAGCCTGTCTTATGATAAACGATTTCGTGACATCCTCGCCTCCCTGCAGTTTAAACCAAAAGGCCAAACCCGCTAATTTACGATCCACTGACGATACTGATGCCCCCTTCAAAAAGTTTTGAACAACGAAATACAGGACCAATGCTGACACGTCGTCTCGGGGCTCAAGCCCCCCTACCTCCTCCAGCAACGCATTCCATTCCCTCCACGCACCAGCCCCATGTCGCCTCACTCAGGGATTTTCTGATCAATCCAGCGGCGACTCCAATGCGATCGTCCATAACCCTGGAGGACAGGGGGTACCATGCTGCTCCGCGCCCGGCGCCAATCTCCGAAACTCTTTCCACTGCGAACGAGACAAGGCATCCGCAATCCTATTAGAAACCCCCGGAATGTGCACCGCATAGACAAAAGCATTCAGGCGAAGGCATAACAATACCAAGTGCCGTAACAAGCGCACCACCGGAAGTGAGGAGGCCGACAGGGTGTTAATGGCAGAGACAACTCCCAAGTTGTCGCAATGGAAACGCACCTTTTTGTTCCGAAATGCCTCGCCCCAAATTTCCACCGCCATCACAATTGGAAACAATTCCAAAAGCGCTAAGTTACGCAACCACCCGGCCTCCCTCCAAGTATCAGGCCAACCACCGGCGCTCCACTTACCCTGTAAGAATGCTCTGTATCCACCGGACCCGGCCGCATCCGTAAACAATGCCATGTTCGCATTGCTCACGGGGCCCGACATCCACATTGACCTCCCATTGTAGGTTCCCAAAAATTCGTCCCAAACCCTGAGATCAGCTTGGTGATCCCGGGTCAAACGAACAAAATGTCTGGGGTTACTTACCCCCGCCATGGCTAACGAAAGCTGGCGGCAGAATATCCTGCCCATTGGAATGATTCTGCAGGCAAAGTTTAATTTTCCCAAAAGGGACTGCAGCTCCCTGACCCGAACTTTGCGTCTGCCCCCCATGGCCCTGACTTCTTGCCGTAAAGCCGCAAGCTTTGCCTCCGGCAAACGGCATTCCATGGCTATGGAATCAATCGTGATCCCCAAGAAAACCAATTCTGTCGTGGGACCAACCGTTTTTTCCGGTGCTAAGGGAATGCCAAAACGATCCGCTACATGCTGTAACGTGCCCAGCAGTACCGCGCATGCGTTAGAACCCGCAGGGCCTATACACAAAAAATCATCCAAGTAATGGATGACGGAATTGAGCCCGGACACATCCCGCACTACCCATTCCACAAAGGAACTGAAGGTCTCAAACAGCGCGCACGAGATGGAGCACCCCATTGGTAGACAACGATCGACAAAATACGACCCTTGCCACCTGCAACCCAGGAGGTGCATGCTATCCGGATGGACCGGAAGTAGACGAAAAACCGACTCCACGTCAACTTACGCCAACAAAGTTCCCTGTCCATACCTGCGTACCCATACTACTGCGGCATCGAACGATGTGTAGGTGACCGCACAGGCCTGCGGATCAATACCATCGTTTACAGACGCCCCTTTGGGATGCGAAAGGTGGTGAATTAAACGGAACTTCCCAGGTTCCTTTTTGGGCACCACACCCAGGGGAGACACAATTAAGCCCTCAATGGGCGGGGAAGAAAATGGACCGCCCATCCTACCCAAAGAAACTTCCTTCTGCCGTTTCTCCGTTACAACCCCCGGGAAAAGCCGAGCAGACTGC
This sequence comes from Lithobates septentrionalis, assembly GCA_037952835.1. Taxonomy (NCBI): domain Eukaryota; kingdom Metazoa; phylum Chordata; class Amphibia; order Anura; family Ranidae; genus Lithobates; species Lithobates septentrionalis. The sequence continues at coordinate 553,392 of JBBDGP010000689.1, forward strand.
AGATTCTCGTAAATCGGCGGAACCGTAGTCAAAGAGCACGGGATTCTGAAACCCACCGAGAATCCCTCCCACAGGAGTCTAGCCAACTCCTGGTCCGGGTACCTATTTAGGAAAGGCAACATCCTTCCCGCCCTCACTGGAGTCTTCCCTTTTCCCAGATCCATCCCCGGCCTTGTTTTTTCCAGCCTTGAAACACCTACTGAAGGAATGACTGCCCCCGCATCCTGAGCATTCATGCTTGAAGCGACAGGACCCTCCAAATCGGCACGAGCTGTCATTGAACTGCCAGCAAACCCCCTTTTTCTTAACGGCCGACGAGCCTGAGGTGGAAGCACCGCCAGCCCCTCCTGGAAAAAACTGACCCCCGCTCCTAGCCGGGGTCATCAGCTTCATCCAAAGCCCTATGTCCTTGTGATCCCATCGAATAGCTGGCCTGACCGCCTTCCGCTGACGAAACTGTTCATCGTAGCGTAACCATGCCATGCCGCCATAGACCCTATATGCCTCCCCAATTGCGTCCAAATAGCAAAACAAAGCCGAGCAGCTCGCCGGCTCCCTTTCGCCAACAACGCTAGCTAAGATTGCGAACGCCTGCAACCAATTATTGAACGTGCGAGGAATAAGGCGATACCGCCGTTTCTCCTCGTCCTCTTTCTTACTCTCGTCAGGTTTTACGCGGTCTAAGTTAAATTTTTCAAGAGGGAGCAGGGAAAATATTTCCACGTACTCCCCTTTCCAAATACGGTCCCTCACTTCCTGTTTCAGGTGCGCACCCAAAGGACCTTCAAAGCACACGTACACCTCGCATTTCGCCGCATCCGCCAATCTTACCTTATCCACCTCCTTGTCACTTTTGTCCGGCGGCTTTTCCCCCGAGGTCTCTCCACTTGGTCCCTGCGGCACATCCGACGCTATTACCACAGCCGGAGGAGCGGAGGAGACTTCTGGTGGTGGCACCTGTCTCCCTGAACTGTCCCCCACCACAGCCGCCCCCCCAGGCGCCCCCCCACTGCCCAGCTTTTGCAGTAACTCTCTCAACCCCAGCAATACCTCCCTCGTGAGCCCCTCTGACCCCATACTCCCAGGAGCCCCCCCTACCTGACCTTGGGACCCCACACCTGACCACACAGAGGGAGAAAATAAAGGAAGCAAAACAGGAGAGCACTCACCAGGCTGCATGGGGCCGTGGACCCCCCCAGCCGCCGGTCCGACTTCCGCCACGGCGTCACCGACATCCTCTTCCACTTCTCCCTCCTCCATGCTACTGGCATCTTCTCTCTGCTGCTCTGCTGGCGTCACGGGAACCGAAAGCCGCCTGTGATCCGGCCGTCCTCTCCCTCCCTCAGCCGCCGCCGTTCCTCTTGACACGGACAGGCTCGCCGGCCTGCGCCGCTCCGATCGTCCGACCGCTCTGACGTCATCACCCTGCGCCCCGGCCTTACCCGGGCTCGCAGGCACCACCTGTGGCCTGGAGGTGCGCGCCGTCGCATCTCTTCCTCGGGCAGACGTGCCCCTCTCGCAGCGCCGCTCCTCCCTTCGGCTGACAGAGCCACCGGCCGCCTCCCGATCGTTGCCGAGGCCCGCTCCAACTTCTCTTCCCCGACGGGCTGGCGTGTCGACCGGAACATCGCCATCCACACCAGCCGCACGTTCCGGAATCCGGTCGGAGGAGGATGGGTGAGTCGCCATCTGGCTTGTGGGTCCCATCCCCCTCAGGCTCCGCCTAGGATGGGGATTCCTCCCAGGCTCTCCCCTGGCCAACACAGGCAATCGTTTGGCAGGGGGGCCTGAAGGTTCCGCGAACGGGCTCCCATTGCGGCGCTGAGCCTGAGGAGTCCTGTCAGGGGTGAACCGCTCAGGAGGCTTAGACCTCCTAGCGCGCTGTGTGGCAGGTCCTGCTTGTGAAGGACCCTGCTGGACTCCTTGCAATGACTCGGTCACTTGTCTCTGTATCCACTCAGCTCCATGTATCCCAGCAGCAGCCCTTAGCTGGGATAAAAGTTGCTCAAGTTCGCTCATCATGTAAAGTAGCACTCCACTGTAAAGATGATGTTCTCAACAGGTTCCACTAGAACTGTTACAGCCCCACCCCATTTACATTAATTTATTAACTATTAGCTCCCCCCCTTTGCACCAAATTCCGGCCAATAATGACCACTTAATTACAGCCATATGCCACACCTTATATGACCACACCTTTATGACCACACCTTTAACCCTGACCTTGCTGGTTTGCCTTATCACCCTGTCATGTCTCCCCTGCGCTGACTGCGTCCCTTCTCAGCTGCGGGCTTCTCTTTAATTTGCAATAGGAATCAGCATGTAAATTCTGAGCAATGACTTCAGTGACTTTTAGCAGCAAATGCTCAATATTTGTTTCCTGCTTAGCAGCTGTAGCAGTGAACATTACAGTTTCTCCTGATGAAGCAGTTGTATTCAATGGTTCACACTTTACAGGCAGGGCTGGTAACTTCCGCCTGACTAAGGGATGTGCATATTTACTGAGGCTCTCGTTATCCACTACTAACAACCCCTTGTAAATTATTACTTAATCATTGACCAGACGACACAACCTGTTTTTCTTTGGAGTCGACTGGCCATAGCAGCCTTTTATTATAACAAAATAAAAATACAAAAATTTTTTCGCAAAAAACGTACAACGTAAATGCATATGAATACATTTTTTACATAACCTTAAACCGAACACAAATCAGTTTTAAAACCTGCCTGATCTAGAGGTCTTTGAAGGGCAAAATATTTTCTCAACCAACATAGTTGTATCGGTACACTCCATAAAAGGCCCCCTGCCGTGTATTACGCAAGCTCAAGGGACAAAACCAGTTACTTCCTTCACGATACAACCAAAAACGACACACCATTGTTACCTTAGTATTGTTCTTAATGGAAGGGACACCCATCCCTCCGGATGGGCCCAATCCCCCCTAAACCTCCCTTATTTTTTAAGCACCACCTTCAAAGACCCCATAGACCTACCGCTGCTATGACAAGCACGCAACAGTACAATAACGAAAATTCCTAACCAATAAGCTCAAGGAATAAAACAAAATTAAAAAGGGGGAGGGAGGGTGGGAAAAACTTTCTTCTTCTTCTTGACCCGTGCTCCAACTGACCACTGCCAGGTTGCCACCCCCCACAGTTTTTCTTGGTAACACCCCCCAACTCCAGGCCCACCAATCCTAAGCAGATGCCTCTTTTCTATTATTTTACCCTCATTCTCCACTCCGCCTCACTGCCCACCCCAGTCATGCTGGCCCTCCTCCCAGTTTCACCTCTGCTCCGGGCCATTACTTTACTGGAGGTGAAATTACTGGAAATACTACAGCACAACCAATTACTTTAGCCCCTTTTGGATATATGTAAAAGGGCACTTTAACTGGATTTAAATCCATCTCAATGAGACAGAGATTATTATTATACAGGATTTAAATAGTGCCAACAGTTTACGCAACCCTTTAATTATGGTTATACAGTTCATAACTCATCTTTCTCTCTTTTATCCAAAAGAGCATCAGACTGCAAGGTTTAATTCACTTTCAGCACCTCCTGCAGTCTATAAACGCTCACAGTGATAGGTACACACAAAATAGGAAATGTCCTTTTAGGTGGCAGTCCCTCTGCCAGGGCCCACTGCCTCACAGCTTCTGTTGATAACAGTGACATGGTCATTCCTTAATGTCCTGATCCACGATATTTATCTTAGCAGTGCCTCCAAATATAGCGCTATTCTGTTCTCTCTCTGCGACTAATGAGGTATGATGGCATCACCTGTATAGTATTTAGGAGCAGAGTCTTTAGAATCTGTGTGATCAGGACAGGATCTCTAACAAGCGCTAGTGCCTCAACTCAATTGGGGCCTGTGAATAGTAAATGAAATTCCAATTTAAAAATGTATCATCCACATAGACAGTAATCCACACAGCATTGTATTTGAAAGTCCATGTATTGAAGAAATAACGTTCAGTGAACATCCAACATAAGAGAGAGAGCGAGAGAGAGAATAGCAGCCATATTGGAAAAGGGCAAAACAAACATTGCATAATAGGAGTATACAATTGGCAAAGAAATTATCACATCACTACATTAGCATTTATCAATACTAAAATAAATATGAATATTATTTATAAATATATACATAACAGTGATAAAAGGAATTATATACATTTGCCTAGACACAATACTTGGTGCTTAAAAACTCACCTTGCAATCTTTTAGCAGTACAATTAGCTCCATCCACACTTCTATATCTACTTACAAAAACACAGGCTCAGCCTCTTTCCTAATGATCCTCTGGGAAGCCCACAAGGCTGCCATCAAGGGGATGTTTATTCGATTTGCGGCACGCAGGAAAAGGGAGCGTGACTTTAAAATCGATTCACCCTACTCTCGACTCACATAACTTGAGGTGCAATTTAAATCATAGCAGACAACATTGAGGAAACAAATTGACTCAGCCACAGTGAAACTTAATCTTCTCAACGACAAAGCAGAAAAACTATGAGGCTTTTTTTAAAGCACAAAACTGTTTTTTTTTCCCAAAAAAGCGATCGAAAAATTGCTGCGCAAATACCGTGCAAGATAAAAAGTTGCAATGACCACCATTGTATTCTCTAGGGTCTTTGCTAAAAAACATTTATATATAATGTTTTGGGGATCTATGTAATTTTCTAGCAAATAAATGATGATTTTTACTTGTAGGAGAGAAATGTCAGAATTGGCCTGGGTGCTCCAGAACCCTACTCTCGACTCACATAACTTGAGGTGCAATTTAAATCATAGCAGACAACATTGAGGAAACAAATTGACTCAGCCACAGTGAAACTTAATCTTCTCAACGACAAAGCAGAAAAACTATGAGGCTGGGTTCACACTATTGAGAATTGGATGCGAGGTTCCCGCATCCAATTTGCAATAGCAGGAGATTGTGACCGTCTCTATATGGAGCCAGTTCATATATCTCCGATGCGGCTCCAGTGCAAATTTGCACAGGAGTCCTGTGCGTCTTTTGGTCCATTTCAGGTCCGAATTCAGCCCAAAATTCGGGCTGAAATCGGATCCGAAACGGTGAACCAGGACGCACAGAACCCCTGCTGTAAGCCACATCAGCATGCAGAGTGAACCGAGCCTTTTGGTCCTGGGGAAAACTTCATGCATGCACCAATAAACTAGGCTGTACGTTAGCTAATCTACTTAAAACCCAAATCCTCTATATCAAACGTATTACAACGCCATTACAGTCAACCCATCCACAATAGTTGAAAAATTTACATTGGGTTCACCCACTCTATATCACATCTGACCAATTAAATTAGTCCTATACCATGTGATCGCTGTGCCCAATCATATATGTAAACAAAGAAAAGAGAAAGAAAGCATTGTTTCTCTCTCCCCACAGATATACAGTGAGTGCCTTCAGTGGCTGTCACACAGTTTTGAACACACACACCAATGCCAGCCAGCTTATAGTGTCCCCGATCACTAGCCCACCAATGTACTGTGCATAAACAGTGCAGCCAGCCACCTGTCACTCTTATCCCAGTGTCACTATGCAACCAGGAACAGTGTACCTTAAAGCTAGCAACACAATAAAGTGTCACCAGACCAGTGCTGCCAGCCACTGTCCCTGACTGCAGTGATGCCAGACCAGTATATGCCAGTGTCAACAGAGTCAGTATCCCTGATTGCAGTGATACCAGACCAGTATACATCAGGACCAGTGTCCTGATAACCACCACACCAGTGCCAGTGTCGACAGAGTCAGTGAAGCTAGCAATACTGTTCTGATCAATAGTCAAGCCAGTGTCAGCAGAGCCATTTAAGCCAACAACAGTGTCCCGTTCACTCCCACACCAGTGCCAGTGTCAACTAGGGATGGGTCGAACACCCCCGTTTAGGCTCGCACCAGAACATGCGAACAGGAAAAACATTTGTGCAAAACCTATTAAAGTCTATGGGACCTGAACATGAAAAAACAAAGTGCTCATTTTAAAGGCTTATATGCACGTTATTGCCATAAAAAGTGTATGGGGACCCAGGTACTGCCCCAGGGGACATGTATCAATGCAGAAAAAGTTTTTAAAACCGTTTTTTCAGGAGCAGTGATTTTAATAATGCCTAAAGTGAAACAATAAAAATTAAATGTTCCTTTAAATATCGTGCCTGGGGGGTCCCCTTAGTCTACCTGTAAAGAGGCACATCTGTCTGATGTGTTTTACTGTGCCACAGCAAAATTACATTTCTAAAGTAAGAAATGTCATTTAACCAGTTACCAACTGGCCCATAGCCAAATGACGGCTGCAGGATGGTTGGATAACTCTGGGAGGGCGGTCAGTGACATCCTCCAAGAATCTTGCTCTTGCGTGCCCCCTGGGGCACGCACCCGAGAACATCCGTGACAGCCGCTGATCGCAGCCGTTTACAATGTGATCTCTCCGTCAAATGATCACGTCATGACGCCGGTTCCTCTCTCCCCTCTGTGTACTGATCTGTACAGTGGAGGGGAGAGATCAGGTGGCATTAGCGCTGTGGGCTGGATCTGTAGTGCCCACAGCACTGCTCTGTGACAATTGCAGTTCCATCCATGGATCCATACATCCATGGATCCATCCATCCATGCTCAGCAATACTCTGCAATACCCTGCAATACACTGCAATACTCTGCAATACCCCGCAATACTCTGCAATACCCCGCAATACCCTGCAATACCCCGCAATACCCCGCAATACTCTGCAATACCCTGCAATACCCAGCCATACCCTGCAATACCCAGCCATACCCTGCAATACCCAGCCATACCCTGCAATACCCAGCCATACTCTGCAATACCCAGCCATACTCTGCAATACCCAGCCATACTCTGCAATATTCAGTGATACTCAGCCATACTTTGCCATACCCAGCCATACTCAGCCATACCCAGCCATGCTCAGCCGTACTCGGCTGTACTCGGCTGTACTCAGCCTCTGTATGTGGCCAGGCTGTGGAAGTCTCACACATGTGGTATCGCCGTACTCAGGAGGAGTAGGAGAATCTATTTTGGGTGTCATTTTTGTACATGCTATGTGTTAGAAATATAGTATAAATGGACAACTTTGTGTTATAAAAAATGCGTTTTAACCACTTCCGCAGCCGGCCATCATACGACGTCCTTGACTTTGTGTGGGGATATCTGAATGATGCCTGCAGCTACAGGCATCATTCAGATATTGGCTTTTTCACATGCCGATTGCCTACACCATAAGAATGATCATAACGGCTGTTCCACTGCTTGATTGTTCTTACGGGAGGTGAGAGGGGACCCCCCCCCCTTCTGGCCGCTCTCAGGTGCTTCTACCAACTCACCACTACGATCGTAGCCAGGATCGTTTTTTTTTTTTCAGGCTTCCCAACCTAGAGGTGAGATGTGGGGTCTTATTGACCCCATATCTCACTGTAAAGAGGACCTGTCATGCCATATTCCTATTACAAGGGATGTTTACATTCCTTGTAATAAAAAAAATGGACAGTTTCCCCGGTGGGGCTTTAGACAGCAATATCTTGAAATCCAGAATAATAAAAAAATGTATAACCAGTAAGTGCTTTTATTGAACCATGAACAATTGTAATGCTATAATTCAATTGGCATTACAACATAGAGCGCTGGCCAAGTAGTACAATACATATTCCACAATATAAAGTCGACACATTTTTACACAAAATTATATACAGTCATACATTTCCGGGCTGTTGACGGTATATATAATATTATATATTATACCAGCGCTCTATGTTGTAATGCCAATTGAATTATAGCATTACAATTGTTCATGGTTCAATAAAAGCACTTACTGGTTATACATTTTTTTATTATTCTGGATTTCAAGATATTGCTGTCTAAAGCCCCACCGGGGAAACTGTCCATTTTTTACCATTATTGTTTTGGGGTGTGCAGCGCATGCGTCTCTCCCACATATGTTTTTCTCTCTATTACATTCCTTGTAATAGGAATAAAAGTGATCAAAAAATGTATTTTTTAGAAAAAAGCATCAAACTAAAATAAAGTAAAATGAACAATAAAAAAAAAAAAAAAAATTCCCCATGTCCCCATGTGCTCGCATGCAGAAGCGAACGCATACGTAAGTCCCGCCCACATATGAAAACGGTGTTCAAACCACACATGTGAGGTATCGCTGCGAACATTTTGGCCCTAGACCTCCTCTGTAACTCAAAACATGTAACCAGTAAAAAATTTTAAAGCGTCGCCTATGGGGATTTTTAAATAGCGAAGTTTGGCGCCATTCCACGAGCGTGTGCAATTTTCAAGGGTGACATGTTAGGTATCTATTTACTCGGCATAACTTCATCTTTCACATTATGCAAAAACATTGGGCTAACTTTACTGTTTTGTTTTTTTTTAAAGCACAAAACTGTTTTTTTTTTTAAAAAAAGCGATCGAAAAATTGCTGCGCAAATACCGTGCAAGATAAAAAGTTGCAATGACCACCATTGTATTCTCTAGGGTCTTTGCTAAAAAAACATTTATATATAATGTTTTGGGGATCTATGTAATTTTCTAGCAAATAAATGATGATTTTTACTTGTAGGAGAGAAATGTCAGAATTGGCCTGGGTGCTCCAGAACGCCTGAAGGTACTCCCTGCATGTTGGGCCTCTGTATGTGACCACGCTGTGCAAAAGTCTCACACATGTGGTATCACCATATTCGGGAGTAATAGCAGAATGTGTTTTGGGGTGTAATTTGTGGTATACATATGCTGTGTGTGAGAAATAACCTGCTAATATGAGAATTTTGTGAAAAAAAAAAAAATAAAATAAAAAATCTTGATTTTGCAAAGAATTGTGGGAAAAAATGACAACTTCAAAAAACTCATCATGCATCTTTCTAAATACCTTGGAATGTCTTCTTTGCAAAAAGAGGTCATTTGGGGGGTACTTTTCTGGCATGTTAGGGTCTCAAGAAATTAGATAGGCCATCAATACTTCAGGTTTGATCAATTTTCAGATATTGGCACCATAGCTTTCGGACTCTATAACTTTCACAAAGGCCAAATAATATACACCGATTTGGGTTATTTAGTAGCCGTATAAATTTTGGCCAAAATATAAGACAAATTACTAATTAGCAAAATTTTATAACAGAAATGAAGAAAAATGATTTTTTTTTACAGAATTTTCAGTATTTTTTCTTTTATAGGGCAAAAAATAAAGTACCCAGTGGTGATTAAATACCACCAAAAGAAAGCTCTATTTATGTGAAAAAAAGGACAAAAATTTCATATAGGTACAGTGTTGCATGACTGAGTAATTGTCATTCAAAATGTGAGAGCACTGAATGCTGAAAATTGGTCTGGTTATTAAGGGGGTTTAAGTGCCCAGTGGTCAAGTGGTTAAACTTGCTCGTGGCTGATATGTATTGCCAGGTTCTGGCAATATAGATAAAAATCTATGAAAAATCGGCGTGGGTTCCCCCCTGTCCATACCAGGTATGGATATTAAGGGGAACTCCACGCCAATTTTTTTTTAAAAAACAGCGTGGGGTCCCCCTCAAAATCTGTACCAGGCCCTTCGGGTCTAGTATGGATTTTAAAGGCAAATTAATGCCAAAAAAAAATTGTCGTGGGGTCCCCCCCCAAAATCCACACCAGACCTTATCCGACTGCTGTCTTTTCGCTGTGACAGCTGTTATATAGGCAAGGGCGGGGCCACCTGCTGACATAACCAGATGACCCCGCTCACCTCTGACAGCACATGATGTCAGAAGGGGCAGGGTAACTCGGTTACGTCACTGGGTGGCCCCACCCTTGCCTATATAACAGCTGCCACAACCAAAAGGCAGCAGTCGGCGGGACGTTTCCAATCGAGGTGGAGGGTTTTTTTTTCTATTTTTTGGGTCCGTCAAGAGGCATGATTAAAGATGGATGGACATCGCGGGAGACTTTTTTTTTTTTTAATAAAGGAATTGTCAAAAATGGTGTTTTGTGGTTTTTACTTTTTGACACTTTTTTTGATACACTGTACCCCTACCCATTCACATGGGGCTTCCAGATTCCTATAAGCCCCCCACCCGCAAACCCCCACAACCACTAGGCCAGGGTTGTGGGGATGAGGCCCCAGACCCCATCAACATGGTGACAAGGTGCTTTGGGGGGGACCCCAAAGCACCCTCCCCATGTTGAGGGCAAGCAGCCTGGTATGGTTCAGGAGGGGGGGTCTCGCTCGTCCTCCCTATCATGGCCTGCCATGCTGCTTGCTCAGATAAGGGTCTGGTATGGATATTGGGGGGGGGGATCTCAAGATGGTTTTTTTTACATTTTGGCATGGAGTTCCCCTTAAAAGCTATACCAGACCCAAAGGGCCTGGTATGGACTGGGGGGAACCCATGCTGGTTTTTTCCTAATTCTGTCATAGGATTCCCCTTAACCACTTCAATACACTATATTATATACTGTACACTGCACTATATACCCTGCACTATATTATATATGCTACACTGTCTGTACTATATACTCTGAACTGCAGTTTATATACTATACGGACTGCACTATATACTCTGCAGAAAAATTGGGCCTTAGGTGTTAGTGGTTCCAGAACACTGTAACCCTTCACAGTTACTCTTGTTGGGTGCAGGAATGGGCCCTGCTGTTAAATATTTCAAAAATTATAATTGCATGCCCCAGTCAAACAGGTACAGAAAAATTGGGCCCTGGGTGTTGGTGGTGCCTAAACACTGTAACTCCTCCTCACAGTTACTCTTGTTAGGTGCAGAAATGGGCCCTGCTGTTAAAAATTAGTTCAAAAATTGAAATTACATGCCCGTTAAACAGGGGCAGAAAAATTGGGCCTTGGATGTTGGTGGTGCCCTAAATGAAAAATATTGTTGGAAGCTAGCATCGTCAAGATGCAAGAGGAATAGGATAGCATTGGCAGTCGTCAATGGATCCCAGATCCCTAGCAAATTCAGTCAGTTACATCAGATAGCTGCTGATCCAGGACTGATTCATTTTTATAAATGTGAGCCTATCAACGGAGTCTGTGGACAGGCACACTCTTTGATCCATTACAAATCTTCCAGCAGCACTAAATGTCTGTTCAGAAAGCACGTTGGATGCAGGACAGGCCAGTAGCTCAATTGCATATTGAGCAAGTTCTGGCCAGTGGTCCATCCTCAAGACCCAGTAGATGTTCTGTTGGAAAGGTCTCCAAGTCTGCTCTTGCCCCTAGATATTCTTGCACCATATAATGATGGCTATGGTTGCTTGAACCTATTAGCCCTTGGCACTGAGGACTGAAAAATTGTTTAAAAGGCATCGGTCAACCAGCCACCTTCTCCACTGCTCTTCCTCTGATCGAACAAAGCCTCAGAAACATGTTGTCCAGCACCAGGAAATGGTAACCTCCCAGGGTCTGGAAAGGCATTACACAAACTTTTCTTCAAGGCCTCCCTAAAGATGTTTCATCCTCTGCTCCCTCTACGAAGGCAGGATGAGTTCTGCAACTTTACCCTTGTAACGTGGATCAAGAAAGGTTGCCAGCCAGTAATGATCCCTCTCCTTGATACCACGAATCCTAGGGTCCTTTCGCAGGCTTTTTGCAGAATCAGGGAGGCCATGCAGCATAAGTTTGCAGAGGCATGAGATTCTGAGTCCTCTGGGTCACTAAGGATGACATTGTCAGGCACTACCTCCTCCCAGCCTTGTACAACTCCTTAGGTTTCTGAGGACTGAAAACCATTCCTTAAAGACTGCTGCATGTTATCCTCAACATCCATGCTGACACAATCCTCATCCTCTTCTTCCTGTGTGTTTGGCGGCCCCGCAGGAATGCTATCTGCATAAAGGGGGCCTTGTGGGGAAAGGAAGTCTTCCTCTTCCTCCCACTGTTCTGCCTGATATGGCCTGTCCACGATTCCATGAAGTGTGTGCTCCAGCAGGAAGACTAGAGGGACAGTGTCACTGATGCATGCATTGTCACTGCTCTCCATCCTTGAGGCCTCCTCAAATTGTGACAGGACAGTGCATGCATCCTTAATCAGTAGCCACTGGCGTGGCGAAAAGAAGCCAAGCTCCCCTGAGCCTGTCCTGGTGCCATACTCACACAGGTACTCATTTATGACCCTCTGCTGTGTGTACAGCCGCAGCAGTATTTCTAATGTTGAGTTCCACCCGGTGGGCATGTCACAAATGAGGCGGTTGGTGGGCAGGTTGAATTCCCATTGAATGTCAGCCAGCCAAACACTGGTATTGTATGACCGCCGGAAATGGCCACAGACTTTTCTGGCCCGCCTCAGAAGTTCCTGTAAGCCTGGGTACCTGGTCAAGAAACGCTGCATCACCAAACCCAGGATGTGTGCCAAGCACGGAACATGGGTCAAGTGTCCCTGTCGGAGGGCAGAGAGAAGGTTGGTGCCATTGTCGCATACAACCATTCCTGGCTCAAGCTGCCGTGGCATCAACCACCTCTGAGTCTGCCCCTGTAGAGCTGACAAAATCTCTGCCCCAGTGTGACTCCTTTGCCCTAGGCAGACCAACTGAAGCACCGCATGGCATCTTTTAGCCTGACTGCTTGCGTAGCCCCTTGAACGCTTAGGGAGCACTGCGGGTTCAGAAGACAATTCTGAAGAAGAGGCCATAGAGGAAGAAGAGGAGGGGGTGGAGCAGAGAGATGTAGCAGAATTACCACCAGCTTTTTGGAGGCGTGGTGGTGGAACAAGCTCCAACACTGAACCCTGTCCTGCATCCTTCCCAGCTGCCAGCAGAGTTACCTTTCCTTCACGGCGCACTGGGGAACGTCCCTGACCATGCCTGCTGGACCATGAGTCAACAGTAAAATGAACCTTGCTGCTGACTGCCCTGTCCAACAAGGCCAAAACATTGCCTTCCACATGACGGTAGAGAGCTGGAATGGCCTTACGTGAAAAAAATTTTTTTTTAGAACCTGCTACTGTGGTACAGCACATTCCACAAATTCACGAATAGGGCAGAGTCTAGCAGCTGAAAAGGCAGCAGTTGCAGCACTAGAAAATTTGGCCAAGCTAGCATTTAGACACTGAGCATGTGGATTGCTGGGACAATATTTTTTTTTAAGGTTCAGCAACTGGGGAAGCAAAATTTGCCTGCTGACATCAACTGCTAGCAGATTGGCTGAAAGTACTTGTGGCACCTATTGCTATACCTTTATTCCTCTCAGTGCAGGTTTTTGAGACTGGAGTTATAGTAGGGGTTGAGAGGAGGAGCAAAGAGAGGTCCGCCTTTTTTTATTATGTGGGTCTTTCAGGTGCTGTTGCCAACGGACTGCATGGAAGGTCGTCATATGCCTTGTCAAGCATTTGGTGCCCAAGCGGGTGCTGTTCTGGCCACGCTTGATCCGCTTCAGACAGGTTGCAAACAGCAATGGTGCGATCTACTGCATGTGTCAAAAAAGCCTACACCAATGAAATTTTGGAAAACAGCAGGGAGTCAGCAGCGCCCTGCACCCGTTGAGCTCTGTGGTGTGATGCAACAGGGTGGCTGCCCTTAAGCTGGCCCCTGGAGGACATCCTGCCTCATTGGAGTTGTTCCTCCTCCTCCTCACTTTCCTCCTCTCTTCTCTCAGGCACCCACGTACAGTCAGTAACCTCATCATCCCCTCCCTCCTTGTTACTGGAGCAAACTTGGCAGTATGCTGCAGCTGGAGGAACATGACTGCTAGTTTCTCGTCCTTTTGTGGCACCCCCTCTCTCTAGGCACACGTTGCTCCCTTCCTCAACCTGGGAACCAACATAAGAAGCCTTCAAATGGCTGCGCATCCTCCATCAGCATGTAAACGATACTATGGTCAAATAATTCTGGTGACTCCCCCATGCATGATGGTGGGGCTATGGAAGGAGTAACCATGGACAAGGAGCCAGTGGAATGGGCCACTTTGGCAGCTGCGTTGGAAGGCAAACTAGTATGCGCCTGGGTGACAGAGGATGAGGACGGCTTAGTTATCCACTCCACCAACTCTTCTGCACGTTGCGGCTCAATAACACAGCCAGCGGCAGATAAAAAGGGCAAGCGTGACCTGCCTGCAGAGGATGCACCATGTCCGCCACCACCACTTTGTAGACACAGAGGCTCTTTTAGTGGCCTGTGAGCATCTGCCTCTCCTTGGTGGCCTTCCGGACATGATGTGGATTTTTTTTGCACACCACACTACACTGTAATATATACTGTGTACACCGCCTGAAGTGTATTAAGAACTGTACACACTGCATTATATACTGTGTACACCGCCTGCACTGTATTATGTACTGTACACCGGCTGCACTGTATTATATACACTGTATTATATACTGTGAACATGTCACAAATTGCGCCCTGGGGAATCTTATGCTCTAGCTCCCAATGAGATCCGTGTTGGTGCTCCAGTGGACCTGCTTTCCTAAACCACCCAGAGTTCCATCCGCAGCAGTCAGCCATAGGGTCCACTACCTTAGCGGTGCACTCCTGACCCCAACGGTGTGCATCTGTCACCTGACCTCAGGTGACCTGATAGTACACCGCCTTAAGTGTATTAGAAACTGTACACACTGTATTATATACTGTGCACACCGCCTGCACTGTACTATATACTGTATACCGGCTGCACTGTATTATATGCTGTGTACCATGCCTGAAGTGTATTAGAAACTGTACACACTGTATTATATAGTGTGTACACCGCCTGCACTGTATGTACTGTACTCCGGCTGCACTGTATTATATGCTGTGTACACCGCCTGAAGTGTATTAGATCAAGTGAATAATAAATGGGCACGGCGCCAAGAAAAAATAATAATAAACGTGCACTCTACCAACCTGATGCTGCTCCTAAATTAGCAAATTACTAATAAACAATTGTACAGACAGTATAGGGCGCATCAATAGTGCAATAAAAAATAATGAACCTGTCAATAATAGCTCATGTTAAGGTGCTCCAGTGCATAAACAATAATTATTGGCAATAATAATAGGCATTTCCTGAAGATGCGCGCACTGCGTGAAATATATTGAAAGGGAGGCTCGAGACACACATACGAGTCCTCCGTTCCTGGAGCAGCTGGAACGCTTGCCGAGACACCAATCAAAGTACCCACAGAATACAGGTACCATTCGGTCTCTGCTTCTCCTCCTCAGCTGCAGCTCTGTCTGGTTGTCATCCTGTACCTGCACACGTGTTTGGATGTTTTAGTTTTAAATGAATAAAGACGTTTTTACACTATGCAAGCTTTTGTGGCTTTCATGGGGAGCCACTCTTTGCAGATTTGATACATGCATCTGATGCACCGAGGCTCAGATAGAGAAGTCTTTTTATCACACATACCTGCTGACTGATGATTGGAATCTTTCTGCCAGGATATCCGGAAAGTTACCTTTGATGATATATAGTTTTTCCATGCCTGAGGGTCACTTTGTGGCCACTACTGTCTGGTGAGCGCTTAGATATACCATTTCGGGTGAAGCACGAATAAGAAAGTATATGCACTTTAATATGTGGTGATTTGATTATTAAGGAGATTGTGTGTGATTTGCACATTCATATTAACTCGGAGGACATTCGATTGTTTGCACATATTCACTTTATGGTTAACAAAAGATATTTATTGTTTATGCACTGGAGCACCTTAACATGAGCTATTATTGAAGTGTATTAGAAACTGTACACACTGTATTATATGCTGCGTACGCCGCCTGCACTGTATTATATACTGTATACCGGCTGCACTGTGTTATATGATGTGTACACCGCCTGAAGTGTATTAGAAACTGTACACTAGCTGTAGGGATGAGCCGAACACCCCCCTGTTCGTTTCGCACCAGAACATGCGAACAGGCAAAAAATTAGTTTGAACACGCGAACACCGTTAAAGTCTGTGGGACACGAACATGAATAATCAAAAGTGCTAATTTTAAAGGCTTATATGCAAGTTATTGTCATAAAAAGTGTTTGGGGGCCTAGGTCCTGCCCCAGCGGACATGGATCAATGCAAAAAAAAGTTTTAAAAACGGCTGTTTTTTCGGGAGCAGTGATTTTAATAATGCTTAAAGTGAAACAATAAAATTGTAATATCCCTTTAAATTTCGTAGCTGGGGGATGTCTATAGTATGCCTGTAAAGGGGCGCATGTTTCCCGTGTTTAAAAATGGCAGTTTTTAAAACTTTTTTTTGCATTGATCCATGTCCCCTGGGGCAGGACCCAGGTCCCCAAACACTTTTTATGACAATACCATGAATATAAGCCTTTAAAATTAGCACTTTTGATTTCTCCCATAGACTTTTAAAGGGCATTTCGAATTTGCCGCAAACACCCCAAATTGTCGAAACTCGAAGTCGAAGCTCATCTCTAACCAGCTGCACTGTATTATATACTGTGTACACCACCTGAAGTGTATTAGAAACTGTACACACTGTATTATATACTGTGTACACTGCCTGAAGTGTATTATATACTGTACACTGCCAAATGCACTGTATATATATAGTCTACACTGAATGAATATATACACACACATTTTATATATATATACAGTGAGGACAGAAAGTATTCAGTATTGTTATATTGCAGCCATTTGCTAAAATCATTTAAGTTCATTTTTTTCCTCATGAATGTACACACAGCACCCCATATTGACAGAAAAACACAGAATTGTTGACATTTTTGCAGATTTATTAAAAAAGAAAAACTGAAATGTCACATGGTCCTAAGTATTCAGACCCTTTGCTGTGACACTCATATATTTAACTCGGGTGTTGTCTGATTATCCCTGAGATGGTTCTACACCTTCATTTTAATCCAGCTGTGTTTGATTATAGTGATTGGACTTGATTAGGAAAGCCACACACCTGTCTATATAAGACTTTACAGCTCTTTACAAAGACTTTACAGCTCACAGTGCATGCCAGAGCAAATGAGAATCATGAGGTCAAAGGAACTGCCTCATGAGCTCAGAGAGAGAATTGTGGCAAGGCACAGATCTGGCCAAGGTTACAAAAACATTTCTGCTGCACTTAAGGTTCCTAAGAGCACAGTGGCCTCCATAATCCTTAAATGGAAGATGTTTGGGACGACCAGAACCCTTCCTAGAGCTGGTAGTTCGGACAAACTGAGCTATCGGGGGAGAAGAGCCTTGGTGAGAGAGGTAAAAGAGAACCCAAAGATCACTGTGGCTGAGCTCCAGAGATGCAGTCAGGAGATGGGAGAAAGTTGTAGAAAGTCAACCATCACTGTAGCCCTCCACCAGTTGGGAGGTTATGGCAGAGTGGCGGAAGCCTCTCCTTAGTGCAAGACACATGAAAGCCCGCATGGAGTTTGCTAAAAAAAACACCTGGAGGACTCCAAGATGGTGAGAAATAACAGAATAACAGAATTGTTGACATTTTTGCAGATTTATTAAAAAAGGAAAAATGAAATATCACATGTTTCTAAGTATTCAGACCCTTTGCTCAGTATTTATGAAGGTGTAGAACCATCTCAAGGATAATCAGAAGAAATGGACAACACCTGAGTTAAATATATGAGTGTCACAGCAAAGGGTCTGAATACTTAGGACCATGTGATATTTCAGTTTTTCTTTTTTAATAAATCTGCAAAAATGTCAACAATTCTGTGTTTTTCTGTCAATATGGGGTGCTGTGTGTACATTAAAGAGGAAAAAAAATGAACTTAAATGATTTTAGCAAATGGCTGCAATATAACAAAGAGTGAAAAATTTAAGGGGGTCTGAATACTTTCCGTCCCCACTGTGTGTGTGTGTATGTATATATATATATATATATATATATATATATATATATATATATATATATATATATATATATATATATATATACACACATACATACATACGCACACACACACACACACACACACATATATATATATATATATATATATATATATATATATATAACATTTTTGTATGTATATATGAAATACACTGCCTGCACTATGTAACCTGCCTAATTTAGCACAATCTCTCTCTTTCTCTGTCCATGCCAACACTACACACGGCCGCCATTGGAAGCAGCCTTATATAGTGTGGGACGTGGACTTACAGTAGTCCCCCTGAGCCACGATTGGCCAAAGTCACCATGCCTTTGGCCAATTATGGCTCTCACAGCATAGCGCCCTGTAATTGGCCAAAACATGCAAGTCAGCATGAACTGTGATCTCGCAGTGCATTATGGAGCATTCCGCGGTCGACTTTCCTGTGAATGCCCCATAATGTTCGAACTCCCCAATGTTCAAGTAAAACTTATGTTCAACGCGAACATCAGGCTCATCCCTACACAAGATCCACAGGGAAAGGTACCCCAGGTTTTACAGGGATCCCTCCTTGATTCTTCTCTATATTCACTTTGTACAAGTGATTCTCCAATGGATCCAGCTTTTTTATATGCGATTTGTGGATTTTTAGTTACTAAGTTGCCAATGACCGGATCCTCTGTGAGGATAGGCCAATATTTGGTTAAAATTTTCCTCACTTTGTCGTGTTCATTTGAGTATCGTAATATTACTCTTGTGATGCTGTCTTGCTTCTTTTTTTTGGGGTTTGAAGATAAGATCCTGATTCTTATTATCTTTTACACGATTAAAGGCTTTTTTTAAAGTTGATTTGGTATACCCCCTCATTAATAGCCTCTTAGTCAATATGTCAGTCTTCATTTGTAGTACAGTTGCACTTAATACGCAGATATTGACTAAAAGATTTTTTTAAACAGACAAAAAAAAGAGGTGCCTCTAAGACCCCTTTCACATCGAGGGCGTTTTGCAGGCGCTATAGCATTAAAAATAGCGCTTGCAATCCGCCCTCAAACAGCTGCAGCATTGTCTCCTGCCAGCAGCTTTTTTGGAGCGGTGAAAGAGCGGTGTGTTTACCGCTCCTCCACCGCTGCTCCCCATTGAAATCAATGGGGCAGCGCTGGGATACCGCCGGCAAAACGCCGCTATTGCGGCGCATTGCGGGTGGTTTTAACCCTTTCTCAGCCGCTAGCAGGGGGTTAAAGGCGCCCTGCTAGCGGCCGAAATGCGCCGCTGATCCGACGGTAAAACGCCGCTATGGGTGGCCCGGTGTGAAAGGGCTGTAAGTGCAGGATTAAAGGCTATTTATTTTCCCCAGAAAGAATTAAAAACACAAGATCTGGCGAATGTAAAAGCATATAATCATGGGTAATAGAGGTTGTCTGGCAGGCATGAAGGTCCTTGACATGTCTTCATGCCTGCCGGACAATCTGCATTACCCATGATTATATGCTTTAACATTTGCCAGATCTTGTAGGTGTTTTTAATTCTTTCTGGGAAAAAAAATAGCTTTTAATCCTGCACTTAGAAGCGCCTCTCTTTTTTGTCTGTTTTTCCTTTAGAGATTGCTTCTCCCTGTGAGTGCAGCCCTAAGTGTGAGAAGATACACCATCGGACCTCTGCTCTTTTATATGTACTGTTTGCTTGGTCCTTATGCTCAGAGCACCCTTATACACTGTACATAGATTTTTTTAAAGATTCTGGGTGAAAACTATCAACATGCAACGAAGTGTTGCCGGCAGCTTCTTTCCTAAAAAGCCTGCTGGTTAGTTTACCATTAGCATCCTTAAGGATGCTTAAAAGGTAAAAAAGCTCGCGCGCAGAAGCGAACGCATACGTGAGCAGCACCTGCATATAAAAACGGTGTTCAAACCACACATGTGAGGTACCATCGCAATCATTAGAGCCCTAGACCTCCTCTGTAACTCAAAACATGCAACCTGTAGAATTTTTTAATCGCCTAAGGAGATTTTTAAGAGTAAAAGTTTGTCACCATTCCACGAGCGGGTGCAATTTTGAAGCGTGACATGTTGGGTATCAATTTACTCGGCGTAACATTATCTTTCACAATATAAAAAGAAATGGGCTACCATTTGTCCTATTTTTTAATTTAAAAAAGTGTATTTTTAAAAAAAAAAGTTAGCTGCTCAATGACCAGAGCACTTTTTACAAATTGGCACTGCGCTGTTTTAACTGGTAATTGCACGGTCATGCAAAGTTGTACCCAAACAAAATTTGCGTCCTTTTTCCCCCACAAATAGAGCTTTCTTTTGATGGTATTGATTGCCTCCACAATTTTTATTTTTTGTGATATAAATGGAAAAAAACGAAAATTTTGAAAAAAAATGATATTATCTACTTTTTGTTAGAAGAAAAATTCAATAAACTCAATTTTAGTCATAAATTTAGGCCAAGACGTATTCAGCCACATGTCTTTGGTAAAAAATAAATGTCAATAAGCGTATATTTATTGTTTTGCGCAAAAGTTATAGCGTCTACAAACCATGGTACATTTTCTGGAATTTACGCAGGTTTTAGTTTATGACTGCCTATCTCATTTCTTGAGGTACTAAAATGGCAGGACAGTACAAACCCCCCAAATTACCCCATTTTGGAAAGTAGACACCCCAAGGAAATTGCTCAGAGGCTTGTTGAGCCCATTGAATGGGGCTACCACATGTGTGAGACTTTTTGGGAGCCTAGCCGCGTACAGGACCCAAAAAACCAAGGATTTCTAAGGGCGTAAACTTTCACTCCTCACTACCTATCACAGTTTCGAAGGCCATAAAATGCCCAGATAGCACAAAACCTCCCCAAATGACCCCGTTTTGGAAAGTAGACACCAGAAACTATTTGCTGAGTCCATGGAATATTTTATATTTTTCCACAAGTTGCGGGAAAATGCCAAAAAAAAATTTGGGGGGGTAATTTCACATATGCCCATGGCATGTTTGAGCAATATATCATCAGCAATATACCATCAGCTATCATCAGCTGATGATATCATCAGCTTTGCCACAACTTGTGGCAAAATATAAAATATTCCACTGGAATCAACATGCCTATCAGCAAATAGCTTGGGGTGTCTACTTTCCAAAAAGGGATCATTTGGGGGAGGTTTTGAACTGTCCTGGCATTTTATGCACAACATTTATAAGCTTATGTCACACATCACCCACTCTTCTAACCACTTGAAGACAAAGCCCTTTCTGACACTTTTTGTTTACATGAAAAACCTTAGTTAGACTTACCGGTATTTCTACGAGCTTTTCAGGACAGCACCTTGGAGAGAGCGCAGCTCCACCTCTTCACAGGAAACACTGCGTGATAACGCCCCTTTTAAAAACAGCTGCTTCCACCATGCCTTCAGTTATTACCGAGAAGACCTCCGACATGCTGGAAGATATAAGCAGACAATTACCAAGCCCCATAATTATACTTTACATATGATAACCTGGGGGGGGGGGGGGGGGGGAGTAGGCTGCTGTCCTGAATTTTTGTAGAAATACCATAACTATGGTTTTCTCCCTTCACCTTTCAGGAAAGCAACATGGAGATCATAACTGAGCAATTACTTCAGGGTTCGACTACTGCCTTTAAAACCTTCCTACCAAAGGATTAGTCTGAGGCTGACAGTAGATCCAAAACGGTAATGCCTTATAAAGGTCGAAAAACTGGACCACGTGGCAGCTTTACATATTTGCTCAGGTGATGCCCCGGCCCTTTCTGCCCAAGAAGCCGCCACTGGTTTGGGCCAGGAATCCCTTAATGGATTCTTGCATGAAGGGCATTTTCTCCCTGTTGCTCTCTCTGACTTAGCGGTGGCTTTCTGAAAGATAGCAAGACATAACCCCACCCTCTATTAGGGCAACATATAGTAGCCAATGGAGAGAACATACAGAGCCCAGAGCAAACACCCCTAAGTGCCCCAGAGTCTCCCTCCATGCTGAACTGCTAATAGAACATTCCCACTATAGCAGACAGCTGCAGGTCCTAGCATAGACACACAGAAAAAACACACCCAGTGAGAGAAGGAAAGAGGTGCCACTGCACCTCTCCTACCTGGGCCTGGCCGGGAACCTGGGCGCTTGCATCCGCCATCGCTGCTGACGATTCAGCCTCCTCCATTGTGACCACCGCAGCTGCCGCCTGTTTGCTTTTTAAATAATCTCCTCCATGTGAAAAGTGGAAGGAAGTCCCGGCCAGAAGACCCGCCCCTTCCTCCTGCATCCCAGCAGCCGTAACCAATTGCTGCTACGCCCCGCCGGAAGTCTCTGCCCCTGAAAATGACATCACCCACCCTCCGGGACTCGGCGCAGACATGCTGAGACCGGGCATGTACGCTCAAAATGAGCACACCCGCAGCCCCCCGAGCAATCTGGGTAGATGTCCTCCTGCGGACTATTACCCCTGTGAGCCAGCGAAGGAAGCGAATCAGAGGAACTGATGAAGTCACGTGACGTGACGATACGCGTGAGGTTTGGAGCACGGGAACTGTCACAGACTGATGATAGGATATGAGCTCGGCGCTCGTGGATGTTTTTTACTATAGCCTTCTGCTAAATGTAAGTGTACCATGTTGTTTTTAACCTAATAAACTGATTTATATACGGGATCACGCTATGTGCACTCTCTTCCAATACTCTACATATATGCATCCCATTGTGACGAGCATTGAGGAAATGGGGACGGTTTGAAGACACCCTTTTTGAGGTATACGAACTCGGCGTTCGTTGGATTGACGCCCACACTCATTTTACAAAAGTGAGTGCATTCCCCTTCTGTGTCCTGTCCCTTTTTTCCACTTTGGCCGCCACGGAGTTATACTATATACTGTCTGCTTATGTTTTTTATATACCATCCTGCACACCCACCACCCGAATCGCCTGAACTACTGGATGGGACCATTGCTTGCTGGTGATTTGTTACTGGATTACAAGCTGTTGTCTTGCAGCAGTAAGGTGAGCTGCTTGCGAGCACAGAGGTGTCCCCACTGAAGACTTTGTTTCCCTTTCCTGTGGCTTGTGGACTTGCCTTTTTGGAACTGATGACTCATTGTTTGAGCACTTTGTACTACAAGGTGGTGGGACTGTTCACCATTTAGTTATTTACTTGGAGTCACCATTAAGTATTTGCTGAGGTACTACATATGTGCTAGTATGATACTAGCCCTTTTGCACTGAGTTTTATCTTTTGATAAGTATTTGCTGAGTTACTACATATGTGCTAGTATGGTACTAGCCCTTTTGCACTGAGATTTTTCTTTTGATAAGTATTTGCTGAGTTACCACATATGTGCTAGTATGGTACTAGCCCTTTTGCACTGAGATTTTTCTTTTCTTCTGTTTCAGTATTTACATGATATTTTTTATGTGCTAGTATGATACTAGCCCTCATGCTCATTATACCTTTATATTTTGTATATTTTTTCATTCACCTCTCTATATATTGGAGCTAGCCCCTTCCCCTCCCTCCTCCTTCCTTCCCCACTTATCACAGCGCAATCACCACTTTATTCACAATTAGTGACATAGTGACAGGTACTTTTTTTAAAAAAAAATTGGGGTCTATTAGACCCTAGATCTCTCCTCTGCCCTCAAAGCATCTGACCACACCAAGATCGGTGTGATAAAATACTTTGGCTGTTTATATCCGGTGAAGCCTAAGTCATCAAATGCTCGTAGCTTCCGGTTTCTTAGACCATAGAGATGATTGGAGCCATTCTGGTCTCTGATCAGCTCTATGGTCAGCTGACGGATCCACCGGCTACATTCTCAGCTTCCCTGTTGGGACAGGAGATGCAGAAAAAACCATGGAAGACAGTGGGAGGGGGGAGTTCCCTCCCACTGCTTGTAAGAGCAGTCTAGAGGCTAATTAGCCGCTAGGATTGCTTTTACATGAAAGCCGACCGCTGGCTAAAAAGAATGATACCAAGATGATACCTAAACCTGCAGACATCATTGTGGTATAACCACTCAAAGTCCAGCAACATACCAGTACATCGCTGGTCCTTGGTGTACATTGTAATGTTCTTTTCTTCATGCAGCCTGTGGGCTGAACGGAAAAAAAAAGATTGATCGGTGGGTATGCCCATCATTAGAATACCTCCCCTCATCCACCCACTTCTAATAATGGGCATACATGCACCATTTTTTTTTTTAAACTGTGGTGGTGAAATCACCTCCTACAGCGCTGGAGTCACTGATTTACGTATCGTGAGAGCAAACGCTGTTGCTGTCAAGATAAGTAAATCAGTGCTGCAGCTGAATGACGTACCTGCTAAGCAAATGATGGTTAACAATAAAACAAAGGAACATTGCAGTATAACAGTAAGACTTACAATACCTGCAAAGCAAAAAAAATAAAACATTGCAATCTGTGCCCAAAAAATATATGCTGAAGCATGGGGGCAATCCGCCCCTAATGTTAGGAGCAAATCACTCCTCCACCCCTGCCCCCATGCTTCGGCATATATGCTCTTTTTTTTTAACTGTGGTGGTGAAATCACCTCCGACAGTACTGGAGTCATGGCTTTACGTATCATGGGAGCAAAGTAACATTACAGTATAACATACCATACCTGCAAAGCAAATACAATAAAAGTAAAAATAAAACAGAGAGAGAATAGATATAGAACAATAGTGAGCGAACAATAGAGTGGACGGTAGAAAGCGAACATAAGAGAGAGAACAATAGAGAGAGAAGAAAAATAAATCCAAAACTATTTCTGGCTTTTTTATTTTATATTTTTTTGTGTTTTTGTGTGTTTTTTTTTTTTTTTTACTTTTATAAAAACTGTAAACTGAACGTTGCAAATTAGGGTCTCTTAGGGTCTCTTAAAATGTGATGGCCATCACATCTTTCGAGACCCTGTGTTAGTGTGCCCTGTACTCTACGCTAATACTCCACTAGTGTGTGGTAGCATTTGAAACAGTCACCGATGCAGAGACCAGGTTGGTCATGACAGGAGGGACAATAAAAGTGGGTGTCACGCTTAAATTCGCGTTTTCTGCAGACACACTTCTTTGGGGTGTTCTTTTGGTAGGGGTACCAGTGAGGACATAAGGAAAATGCCTCTCATGCAGCCGGCTCACTGCATTTGCGTTGGGAAGGTGGGCGATAGCACCGTCTGGAAACAGAAGGCTGTGACGATCTCTTCCCAGGATTTGAGGAAGGATCTAGTCCGTCCTGAAGCTTTGTATAGCACAAAAGCGTTCAGCAGAGCCATTTGAAATAAGTATACAGACATTTTTTGTACCAGTGTCTGGCCTTACGTGCAATTAGGTACGGCGCCAACAACTGGTCGTTGAGATCCACCCCTCCCATATTAAGGTTGTATTCGTGGACACAGAGGGGTTTCTCCACAACACCAGCCGCCATAGAAATTTGGACTGTCGTATGTGCGAGACGGGAGGAAAGAACGAAAACATTCCGTGAATCCCTCCCCTTCACTGCTAACAAATTATTACACTTCAAGCAGGCTCTCTCCCCCTGTCTAAGTCGGGATTCTACAAGCCGTTGGGGGAAGCCCTGGCGATTAGACCCAAAATCAAAAAGGTGACTAAAAAGTGGCACGCTCATGTAATAATTGTCCACGTACAAGTGGTACCCCTTTCCAAATAAGGGTGACACCAAGTCCCACACAATCCATCCAGTGCTCCCTATGTAGTCTGGGCAGTTCTCCGGCTCTACGTGACTATCTTTTCCCTTGTAAACAATAAAACTATATGTGTAGCCTGTTGCCCTGTTACAGAGCTTACACATCTTGACCCCATATCTGGCACGTTTGCTGGGAAGATACTGTTTGATAGACAAGCGGCCATAAAACTTAATCAGGGACTCATCAACGCAGACAACTTGATCGGGAGTAAACAAGGCTGCAAACTGTTGGTTAACATAGTTTACGGGGGCCCGAATTTTGTAGAGCCAATCAAATCCAGGGTCACCCCAAGGACAAGAGAGTTCATTATCATTGAAGTGCAGAACCGCAAGATCTGCTCGTATTGTGTCCTGGTCACGGAGGCAGAGAACATGGGCATATGGTGAATTGGGTCAGTGGACCAATATGACTGCAACTCACTCTTTTTAGTTATGCTCATGAGGAGGGATAGGCCCAGGAAGGTCTTAAATTCGGAGACCGTAATAGGTCTCCAATCTCTGGCAAGGGTGGGGATTAGCGGCAATGAATAGACCAGCATACAAATTGCTTTGGTCCACAATAGATCTATAGAGATCTTCCGTGAAAAACAGCGAATAAAAATCAAGTGACGTAAAATCAACTGTTTCCACCTGAATTTCGGGCTGGCCAGTGAATGTGGGAAGTACGGGTGCTGCAGAAGTGGTGGGCTCTCAATTAGGATTGGCAAATGCAGCAGGAAGGGCACTATGGGCTCGGTGGGCCTGTGTTTGTCTTCTTCATGGTGGCAGCAGGACACTACTCGTGCTAGCCACCTCGCCAGCTTGAACTGCACTTATGGGACTCGCCACGTCACCAAGTGTTACTGCAGTGCTGGGTGCACGACCAGGATGTACTAGGCCGCTGGTGCTTGCCAATTCACCAGAAGGATGAACGGCGCTAGTACTGACTCTCTGATCCATACGAGAGCCCTGCGGTTCTTGAACCTCAATGACAGCAGAAGAATGGGGTTGGGTATGCCTGACCTTGGCAGGGACTGTAACTCCATCGTCAGAGCTATTTGTCAGGGTGCTGCTGCCGTCTACCGGTTCGTATTCTGAGCCTGAATCTGACAGATGAGTGACTTCCACTTCACTATCTGTCATGCTCAGAAACATGTAGTCCTCTTCACTACTGTACCTTTGATTTGACATTTTGGTCTCTAAATTTACTGGTACAGTAGTGAGACTCACAGGAAAATGAGCTCCTGACTGTTAGCAACTGCTCCAAACGCTACAAAAAAAACTATTAGCATTCGCAGGGATCAGGCCTGACTCTGCGAATGCTGCCGTTATATGCGTTGTGTTTTGTAAGTGACAGTGATCGATTGATACTGCACTTGGGTGGGCTGGGCTGGGCGGAGGGGCTAAACGCAGGTGCTAGCAGGTATCTGGGCTGATTCCGCTAGCACTGTGTTTTTGGGAACCCTAAACTGCTGGGGACACCAGTATAGATCAGATCAGATATCGATCCATTCAGACACTATACTACTAAGGGAGATGTATGGTGCATGCGTGGGTGTTAGCGCTACTGGTACTAATCTGACGCTGCCTGGGGCAACGCAGACCCTATCTGACACTAAAACCTAACTGATATCACCCGTCGGGTGATCAGGAGGTTAAACCTTTATTTAGGTAATATACGGCAGGTGCCCTGACGCTATAAAAAATAAACTAGCTAACCAGCGTCACCCGTGACACTAATACAGTGATCACTGGTGACAGGGGGTGATCAAGGGGTTAAACCTTTATTGGGGGGGTTAGGGGGGGTCCCTAGACCTATCTGGGACTACCTGCCGCAGTATAACTGCGGTGGCAAGTCTGGAACCGGTTAAGGATGAAAATGGTAAACTAACCAGCAGGGTTTTTTAGGAAAGAAGCTGCCGGCAACACTTCGTTGCATGTTGATAGTCTTTAAAAAAAACAATACCTTTTAGTCAATATCTGCATATTAAACGCAACTGTACTACAAATGAAGACTTTCAACAGGAGGCAGACAAATTGACTAAGAGGCTATTAATGAGGGGATATACCAAATCAACTTTAAAAAAAGCCTTTAATTGTGTAAAAGATAACAGGAGTCAGGATCTTATCTTCAAACCCCCCAAAAAAGAAGATGCAAGACAACATCACAGGAGTAATATTACAATACCTAAATGAATACGACAAAGTGAGGAGAATTTTAACCAAATATTGGCCTATCCTCATAGAGGATACAGTCATTGGCAACTAATGCCGTGTACACACGGGCGGACTTTTCGACTGGACTGGTCCGACGGGACGAATCTGTCGGACAATCCGACCATGTGTGGGCTTCATCGGACCTGCAGCAGACTTTTTCGGTCGAAAATCAGACAGACTTTAGATTTGGAACATGTTTCAAATCTTTCCGACGGACTCAAGTCCGGTCAATAAATCATGTGTATGCTAGTCTGACGGACGAAAACCGACGCTAGGGCAGCTATTGGCTACTGGCTATCAGCTTCCTTATTGTAGTCCGTTCGTACGTCATCACGTAGAAATCCATTGGACTTTGGCGTGATTGTGTGTGTGCAAGTCCGTTCGTTCGAAAGTCCGTTGGAAGTCCATCAAAAGTTCGTCGAAAATCCGTCGGAAAGACCGTCGGACCTTTGATGCCGAAAAGTCCTGCCGTGTGTACACGGCATTAGTAACTAAAAATACACAAATCACATATAAAAAAGCTGGATCCACTGGAGAATCATTTGTACAAAGTGAATATAAAGGTGAATCAAGGAGGGATCCCGGTAAAGCTGGGGTACCTTTCCCTGTGAATCCTGTGTAGGGATGAGCCCGATGTTCGAGTCGAAGTTTGACTTGAACATCAGGTGTTTGCCTTTTCGGCGAATACCGAACATTATGAGTCATTCACGGGAAATTCAAGCACCGCGGAATGCTCCATAATGCACTGCGAGATCGCAGTGCATTGACGTCCGATGATTGGCCAAAGCATGCATCTGACCTGCATGCTTTGGCCAATCACAGCTGCGAGAGCCATAATTGGCCAAAGACAGGGTGCCTTTGGCCAATCATGGCTCAGGGGGACTAAGTCCACGCCCCACACTATATAAGGCTGCTTCCAACAGCGGCCGTGTGTAGTGTTGGCATGGACGGAGAGAGAGAGAGAGAGAGAGAGAGAAAGAGAGGAAGAGAGAGATTGAGCTAAATTAGGCAGGTTATTTAGTGCAGGCAGCGTATTTCATATACAGTATCTCACAAAACTGAGTGCACCCCTCACATTTTTGTAAATATTTTATTATATCTTTTCATGTGACAACACTGAAGAAATTACACTTTGCTACAATATAAAGTAGTGAGTGTACAACTCGTATAACAGTGTAAATTTGCTGCTCCCTCAAAATAAATAAACAAAAAGCTGTGTCTAAACCGCTGGCAACAGTAGTGAGTACACCCCTAAGTAAAAAATGTCCAAATATGATCTGAGCACTGACAGGCTGACCCCCCCCCCCAACCCCTGCAACCTCTGCAGCAATGCTGGCAGCACTCATACATCTATTTCCCAAAGACAACCTCTGAATAGGCCGCTGAGCACGTGCACCCAACTTCTTTGGTCAACCATGACGAGACCTGTTCTGAGTGGAACCTGTCCTGTTAAACCACTGTATGGTCTTGGCCACCGTACTGCAGCATAGTTTCAGGGTCTTGGCAATCTTCTTATAGCCTAGGCCATCTTTATTTAGAGCAACAATTCTTTTTTTCAGATCCTCAGATTTCTTTGCCATGAGGTGCCATGTTAAACTTTAAGTGACCAGTATAAAAGAGTGAGAGCGATAAAACCAAATTTAACACACCTGCTCCCCATTCACATCTGAGACCTTGTAACACTTACGAGGCACATGACACTGGGGAGGGAAAATGGCTAATTGGGCCCAATTTGGAAATTTTCACTTATTAGTGTACTCACTTTTGTTACCAGCGGTTTAGACATTAATGTCTGTGTGTTGAGTTATTTTAAGGGAACAGCAGATTTACACTGTTACACGCTCTCAATGGTAGCAGCCACCAGAACACAATTCTGGAGACTAATTGAAAGTCTTTTACAAAATGCAGAAGTTTTGGCGGATGTGTCCAATGAACTGACACGTTACTTTCATAAGAACGACCAATCAGACTGTGACCCGGGTAGCCTTTGGGAAGCCAACAAGACAGTTATAAGGGGAACCTTGATTAGGCACGGGGCATGGAACAAAAGAGAAAGAGAAAAACAACTTCTCACACTTCTTCACAAAATACAGGAGGTAGAATCCAAACACAAAAAAAAACCCCGCTTCCTTTCTAGAAAACGACCTACTGTCGCTCAGAAGACAGACGGTAGACCTACTGCATTACAAAGCCAAAGCGGCACTTCAACACTGCCGCATAATTAGCTACGAATCAGGTAATAAATGTGGGAAGCTATTAGCAAAGACGGTCAGAGAAGACAAGGCAACCACATATATACCTCAAATCATATCGCCCTCGGGTCAAAAGATAGTTCTACCCTCTAAAATAGCACAAGAGTTCAGAGACTACTATGCCTCCCTATATAACTTAAAAAATAGATCAACCCCAAGATTCACAATGGACGAGTATGTTGCGGCTTCGCAACTTCTCCAGCACTCTAGTGAGATAAGAGAGGAATTGGACACCCCCATCACAATGGAAGAATTGTAGAAGGCAGTGGGAGAGATGAAACCAGGGAAAGCACCAGGACCTGATGGCTTTACCCTGCAATACTACCAAACTTTTCTTCCGAAAATAGGACCATACATGGTAAAGTTGTTCAATGCCCTTAATTCAGACACAAACCTCCCCAACGATACCCTGAGGGCCCACATATCTGTCATCCCTAAAGAAGGTAAAGACCTGACCTCCTGTGGTAGCTATAAACCTATCTCCCTGTTAAACATAGATCTTAAGCTATTTACAAAGATACTGTCCTCCTGACTGGCGCAACACATACAACAAATAATACATCTAGACCAGGTGGGGTTTATACCGAATAGGGAGGCTAGAGACAACACCACTAAAGGTAGTAAACCCGGTTCACGTAGTATCAGACACCCGAACACCCTGTATATTTCAGCATTCAACAGAGTTAATTGGACGTTTATGTCCTTGGGACTCAAACACATAGGACTAGGGGCCAATATGCTCACATGGATTGAGAAAATATACTCTATGCCCACAGCCCAAGTCAAGGCTGGACTGCTATCCACTCCCTTCCATATCACAAATGGCACTAGACAGGGATGCCCGTCATCCCCCCTCCTGTTTGCCATTTCTCTTGAACCTTTCCTCTGTACAGTTCGCCGAAACCCAGATACTGAGGGAATTACAATCGGGGACTCTCAGCATAAGGTATCTGCGTACAAGGACGATCTTATGTTTTCCATCACCAATCCCTCAATATCCCTACCCAACCTTCTTAAAGAATTTAACACATACAAGGCGCTTTCTGACTTGAAAATTCATTTTGACAAATCAATGGCAATGGGAATTGGGGTAACACCCACCCTTCTGGATGCCCTACAGGCGAAATTTAAGTTGAGTGGACGACCTCCGCCCTGAAATACTTGGGCACTTTTATACCTAAGGATCTATCCCGTACATTTGAACTCAACTTTCCCCCCTTACTGACCAAGACCCACACCACACTAGACAGATCAAGGGGATGCACTCTTGGTTTGGTAGATGTAACCTACTCAAGATATGCATACTACCCAAATTTCTATATCTATTCCAAGTCCTTACGATAAAAATACCATCACAATACTTTAAACAAGCCCACTCACTCTTTATCAAATTCATATGGACTAATAAGAAACCGCGGCTACCCAGGCACTACCTCACCCTACCAAAACATTATGGAGGATTAGCTCTACCTGATCTGCGTAACTATTACCTAGCTGTCCACCTGGGAAGAACTATAGATTGGAACAGGCACTACAAGAATAAACTTTGGGCGCAATTGGAACAGGCCCAGACTGAGACCCTCCTGAAAGGAGCACTGTGGTGTTTTGAGAATATATCTCCAAAACTAAAAGGCCATCCAATCATAGATACCACCCTTAGTGCGTGTTCCAAAACAATCATCTCGTCTTCCCTCTCCAAGAATCTTCATTATTCCCCATTCTGGGTAACCCAGCATTCCCTCCAGGACTTGGAAAATCTGAACATAAGACACTCGCCCAAGCGGGACATGATCGTACATCCCACTTCCTGGAGGGAGACGAGTGACCTCCCCTACAGGCATTGACGGCGCAAGCAGGTCCCTTCCAGATGCCTTTCTGGAGTGCTATTCGCTTACACCATTTTCTAGATTCTCTAGCAAACCCAGACTGCTTTAACCGTACGCTGACAACTTTCGAGGAATACTGCCTGCATGAGGGGCCACTGCCAGAAGTGTTATCCAAGATGTATACGTTACTTAACTCCCCCCCCCCCCCCCCCCGGACCAACCACACCTCTCGTTTCTACAGAAATGGAAGTTTGACCTACAACGATCCTTCACAACAAACCAAATACAAAACATACTCAGATTCTCCTTGAAATCGTCAATCTATACGAAAACCCAGGAATCCAACTATAAAATTCTAACTAGGTGGTATTATACACATCAGCTTCTACACAAATTCTACCCCAGATAGATGCTGGAGATGCCGAGTGGAATGTGGGACACTCCTTTACATCTTTTGGTCTTGCCCCCGGTTGAAACATTTTTGGACAACTATAAGACTTATCACTCAGAAATTCACAGATCATAAAATTCCTGAGGATCCGGCTTTCTTTCTTCTCCACGTTACCGAGATTCCAGCAAAACAATACCATAAATCAATTATAAGACACTTACTGAATGCGGCTAAATCCTGTATCCCCCTGTATCCCCACGCCATCCTCTATTGGGACCTGGATTAGTAGAGTAGAGGACATTAAGAAATTAGAAGACTTAATCCTCACGAGCCAAAAAAAATAAGAGAAGCACTCTAAGACGTGGAGGCTATGGAGCATGTTCCTATTATCTGACGAGGGAGTGACACTCCTCAGACAGTGAGAAACCAACCACCACCTGATTCATGCACATCACTGGTGAATGCAGTCCTATTGCTGCCGGACCCCCCACTCCATCACTAAATCCCCCCCCACCCCCTACACCCCTTCCTTTCCCCACATATCTAATATACCTGATTTCTTGTACTTCCTACATCTTTCTTTGCTTCTTGAAGCCTCCCTACCTTTTTCCTTTTCCTCTATCTTTTATTCATGCACTACAACCCCTGGCAAAAATTATGGAATCACCAGTCCCTGAGGATGTTCCTTCAGTTGTTTATTGTTGTAGAAAAAAAGCAGATCACAGACATGGCCAAAAACTAAAGGCATTTCAAATGGCAACTTTCTGGCTTTAAGAAACACTAAAAGAAATCAAGAAAAATAATTGTGGTGGCCAGTAACAGTTAGATTTATAGAACAAGCACAGGGAATAAATTAGGGAATCACTCAATTCTGAGGAAAAAATTATGGAATCACCCTGTAAATTTTCATTACAAACACTAACACCTGCATCAGATTAAATCTGCTTGTTAGTATGTAGGTAGACATGAAGCATGGCTCCAACGCCAGAGATGTCAATTGAAAAAAAGGAGAGGATTATCAAACTCCTTAAAGAGGGTAAATCATCACGCAGTGTTGCACAAGATGTTGGTTGTTCACAGTCGGCTGTGTCTAATACATGGACCAAATACAAACAACATGGGAAGGTGGTTAAAGGCAAGCATACTGGTAGACCAAGGAAGACATCAAAGCGTCAAGACAGAAAACTTAACCACTTAAGGACCGGACCATTATGCTGCTTAAGGACCAGAGGACTTTTTCCAATTTGGCACTGCGTCGCTTTAACTGCTAATTGCGCGGTCATGCAATGCTGTACCCAAACGAAATTTGCGTCCTTTTCTTCCCACAAATAGAGCTTTCTTTTGATGGTATTTGATCACCTCTGCCGTTTTTATTTTTTGCGCTATAAACGGAAAAAGACCGAAAATTTTGAAAAAAAATGATATTTTCTACTGTTTGTTATAAAAAAAAATCCAATAAACTCAATTTTAGTCATACATTTAGGCCAAAATGTATTCGGCCACATGTCTTTGGTAAAAAAAATGTCAATAAGCGTATATTTATTGGTTTGAGCAAAAGTTATAGCGTCTACAAACTAGGGTACATTTTCTGGAATTTACACAGCTTTTAGTTTATGACTGCCTATGTCATTTCTTGAGGTGCTAAAATGGCAGGGCAGTACAAAACCCCCCAAATGACCCCATTTTGGAAAGTAGACACCCCAAGGAAATTGCTGTGAGGCATGTTGAACCCATTGAATATTTATTTTTTTTGTTCCAAGTGGTTGAATAATGACAAAAAAAAAAATATTTACAAAAAGTTGTCACTAAATGATATATTGCTCACACAGGCCATGGGCCTATGTGGAATTGCACCCAAAAATACATTCAGCTGCTTCTCCTGAGTATGGAGATACCACATGTGTGGGACTTTTTGGGAGCCTAGCCGCGTACGGGGCACTGAAAACCAATCACCGCCTTCAGGATTTCTAAGGGCATAAATTTTTGATTTCACTCCTCACTACCTATCACAGTTTTGAAGGCCATAAAATGCCCAGATGGCACAATTTGCTGAGAGGCATGGTGAGTATTTTGCAGCTCTCATTTGTTTTTGAAAATGAAGAAAGACAAGAAAAAACATTTTTTTTTTCTTTTTTCAATTTTCAAAACTTTGTGACAAAAAGTGAGGCCTGCAAAATACTCACTATACCTCTCAGCAAATAGCTTGGGGTGTCTACTTTCCAAAATGGGGTAATTTGGGGGGGTTTGTGCCACCTGGGCATTCCATGGCCTCCGAAAACTGTGATAGGCAGTGAAGAGTGAAGTCAAAAATTTACGCCCTTAGAAAGCCTGAAGGCAGTGCTTGGTTTTCGTGGTCCTGTACGCGGATAGGCTCCCAAAAAGTCTCACACATGTGGTATCCCTGTACTCAGGAGAAGCAACAGAATGTATTTTGGGGTGTAATTTCACATATTCCCATGGCATGTTTGAGCAATATATTATTTAGTGACAACTTTGTGCAAAAAAAAGAAAAATGTGTCTCTTTCCCGCAACTTGTGTCACAATATAAAATATTCCATGGACTCGATATGACTCTAAGCAAACAAGCTTGGGGTGTCTACTTTCCAAAATGGGGTCATTTGGGGGGGTTTGACCTGTCCTGGCATTTTATGCACAACATTTAGAAGCTTATGAAGCAAATGCCCTACAGATTAAAATGGTGGGTGTTTATTTATTTTTTTTCACACAGTATTTGCGCAGCGATTTTTCAAACGCATTTTTTGGGGAAAAAACACACTTTTTTAAATTTTAATGCACTAAAACACACTATATTGCCCAAATGTTTGATGAAATAAAAAAGATGATCTTAGGCCGAGTACATGGATACCAAACATGACATGCTTTAAAATTGCGCACAAACGTGCAGTGGCGACAAACTAAATACATTTTTAAAAGCTTTTAAAAGCCTTTACAGGTTACCACTTTAGATTTACAGAGGAGGTCTACTGCTAAAATTACTGCCCTCGATCTGATGTTCGCGGTGACACCTCACATGCATGGTGCAATTGCTGTTTACATTTCAGGCCAGACCGACGCTTGTGTTCGCCTATGCGCGAGAGCAGGGGGGGACAGGGGTGCTTTTTTTTTTTTTTTTTTTTTTTTTCCTTTATTATTTTTTTGCTTTTTTATCTTATTTTTAAACTGTTCCTTTCATTTTTTTTTTTAATCATTTTTATTGTTATCTCAGGGAATTTAAATATCCCCTATGATAGCAATAGGTAGTGACAGGTACTCTTTTTTGAAAAAATTGGGGTCTATTAGACCCTAGATCTCTCCTCTGCCCTCAAAGCATCTGACCACACCAAGATTGGTGTGATAAAATGCTTTCCCAATGGAGCTGTTTACATCCGTTGAAATCGAAGTCATGAAATGCTCATAGCTTCCGGTTTCTTAGGCCATAGAGATGTTTGGAGCCACTCTGGTCTCTGATCAGCTCTATGGTCAGCTGGCTGAATCACCGGCTGCATTCTCAGGTTCCCTGTTGGGACAGGAGAGCCAGAGAAAAACATGGAAGATGGTGGGGGGGGGGCATTCCCTCCCACTGCTTGTAAAAGCAGTCTAGTGGCTAATTAGCCGCTAGGATTGCTTTTACATGAAAGCCGACCGCTGGCTGAAAAGAATGATACCAAGATGATACCTAAACCTGCAGGCATCATTCTGGTATAACCACTCAAAGTCGTGAATGGCGTACCTGAAGACAAAAAAATGGTTAACAATAAAACACAGTAAACGGTAAAGTATAAAAAATTGCATACCTGAAAAGCAAACATGATAAAACATAATAACAATAAAACATTGCAGAATAGAATACAGTAAAAAAGAGCAGAACAATAGAGAGAGAATAGAGAGAGAGAACAATAAAACGACAACTATTTTTTTTATTTTATATATTTTTTTGTGTTTTTTTTTTTTTTTTTACACTGTTTTTGTAACTGTAACTTTTATAACGGTAACCGGTTCCAGGTTCGGGTCTCTCAAAATGCGATGGCATCTTGGGAGACCCTGTGAAAGTGTGTCCTAGTCTGTGCAATGCTGTACCCTACGCTAATACTCAACTAGTGAATGGTAGCGTTCAAAATATTCACCAATGCAAAGACCAGGATTGTCAGGACAGGAGGGACAATAATAGCGGGTGTCATGCCTATATCCGCGCTTGCTGCAGACACAACATCTTTTTTGGGGGGGGTTCGTTGGGTAGGGGTACTCGGGAGGACATAAAGAAAATGCCTCTCATGCAGCCGACTGCATTTGGTTGGTAATGTGAATGGGGGAAGTACGGGCGCTGCAGAAGTGGTGGGTTCCCAATTAGGATTGGCGAATGCAGCAGGAAGGGCATTATGGGCACGACGGCCTGTGTTTGTCTTCTTGGTGGCAGCGGGACACTACTTGTGCTTGCCACCTCACCAGCTTGAACTGCACTTATGGGACTCGCCACGTCACCAAGTGTTACTGCAGTGCTGGTTTGACTACAACCAGGGTGTACTAGGCCGCTGGCGCTTGCCAGTTCACCAAAACGCCACCAAGAAAACTGTTATGCCCCGTACACACAGTCGGATTTTCTGACGGAAAATGTGTGATAGGACCTTGTTGTCGGAAATTCCGACCGTGTGTAGGCTCCATCACACATTTTCCATCGGATTTTCCGACACACAAAGTTTGTGAGCAGCCTATAAAATTTTCCGACAACAAAATCCGTTGTCGGAATTTCCGATCGTGTGTACACAAATCCGACGCACAAAGTGCCACGCATGCTCAGAATTAGGGATGAGCTTCGAGTTCGAGTCGAACTCATGTTCGACTCGAACATTGGCTGTTCGCAAGTTCGCTGAACAGCAAACAATTTGGGGTGTTCGCGGCAAATTCCAATGCCGCAGAACACCCTTTAAAAGTCTATGGGAGAAATCAAAAGTGCTAATTTTAAAGGCTAATATGCAAGTTATTGTCATAAAAAGTGTTTGGGGACCTGGGTCCTGCCCCAGGGGACATGGATCAATGCAAAAAAAAGTTTTAAAAACGGCAGTTTTTTCAGGAGCAGTGATTTTAATAATGCTTAAAGTCAAACAATAAAAGTGTAATATCCCTTTAAATTTCGTACCTGGGGGGTGTCTATAGTATGCCTGTAAAGGGGCGTATGTTTCCTGTGTTTAGAATAGTCTGACAGCAAAATGACATTTTGAAGGAAAAAACCCATTTAAAACTACCCGCGGCTATTGCATTGCCGACAATACACATAGAAGTTCATTGATAAAAACGGCATGGGAATTCCCCAAAGGGGAACCCCGAACCAAAATTAAAAAATAAAAATGACGTGGGAGTCCCCCTAAATTCCATACCAGGCCCTTTAGGTCTGGTATGGATTTTAAGGGGAACCCCGCGCCAAAAAAAAAAAACGGCGTGGGGTCCCCCCAAAGATCCATACCAGACCCTTATCCGAGCACGCAACCTGGCAGGCCGCAGGAAAAGAGGGGGGGACGAGAGTGCGCCCCCCCCAGAACCGTACCAGGCCACATGCCATCAACATTGGTAGGGTGCTTTGGGGTAGCCCCCCAAAACACCTTGTCCCCATGTTGAGGAGGACAAGGGCCTCATCCCCACAACCCTGGCCGGTGGTTGTGGGGGTCTGCGGGCGGGGGGCTTATCGGAATCTGGAAGCCCCCTTTAACAAGGGGACCCCCAGATCCCAGCCCCCCCCCGTGTGAAATGGTAAGGGGGTACTTACCCCTACCATTTCACTAAAAAACTGTCAAAAATGTCAAAAATGACAAGAGACAGTTTTTGACAATTCCTTTATTTAAATGCTTCTTCTTTCTTCTATCTTCCTTCATCTTCTGGTTCTTCTGGTTCTTCCTCCGGCGTTCTCGTCCAGCATCTCCTCCGTGGCGTCTTCTATCTTCTTCTCCTCGGGCCGCTCCACACCCATGGCATGGGGGGAGGCTCCCGCTCTTCTCTTCTTCTTTTCTTCTCTTCTTCTCTTCTTCATTTTCTTCTCCGGGCCACTCCGCACCCATGCTGGCATGGAGGGAGGCTCCCGCTGTGTGACGGCGCTCCTCGTCTGACAGTTCTTAAATAACGGGGGGCGGGGCATGACGCACGGGACATGACGGGACTTCCCTGTGGCATTCCCCGTGACGTCACAGGGAAGTCCCGTCAAGTCACCGTGCGTCAGAGGGGGGCGGGGTCACCGGGTGGCCCCGCCCCCGTTATTTAAGAACTGTCAGACGAGGAGCGCCGTCACACAGCGGGAGCCTCCCTCCATGCTAGCATGGGTGCGGAGCAGCCCGGAGAAGAAAATGAAGAAGAGAGTATATGGGGGTCCCTGTCGCTATAAAACGTTGACGGCGAACCTAAATATTTACGTCCCTAACTAGCGTCACCAGCGACACTAATACAGCGATCAGAAAAATGATCACTTAGTGACACTGGCGACGGGGGGTGATCCAGGGGTTAAAACTTTATTAGGGGGGGTTAGGGTGGGTACCCTAGACCTACAGGGGGCTAATACTAACTACCCTACCACAGTAACTGTCATAAACTGACACCAGTAATCAGAAATAAAAAATAAAAAAAACTGCTTGGTGTCAGTGTGACAGGGGGGGAGGGGTGATCGGGGGGTAAAGGGGGGTGTTATGTGTGCCTGGCATGTTCTACTGTGATGTGTGTGTGTTGTGCACTCACATTGATGTCTTCTCTCCTCGGCGCCGGAACGGAAACTGCCGAGCCGAGGAGAGATGACATCACATCCTCTGCCTCTGTGTACTACACAGAGGCAGGGGAAGAATCTCATTGGCTGGGAGCGATTGCGAGGGGGGGCCACGATCGGATGGCCTCCCCCTCATCTCTGATCACTCCCAGACCAACGCCGACCGCCTCAGGCACCGGGGGGGTCCGATTGGACCCCCCGCCCGCGGGAAGGCAATCACGTACCAGGTACGTGATTTTGCCTGCCCGTGCCATTCTGCTGACGTATATCAGCGCGAGGCTGTCGTCAAGTGGTTAAAGCAATATGCCTTGAAAACAGAAAATGTACAACAAAACAAATGAGGTACAAATGGGAGGAAACTGGAGTCAACATCTGTGACCGAACTGTAAGAAACCGCCTAAAGGAAATGGGATTTACATACAGAAAAGCTAAAAGAAAGCCATCTCTAACACCTAAACACAAAAAAACAAGGTTACAATGGGCTAAGGAAAGGCAATCGTGGACTGTGGGTGATTGGATTAAAGTCATATTCAGTGATGAATCTGCATTGGGCAAGGTGATGATGCTGGAACTTTTGTTTGGTGCCGTTCCAATGAGATTTATGCAGACGACTGTCTGAAGAAAACATGCAAATTTCCACAGTCAATTATGATATGGGGCTGCATGTCAGGTAAAGGCACTGGGGAGATGGCTGTCATTAAATCTTCAATAAATGCACAGGTTTTCGTTGAAATTTTGGACACTTTTCTTATCCCATCTATTGAAAAGATGTTTGGGGATGATGAAATCATTTATCAAGATGATAATGCATCTTGCCATAGAGCAAAAACTGTGAAAAAATTCCTTGAAGAAAGACACATATGGTCAATGTCATGGCCTGCAAACAGTCCGGATCTCAATCCAATTGAAAATCTGTGGTGGAAGTTAAAGAAAATGGTCCATGACAAGGCTCCAACCTGCAAAGATGATTTGGCAACAGCAATCAGAGAAGGCTGGAGCCAGATTGATAAAGAGTACTGTTTATCACTCATTAAGTCAATGCCTCAGAGACTGCAAGCAGTTATAAAAGCCAGAGGTGGTGCAGCAAAGTATTAGTGATGTGTTGGAGTGTTATTTTGTTTGTTTGTTTTTCATGATTCCATGATTTTTTCCTCAGAGTTGAGTGATTCCATAATTTATTCCCTGTGCTTGTTCTATAAATCTAACTGTTACTGGCCACCACAATTATTTTTCTTGATTTCTTTTAGTGTTTCTTAAAGCCAGAAAGTTGCCATTTGAAATACCTTTAGTTTTTGGCCATGTCTGTGATCTGCTCTTTTTCTACAACAATAAACAACTGAAGGAACATCCTTAGGGACTGGTGATTCCATAATTTTTGCCAAGGGTTGTAGGAGCACACATGGGGCAGGGACCAGACGACTCAGATTGCAAAATGATGGATGATTTTTTTTTAATTGACAGACCATCCCACGATGGTGATGGCTGCATTGCAGCAACCACCATACCACTGAGCAGTACTCCGTAGACTGCAAAATTGGGGAAACAGGAATATTTTGGATTGCGTAATAATCTGAATCATTATGCCATGGATGCTCTATGTCATTACTGTATCTGTAATGTGCTCTTTAATAATAATAATAAAATTTATATTTAAAAAAAAAAAAATTATATATATCGGGGTGATTAGGTTCAAGTGGTGCATGCAGTTTTCCAGAAACGTGCCACTGCAGACTACGTTTTAAGGGCATGGCAGCCCACTTTTATTTAAAGGTAATGAAAAAGTTCAAACAAACAGTAATCTAAAGTCTAAGCACTGACCTCTATTCCTGGGATGTTTATGAACCCAGGCCACAGGTGTGCAATTAGTATTCCTGCCAAAATCAGGCACACACTACTCATAAACACCTGTGACACGGGGTCACATCTCCACAATATATATATTCATGTGACAACACTGAAGAAATGACACTTTGCTACAATGTATAGTAGTGAGTGTACAGCTTGTATAACAGTGTAATTTTGCTGTCCCCTCAAAATAATACAGCCATTAATGTCTAAACCGCTGGCAACAAAAGTGAGTACACCCCTAAGTGACAATGTCCAAATTGGGCCCAATTAGCTATTGTCCCTCCCCGGTGTTATGTGACTTGTTAGTGTTACAATGTCCCAGGTGTGAATGGGGAGCAGGTGTTTTAAATACACACACATATATATATATATATATATATATATATATATATATATATATATATATATATATACATACACACACACATACACACACACACACACTCTGCATTCAGTGTAGACTATATATTTTGTGCATTGTTACGTTTCATAGTGTTATGCCCACCACCTTTACCACCACGTGAGGATTCCATCTGGTGCGTTTCCGTTGTTCGCTTTTTGTGAACTTCTTGTGGTTCCCCATCCACCTCAGGTTGTTTGGAAAAAGGACCCTTTCTTTTCCGGAAGGGATGATCTGTGCGAGAAGAAACTGAAGGAGGAATTAGATGGAGTGTCAGACAAATCACTATTTCTGTTTGTATCATTGCCTTTAGTGCTGATTCCTTTTTGGAAATTTTTGTTCTATTTATAGGCTCAACCTTCACCAAAAGCATTTTTGTCTCTCCAGTATTTTTTCTCTTTTTTCTGGAGCATTAGTTTACTGTGTTTCTCCAGATGTCCTTTCAGCTTTTTTTCATGATTGGTATATTCTTCATGAGTTTTTAGTGAAGTGAGTCGAGCATATAAAGAAGTTATGTCTTTATCTCAGGTGTATGGTTGTTGTCGATAATCATTTTGCAGTAGTATCAGAATTTTTTTGAACAATCGTTTAATTTGCTTTCCCAATTCTTTTTCAGATCATTGGTGGTGTGATCAAGAATGGGAAATAGCTGGATTCTCAATCCTACAGGGTTGATATCCTCTTTAATATATCTTTCCAAAGACTGTATGTGCCAGTGCAAAGCTGACTTTTTTTCCAAAATTTTGGTGAGACTAAAAAAAAGAGGGAAGACAAATCCGATTCTACTTGTTCCTTAGTTTCACAATTAGTTTGAATATTGAACATAAGCTCCTCCCATTCCTTCCCCTGAAGATCCCCCATCCTGGATCCCAAATAAAAGAAAGGACAAGACGACCTCATTCAACTCAAAAGCAAAGCTCTAAACACATTACTTTCTGAGGACACTGAAAAATCGTTAAGATTCTCCAAGGCTAAATTTTTGCTACATGGCAATTCTTCCTCAGCAATGTTTGCCAGAAAGTTGAACCAGGACACTAACCCCCCCCATGTTTATAAATTACGTGATCAGAAAGGAAACATGGTGACACATCCCCAAGATGTCCTCCAAATTTTCACCTCTTTTTACAAAAACCTTCTTTCCTGACAGACTCCATGGCAGCCTACGTATGGGTTAATCCCGCCTCTCATACCTCATAGGACCCCACTCCCATAAATCTTTGCAACTAGACAGAGACCGTGTTCCTTTTTTGTCCTCCTCCTAGGACCAAGGTAGCCTTACCTTAAAAAAATTGTCGGTCCAGTCCTGGTGGTTTGCACGCGAAGATGACGGTTCTGGCGGTGTCCTTTTCTGGAGTCCATTTACCTTAGCTATTAGCAGGGTGGACATGGGCAAGTATTGCGGTGCCTTGAAGAGCTTAATAGCCGGCCATTGGCAGGCAAGCGGCAACATGGCCATTCGTCCCAGCTATTAGCGGGAGGCCCCTTCATGAAAATGCCCTGGTCGTGCAGTATGAGCAATGGCTCCCAGTCCCAGGCCGGATCGAATCGGTGCCGTGGTGGTGATGTATACTGTTTTTTTTCTATTACATGGCAGCCTGTATTTGTTTGTTGTCTGTCCCTGTAGCTTTCCTGGTCATGGCGGCTGGGACGCATCTGCGTTCCAGTTCGCCGCTTCTTGGCCCTTCTGCGCATGCGTGAGCCGCGATCGAAATCGAGGCTTGGTTGCGCGTGCGCGGTCCGGGCAAGATGGCGGCGGTCGCGCATGCGGGCGGTGTCTATGGGACGGCGTCGTACACAGCGTGGGTTCGCTGTGAGCGCGATGACATCATCCTGGGCGGCAGATTTAAATAGCTGTCAGATTCAGCTATTTCTTGGGATGCTTTCATGCTTCAGCAGCTGATTCCCCGAGCACATATCTTGACTGGTCAAGGTAAGAGTTATGCTGCA
Source organism: Lithobates septentrionalis (assembly GCA_037952835.1). Lineage (NCBI taxonomy): Eukaryota > Metazoa > Chordata > Amphibia > Anura > Ranidae > Lithobates > Lithobates septentrionalis. The sequence continues at coordinate 596,467 of JBBDGP010000689.1, forward strand.
CTGCCTGCCTATGGTTTCTTCCTAATTGCTAAACCATCAGTTTCTTATATACTGTCTTGATTGCTTTCAGTGTCTTGCTGGTCAGTTGTTTGCTATGGATGTGTCACCGCCCCCCAGTGGCCAACCCTTACTCTGCAGGTAGGATGGAATTAATTTTTCCTCTGCCTGTTTTTGTTTTGGGTTTTATTGTCAGGTGCATGTTGACTCTGTTTTTTCCCTCAGCCCTTCTAGGTCTGAACACCGTTCTTCGGCATGTGAAGCTAGTGACAAATCTAGATCACAAAACCGTCACTCTACGTCAAGCTCTAGACGTCCTAGATCATCCTCCAGACGGTCCACGTCTAGTCGCCATTCTCACCGCCATTCCAGCCGCTCTGATAAGAAGGCATGCTGGGGATGTAGAGCTCAGGTCCCAGAGGGTAAATCTCTCTGTGAGCTATGCTATGCTCGAGCTGTTAAAGAACGAGGAGCTGGAGACCAACAGGTGGAGGCTCTGGTTAGAAGAGTGGTTCAAGAGTCTTTGAACAGGACAGATCCCATTCGTACATCCAGCCCTCCTGCTGCTCCTCCACCAGTTCCTGATAGGGTTGTCCCTGAGGTTCCAGGTCCCTCTCGACGAAGTCTCTCCTTGAGTAGTTCTTCGGACAGCGAAGCGGATGTGGAAGACTCCAGTACAGGCTTCGATTTTTCCTTGGTTCCACAGATGGTTAAAGCGGTTAAAAACGCATTGAGATGGGAGGAGCCAGTAGAAGCCCCCTCTAAACAGAGGAAGTACTTCAAACAGCTCAGGAAAGAATGTCCAAATTTCCCCTTCCTGGGTGAACTTGGGGAAATTATTTCAGATGAATGGAGTAAAGTTGAGAGGAAGAACTCGCTGATTTCCAAGATAGCGAAAATGTACCCATTCAAAAGTGAGGAGGTAAAGCATCTGGAAGCTGCACCCCTCATTGATGCGGCCTTAATGAGGTTAGTGAAGCATGTCACGCTTCCTCTGGAAGACACCGTTTCTTTTAAAGATGGTTTGGAGAGGAAGATCGACACTGACCTCAAACGCATTTATATTACGGCAGGCATGGCTTGTAAACCAGCCCTGGCTCTTGCAGCTTTGTCTAAAGCTATGGAAGCATGGACGGATGATATGGATGCAGTATTGGGAAAGATCTCTGAGGAGTTGCTAAAGAACTCACCAGTACATGAGCTGAAGCTGGCATCAGCCTTTCTGGGGGAAGCATCCCTGGATATTATCCGCCTTGTGGCACGTGTCATGCTTTCCTCGGCGAAGCGCGCCTTGTGGTTGCGCCCGTGGGTTGCGGATCCTGCCTCTAAACAGGCATGGTGTAAAATTCCCTTTGAGGGTTCCTCCCTCTTTGGGAATAAACTGGATTCTGCCATTACCCGTGCTACAGGGGGTAAATCAGGGTTCTTACCCCAGGATCGCCGCCTTTTTGGTCAGAGGAAAACTTATCCCAAACAAGATCAGGAGCGTGCGAGGGATGCACGCCGCTACAGACCTGGCCGTGATTTTAGAAAAAACTGGAGGAGAAATCAACCTTCAGGGCAGAAGTCCTCAAAGTCAGCCTCTTCTGGGGGACATGAGGCTGCGAAGTCCTTTTGATATAGAGCTTGTCCAGACGGAGCGAGTCGGGGCTCGTTTACTCCGTTTCCAGCACGTCTGGGCAGCCTCGATTCGGGATTTCTGGACCGTCAAAACGGTCTCTTCGGGTCATACCTGGGTGTTCAGCAGCCCACCCATACACCGGTTTGTTCCTACAACTCTTCCTCACATAGAAGAGAAGAAACAGGTTCTTCTGTCATATACGGACTCACTAGTAGCCCAAGGGGCCGCCATTCAAGTACCAACAGAAGAGAGATTCCTAGGGGTGTACTCCCCCCTTTTCATGGTCCTCAAAAAGAATGAGTCCTGGAGGCCAGTAATCGACCTGACTTATCTGAACTCCTTCATCAAGAAGGAAAAATTCAAGATGGAGACTCTGCTAACAATACGCCAGACGATACAACCGGGAGATTGGCTTGTCTCCATAGACCTGAAAGATGCCTACTTTCACGTGCCGATTGCACAGGAATTTCAGATGTATCTCCGATTCGCAGTAGATCAGAGGCATCTCCAATTCACATGTCTCCCATTCGGGCTTACAACATCGCCTCAAGTGTTTTCGAAGCTCTTATTGGCTGTGGTAGCATTAATCAGGGTGAAAGGTATCCAATTACACCATTACTTGGACAACCTACTTCTGCTTTCACAAGACAGGGGTCAGCTGCTGGCACATCGAGATCAGGTCATCTCTACCCTAACAGAGTTCGGTTGGCTGTTGAACAAGGAGAAGAGTCACCTAGATCCAACGCAGTCTCTAATATTCCTTGGAGCCCAATTCAACACCATGGAGAGTACCATCTCTCTGCCTCTGGAGAAAATTCCGGTGATTCGGGAAAGAATTCGTCTGGCATTATCATCACCTCTTCTCAGAGCCTCGCAATGTCTAAAGATAATAGGCACCATGGTGGCCACAGCCTCCATGGTGAAGTGGGCACAATGGAGGATGCGGCCCTTTCAGAAGGGGTTTCTCCAACAGTGGGATCCAGGGTCTCGAGACCAGCTGGTACGAGTAACCACCTCCATGCGGGAGAGCATCCCCTGGTGGCTGCAACGGGGGAATCTTCTCAATTGCCATTTCATAGCGCCTGTCTCCTGGATCACGGTGACTACGGATGCAAGCAACAGAGGTTGGGGCGCCCCCTGTCTGACGGAGGTAGCCCAAGGCAGATGGGACTTCCCATCCCAAGGGATAGTCTCAAATATCCTGGAGCTTCGAGCTGCCTTCCGTGCACTTCAAGCCTTTTCCCACCTGACATCAGGGGCCTCAGTCCTCCTGAGACTGGACAATACGACTGCAGCGTCTTACATCGAGAGACAGGGGGGCACCCGCAGTCTCTCTTTACTGAAAGAAGTAAGTCCGATCATGTCCTGGGCCCAGGCGAATTTGACAAAATTATCAGCTGTTTATCTCCCCGGAATTCAGAATGTCCAGGCGGACTTCCTTTCGAGGGTCACCCTGGACAACAACGAATGGTCTCTCCACACCGAAGCGTTCAACTGGGTCTTGTCTCTGGGAGCGATGCCGGAAGTAGATCTGTTTGCATCCCCTTGCAACTTCAAACTGCAGAAATATTACACGAGGTGTCGCTCTCCCCAAGCCTTCGGAGTGGATGCCCTGACGGATCAGTGGAGATTCCTCAAGGCCTACGCCTTTCCCCCGGTACCAGTCATCCTTCGGTTTCAATCAAGGCTCAGGTGGGAAGAAGTCGAGGTAGTGGCGATTGTTCCTTTCTGGCCCAACAGGCCATGGTTTCCTCTCCTGGTTCAGCTCAGTTACCGGGATCCGGTCCCTCTCCCGGCCAGACCAGATCTCCTGTCGCAAGTAACATCTCTTCACCCATGCCCATCTCATCTCCATCTGATGGCTTGGTGGTTGAGAGGGGAAGGCTGGAAGCACTAGGATGTCCAAGTTCAGCGATTGCTACATTGTTGAATGCCAGAAGAGCGGGCACCAACAAAGTCTATCAAAGAATTTGGTCAAAATTTGCGGACTATGTGGCCTCCACTAATGGCTCTTGTATTGACCCAAAGATACAGGATATTCTGGGTTTTCTGCAGACAGGCCTGGATCTGTCTTTGTCGGTTAGCTCCTTACGAGTCCAAGTTTCTGCAATCTCTGCCTTCACAGGTGTATCATGGGCCAGGCACCCCCTTACGAGACAGTTCTTCAGGGGAGCAATAAGACTTAGACCTCAAAGGAGACCAAGATTTTCTAAATGGGATCTTCCTCTTGTCCTGGACTTCTTCGCAGGAAGAGAAATATGTCATGTGGACCAGTCATCTGTTAAGGAACTTTCCCTCAAAGTGGTCTTTTTAGTAGCCATAACATCGGCTAAGAGGGTTTCCGAAATCGGTTCCTTAGGATTCAAAGAACCATTCCTTACGTTCTTCCCTGATCAAGTGGTCCTGATTCCTATGTTAGGTTCAAATCCCAAAGTAACAACTGTTTTCCATGAAAATCAGGAAATTGTTCTTCCCACGTTCAAGTCTTCTGAGGGCTCTAATATTCATCCTCTAGATGTCGGAGAAGTTCTAAAGCAATACTTGGAAGCCACAGCTTCTTTTCGCCAATCTGATCACTTGTTTGTCCTCTTCCACGGTAAAAACAAGGGAAAGCGGGCTTCCTCTAGAACCATTGCAGCATGGATTGTTCAGGCCATTCAGTGGGCTTACAAGTCGAAGGGTTTGGCTCCTCCGGAGGCAGTGACCGCTCATTCTACCAGGAGCGTTTCTACATCTTGGGCAGCATCCCGGCATGTATCTCCAGAAGTGATCTGTAAAGCGGCCTCATGGTCATCAATTAATACCTTTATGACACACTATTGTGTAGAACCTGCTTCCTTGTCTTCAGTTAATTTTGGTTTGCACGTATTATCTGTTGATGGTGCCAATTAAACCTTTTTTTCTTTAACCAGCAATTGCCCACCCGGGCGTGTATGGCTAGTTATTTCCCATACGTAGGCTGCCATGGAGTCTGTCAGGAAAACGGAAAATTTATATCAAATACTTACCGTAATTTTCCTTTCCTGATGGACTCCATGGCAGCAGGAGTTCCCTCCCATTTGCTGGAGTAGGCTAAGTTACGGAACACGGTCTCTGTCTAGTTGCAAAGATTTATGGGAGTGGGGTCCTATGAGGTATGAGAGGTGGGATTAACCCATACGTAGGCTGCCATGGAGTCCATCAGGAAAGGAAAATTACGGTAAGTATTTGATATAAATTTTCCGTTCTCTGGCCCTTAAACACATCTAAAACCCACTGACTCAGACTGGTTAAATACTCTACAACTTCCAAAACTTAGCCAGCGGCAAACCTCTTCTTTAAATAAACCATGTACTGATGCCGAGGTTTTGGATATAATAAAGTCACTCAAAACTTCGACAGCACCAGGCCCAGATGGCTTTACAATCACATATTCTAAGAAATTTGCTCCCCTATTGACTCCTAGTCTCACCAAGATGTTCAACCACATCTTATTGGGTGGTCATTTTCCGGAGGACATGCTGCTGGCTAATTTATCTCTAATTCCTAAACCCCAAAAAGACCACTCCCTACCACAAAACTTCTGTCCCATCTCGGTTCTTAACAATGATCTCAAACTGTTTGGCAGACTGTTGGCAAATAGACTGGCCACAGTTATCACTTCCCTGATCCACACTGACCAAACAGGTTTTATCCCTGGCAGACAAATAGCTGACAACATCAGACTGGTCACAAACATTGTCCAAGATGCCAACCTTCACTCTCGTCCCTTATACTTACTTAGCCTTGACATTCACAAGGCCTTCGACAGTGTCAATTGGTCCTACCGGAATCATTTATTACCCAAATTTGGTATCTCAGAAAAATTTATACATGGCTTTAACACATTATACTACCTCCCCCAAACCAGAATTAGAATCCTAGGCAGTAACTCAGATTTCTTCCCCTTGAGTAGAGGCACTAGACAAGGCTGTCCACTCTCCCCCCTCCTCTTTGCTTTAGCCATTGAACCCCTAGCAATTGCCATTAAGAAAAATTCTACCATCAAAGGATACCACAAAGATCCACATCACTTTAAACTTAGCCTATACGCTGACGATGCACTATTATTTTTAACAGACCCACTGATCTCAATCCCTAATCTCCTCTCAGAACTCCATTCATTCCACAAATTATCCGGTCTATACATCAATACAAACAAATGTTCTATCTTATCAATTAACTGCCCTCCAAGCTTATTATCCCTCTTGGAAAAAAACTTCAATTTCGGAGGAACAATTTATTGACAAGTGGAGACCCTGGAGATATTTTGTTGGTACTAACACATATCTACAGGAGTTGGCACAAGCACAAACCCAGCCTACCTGAGATGGCAACCCCGTAGATATTACTAAACAGTCACCTGTACCCGCCCCTTCTGGGTCTGGCGAGCGGGTTCAATGGGGGGGCGGTGTCGCAGCCATATCCTTCTAACCCCCTTCTTTCTTTGTTCTCTCCCCCCCCAAGCCCTTCTTGTCTTTCCTTCTCCCCGCTTTCCTTCTTATTCTTTACTCTATCCTCCTTTTTCTGTTCTTTTGTACTGATAAACTCACCAGGTAGCCGTAGTGACGGCATTAACGAATTAATGAGAATATGTTATTCACGGTGAGCGGAAATGTATACTCGTACAGCATTAGACACATTTGTCTTAGAAGGTTTTATGTATTACATTATATATCAATACTGTTTAAGATCTGTTCAAGGCTTATGCAAGGAGGCCCATGTGTAGGCTACCTTGCTTTATTATGTTTAGGAATGATGTATAGTTGGCTGGAACACACAGGTATTACCCCACTTGTTTGGTGGATAACTTGATCTTGGTCTACGGTCTCAATCTACCGGTTCCAAAACGTGTGAATGTATGACAATGTATGACCTGTTTTATACTGACTATGTACCTATGCCTTCTTTATAATAAAATAAAGGAATTAAAAAAAAAAACTTCAATTTCTTATGGTCCCCACACTCATTCAAATATCTAGGTGTATACATTACAGCCTCCCATAACATGCTATATAAAACCAATTATCTTCCCCTTTTTTCCCCACATAAGCTCATTAATAAAGACCTGGTCGTCCTATCACATTTCCTTTCTCGGAAGGATATGTGCCTTTAAGATGACCATTCTCCCTAAATTACTCTATTATTTTAGGACTCTTCCTATTAACATTCCCAAAACGAGACTGGAATCCCTTCAACGTGAAATCAATAGGTTCATATGGAACAATAGAAAACCCAGATGCAGTTATTCTCTCATGCACAGAACTCAACATAGTGATGGTCTGGGACTTACCAAACTTTGGCTCTATTTTTTAGCGGCTAGACTGGTACAACTGGCCCAATGGTTCTCTCCTGACACAAATATTTCCTGGTTGGTCTTTGAGTCCACCTCTATTCTTCCTCTAAACCTTAAAGGCATCTTATGGTCTAATTTGAAATCACATCATACCCTAAATAAACCTAACACAATAATTTTCCACTTTATTCAACTATGGAATAGAATTAAAGATAACTTCAAACTTTCATCAGAAACCCCTCCATTAGCCTCATACCTAGGTGATCTCAGACTCCCCTCGGCGTTTTTAGATAATTCTCTTTTTAAAAACTGGACCGAAAAAAATCTCACCACATTAAAATCACTCACACTCAATATGAAATTCTCTTCCTTCATATCTTTACAATCTAGATTTCATTTCCCCCCTTCAGAACTCTACCAATATAATTTAATCCAAGACTTTTTCTCAACAAATTACTCCCTATCCATCAATCCCCCAAATACATTATTTGAACACATCTGCACTTCCACCTCTAGAGATAAGGGATTGATTTCTCAATTATATAATTACCTCAATAACCTTTTCCAACCCGAAAAATCTAGCCCTATGATTCGGTGGGAAACAGAAAAAGGTAGTTCATTCCCCATGGAGTCATGGTCCAAAATGATAAAAAACCTTCGCAAAAGCAATTGTGCTGCTGCATTCAGGGAATCTCCACTGAAACTTTTTATTAGATGGTATATGACCCCAGCTAAAATTCATTCTTTCTATTCCACGGCTTCCCCTAACTGTTTTAGGGGTTGCCCTGAGGAAGGCAATTACATCCACATTTTCTGGAGCTGTAAATACCTGGAACCAATATGGAACGCAGTAATCAGTAGACTAGAAAAACCTCTTAAGAAGAAAATCTCCCTCTCTCCACAAATTTGCCTCCTATATGCCTTGGTTCCAGAGATTCCTCTCCCTTGCAATAGATTAATCCATTCCCTAATAAGCTCCATCCAATGGATGATAGATAGCATTTAACTGGAAAACACATAACTTACCATGGCCCCAGGATAAATCTAGAATGGAAACTCTCAAACTCTCAGAAAGGATGCACCATACTTTATCGGATAGCATGCATATCTTTAATGACAAATGGCTATTTTGGTCCTTACCTGAAACTGCTTTTTACTTACCGCCTATTATGCTTTGGAATTGAGTCTCTTATAATGTATCTCTATCTTGCAGATTTTTCTCCCCCATACCACATTAACATACTGTAAAACGCAATATTATAACCTTACTCTTTGTATCACGTGTACCACTTCCCTTACCTGTACGATCCTTTTGGCATCCATGTAACTGTATTTTTCTTGTCTTCCAAATAAGTTTTGTAAACAAAAAAAAAAGAAAGGACAAGACAACCAAATTAGCTTGTTCCAAAATATTCAGTCAAATGATTCTAACATTTGCTAAAAAAGCCCCCAACATATTGGGAGCAATAATAGAGATATATCTCTTAAGTTACACCTTACCTCGTGAAACTCATGTGACTATGTGTGTGATTGCCATCATTCCTCTAAGTATGTAGAATGTAAACCTCATAATTGAGATTTTAAAAGGCAATTAACCAGAATTCATATTTTTGAAAAAATATATATTTTCCGTTGTTCATTTATCACTTCAGCCCTGGAAGATTTGGCTGCTGAATTACCAGGCCATTTTTTCTGATTCGGCACTGCGTCACTTTAAAACAATTGCGCGGTCGTGCGGCGCTGCATCCAAACAAAATTGACGTCCTTTTTTCAAACAAATAGAGCTTTTTTTTTTTTTGAGAGGTGTTTATTTAGTTTTCAGCAATACAGAATAAAAATTACAGCGTTCTACGTGGAGAATACAATGTGTATAATGAAAAAAATTATATATTTTCTATCATGTAGGCCAAACAGGGTTTACTGAAAATCTTGAAAAGGGGATAATACCATCCATTACCCCCCACAACCAAAGTAGTGGCGGTCGGGGAAAGGAATCAGGATACACCATACCCAAAAAAGTACATTTCCATTGAAACAACTAAAATCCAAAACATCAACAAATACACAAAACACTCATGCATCCATTCATACCCACATCCGTTCTACCAATATCTCGAGGTGCCCTGAGTCTCGTCTCCACCACAGAAATGTAACATATCTCATAAAACATTTTTAAACCAGTTTGTTGTATATACTTCTCCAGGTCAATCGATCCCCAACTGATCAGAATCAATTAGAATCAATCCCAATCAGTTCAGCTGGGAGGACAGAACTGCACTGCAGAAGGAGTTGGAAATATCCAACCATGGTTGCCACACTTTAGTAAATCTTTTTTAACATCATCTGCTCTTGTTGATAAGCTTGAATTTGGGGAGCTCCCCATTAATAATACGGAACAAAGATTGTGTTGTTGGAGAGTTGCCATCTTTCCAGTGCAACAATATGACTTTTCTTGCATAAAATAAGACAGTTCGAAGTAGAATCCGGGCAGATGTTCTATGCGTTAAGTAATTTAAAATGCCCAGCAGTCCCACATCTGGAGTTTGGGGCAATGGAAGAGCAAGTTCATTGTCAAAAAAATTAAACAAGTCCTTCCAGTAAGAGGCCAGTCCTGGACAGCTCCAAAACATATGAAATATATCAGCATTTTCTAAATTGCATCTGGGACAGGCTACAATAATTCCCAAATCCATACGGGTTAGCTTGGCTGGGATGTAATGTAGATGGTGAATAAACTTAAAGTGTATATATTGATCAGCTGTACTTATGATATCCTGAAAGCAAACCTCGGTAACTTCTTCCCACCCCTCTTCTGTGAGTTCAGGCATTAGTAATCGCCATTTTTTATAAGAATTTTGAAATGGATCCACCCTTGCCCCAGAGAGACGACCATAAAAGGTTGTAACCATTTTATTAATGTCAGGTTAAGATAGTAGATCTTCCATTGAAGATTCCTCAAGCTCTATAGTCAGGGACCCGAATTGAGCTCTAATAACATGTCGAAGGAGCAAATATTTGTAAAAGAATTTATGCTCAATATCATAGCTTCCCCTTAGATTTTCAAAAGACTCAAAGGAATTCCCTTTCACTATATGCGAAAGATGTATGATCCGTAGACGGGTCCACCATTTCGAGTCTGGGTGCCCATAGAGCTCAGGAAGGCTATGATTGTTCCAGAGAGGAGTTTGTGGTGTCCTCCCCGGAACCTTGGTCGTGAGCATTCTTTCCCCCTCTCTCCATGCCAACAAACCCACATCTACGGGGGAATGTCGGGAACACTTAGATTTGAGTGCCCTGTGTAATTCATCTTTGAAAGAAACAGATGGACCAAAAAAAGTCGACATGAGAGCAGTGGAAGGAGTTTGAGGGTCCATGTGTAGCCATTCATAGACATAGGTAAGTTGGGAGGCTATGTAATAGTCATGTAGATTTGGATAGGCTAGAACATCCTTTAGTTTAGATGCTTGTAAAGACGATTTTGCAATCCGTGGTTGGGTATTGTTCCATATAAATGAGGATAGGGTGGATTCAATCTTAAGAAATAATTTTTTGGGGAGATAAATTGGAGCAGCTCTAAAATAATGTAGAAATTTTTCTCAAGTAGATCATTTTAAAAATATTAAATTCGACCTATCAGATTTAGGGGAAGTGTTTACCATGTTTGAAGTCTGTCCACCATCTGCTTAATTATAGGGGTAATATTTAGGCCTTCATATTTCGAGAGTTCATTATGGATCTGAATACCCAAGTACTTAAAGGACTGAGTTGTCTGTGGATTAGACTTGCTCAAGTAGTCATATGCAAGAGGATAAGGAAAGGCTATGGATTTGTCCCACCCAACCTTCAGACCAGACACTTCCCCAAACTCTTCCACCACTTGCATCAAACTGGTAAAGAAGCTCTATCTGCCATCAAGGTAAATAAGTGCATCATCTGCGTACAGAGATATTCTCTCTTCCAGTGCACCATAACAGATGCCCCCTATCCCAGGCGCCAAGGGCTCAGTGGCGAGAGCAAACAGTAGCAGGGAGAGGGGGCATCCCTGCCTAGTACCTCTTTTTAGAGAAAATGGTGAGGAGACATCTCTGTTGGTACGAACCCTAGCCCTCGGGTTTGCATATAGTAGGCGGACCCATTTCATATAATGTGAACCAAAACCCATCCTTGACATGGTTTCCCACAAAAATGTCCAACGGACAGTGTCAAATGCTTTCAATACATCTAATGATAGGGATAATGAAAGGGATAATATTACTTTCTGTGGGCGAAGCGCCAGTATTTTTGCCAGAACTTTTGCATCATTATTTAAAAGTGAAATGGGTCTGTATGACCCGCATTGTAAGTTGTCCTTGCCAGATTTAGGTAAAACTACAATTAGGGCTTCGTTCATTGACTCTGGGAGATTTCCCTGCTCCAGTGACGCACGATAGGTTGCTAGAAGTTTGGGGGCAATTGTTTCAGTATATGTCTGATACCATGCAGAGGGAATTCCATCTAAACCTGGGGTTTTAGAGGATGGCAGAGAACAAATAGCAGTCTCAACTTCCTCAATTGTGATGTCTTGGTCCAAAAGCTGTTTGTGTGAGTCACTAAGCGTGGGAAAGTCTAGTGAGGAGAAAAAACTCGTGAAGGTGGTCTCCAAAGGGGGCGTTGCATCGTCATAGAGCTTCCTGTAGAATAATGTAAACTCCTGGTTAATAGCCAAAGTATCCGAGGTAGTAGATCCATCAGTTAACTGTATGGCAGGGATCGAGCTGTCAAGGTATTCAGTATGGGCAAGAAACGCAAGTAACCTTCCGTTTTTTCCCAAATGTTCGTGTATTTTAGCTGACAGGTGTAATTGTTGCTTTATTTTCATGTCAACCAGATGTAGCTGTAGTGCACTATGGGCCTCAGTTAAGTCCCCCCGAGTTGTGGAGGACGGGTTTGCAATAGGTTTGGATTTCGCCGCCTCTAGGGACTGTTCAAGTGTAGCCTGTAGAGCCCGCCCAGTTAGCCTATGGGGTTTAATGCGGGATATTAGGGATGAGCTTCGTGTTCGAGTCGAACCCATGTTTGACTCAAACATCGGCTGTTCGATCATTCGTCGAATTGCGAACGATATGGACCGTTCGCGCCAAATTCGTGTGGCGCGTCACAGCCCATAATTCACTGCGGCATCGCAGTGCATTGCTGACTGATGATTGGCCAAGCATGCACTATGACCCGCATGCTTGGCCAATCACAGCGCTGTCGGTAGAGAGAGCTGTAATTGGCCAAAGCCAGGGGGCTTTGGCCAATTATGGCTCAGGGGGTTTAGAACACGCCCCACACTATATAAGGCCGCCTGCATGGCGGCCCTGTGTAGTGCGTTCCGGCGTGCTTAGAGAGAGAGACAGTGTCATTTCATTTGAGTTAGCTAGATTAGGCAGGACAGTCAGTGTGTTAGCTGCACTTACAGTGTATTGTGTATATATATATGCATCCCAGGCGTTGCATATATACATATACACTGTATTCAGTTTAGCTAGATCCGTTCCTGTTATCTTCCTACTGACTTGTTACAGTATTTACAGCTACCTGATGAAAATTGCTGGTGTTTTTTTGATCCTTTTAGTACCACAGTCAGGCAGCTAGACTATTTACAGTTAGTGTAGTGCGTCCTCCTCACAGTGTTCAGTTAAAGCTACAAGTTAGTTTAGTGCACAGTGTTCAGCTAAAGCTACAAGTTAGGGTAGTGCGTCCTCCTCACAGTGTTCAGCTAAAACTACAAGTTAGTATAGTGAGACCTCTGCACAGTGTTCAGCTAAAGCTACAAGTTAGGGTAATGCGTCCTCCTCACAGTGTTCAGCTAAAACTACAAGTTAGTGTATGTAGACCTCTGCACAGTGTTCAGCTAAAGCTACAAGTTAGTGTAGTGCATCCTCCTCACAGTGTTCAGCTAAAGCTACAAGTTAGTTTAGTGTGACCTCTGCACAGTGTTCAGCTAAAGCTACAAGTTAATGTAGTGCGTCCTCCTCACAGTGTTCAGCTAAAGCTACAAGTTGGTGTAGTGTGTCCTCCTCACAGTGTTCAGTGAAAACTACAAGTTAGTGTAGGGCGACCTCTGCACAGTGTTCAGCTAAAGCTACAAGTTAGTTTAGTGCGTCCTCCTCACAGTGTTCAGCTAAGACTACAAGTTAGTGTAGTGCGACCTCTGCACAGTGTTCAGCTAAAGCTACAAGTTAGTGTAGTGCGTCCTCCTCACAGTGTTCAGCTAAAACTACAAGTTAGTGTAGTGCGACCTCTGCACAGCGTTCAGCTAAAGCTATAAGTTAATGTAGTGCGTCCTCCTCACAGTGTTCAGCTAAAACTACAAGTTAGTGTAGTGCGTCCTACTCACAGTGTTCAGCTAAATCTACAAGTTATTTTTTTGGCGAGCTCTGCACAGTGTTCACCTAAAGCTACCTGTAGAAGGTTGGTGGTGTTTTCCTGATCCTATCACTACCGCAGGCAGCTAAATAAGCTACAAGTTAGTTTTTTGTGAGCTCTGCACAGTGTTCACCTAAAGCTACCTGTAGAAGGTTGGTGGTGTTTTCCTGATCCTATCACTACCGCAGGCAGCTAAATAAGCTACAAGTTAGTGTAGTGCGAGCTCTGCACAGTGTTCACCTAAAGCTACCTGTAGAAGGTTTGTGGTGTTTTCCTGATCCTATCACTACTGCAGGAAGCTAAATAAGCTACAAGTTAGTGTAGTGCGAGCTCTGCACAGTGTTCACCTAAAGCTACCTGTAGAAGGTTGGTGGTGTTTTCCTGATCCTATCACTACCGCAGGCAGCTAAATAAGCTACAAGTTATTTTTTGGTGAGCTCTGCACAGTGTTCACCTAAAGCTACCTGTAGAATGTTGGTGGTGTTTTCCTGATCCTATCACTACCGCAGGCAGCTAAATAAGCTACAAGTTATTTTTTAGCAAGCTCTGCACAGTGTTCACCTAAAGCTACCTGTAGAAGGTTGGTGGTGTTTTCCTGATCCTATCACTACCGCAGGCAGCTAAAAAAGGTACAAGTTATTTTTTGGGGAGCTCTGCACAGTGTTCAGCTAAAGCTACCTGTAGAAGGTTGGTGGTGTTCTCATACTACAGGCAGGCAGTTGATTTTGCTAGCTGCAGTATCAGTATATATATATATATATATATATATATATATAGATATATATATATATACACACACATACCTATATATATATATATATATATATATATATACACACATACATTATATATAGGGTTGTCCCGATACCACTTTTTTAGGACCGAGTACAAGTACCGATACTTTTTTTCAAGTACTCGCCGATACCGATTACCGATACTTTTTTTTTAATGTCACGTGACAGTGTTTTTTTTTTCATTTTTTTTTTTTTTTTTAACAGTGCTTGCTTTTTTTTTTTGGGGGGGGGGGGGGGGGGTGAACGTTGTATGTGTGTGTTATTTTTTTTTTTTTTTACAATTTTTATTTTTTACAATATTTCTTTTATTCTTTATTGTTTTTTTTTTTTTTTTTTTAATCAGCCCTTTTGGGGGGCTTTGGTGAGATATCAGGGGTCTTAACAGACCTCTGATATCTCCCCCTTGAGACAGAGAAAGAGACAGAGGATAGAGAATCCCCAGTCCCTTTCTCTGCAGCGTCAGCTGCACTGACAATGAATGGAGAGAAGACCGCAGCTTCTCTCCATTCATAAACTGACACATCGTAATCACAGAAGATTACAATGTTTCAGTTATGTGAATGGACAGAGTCAGCTGACTCTATCCATACACAAAGGAAGGAGGAGGGGGAGGACGGAGGAACTGAGGGGGAGAACGGAGGGGACAGATAAGAGCAGAACGGAGCTGACAGATAAGAGCAGAACGAGGGGACAGCTGAGAGGGACAGAGGAAAGGAGGGGGCATGGAGGAGGATGCAGTGACATACAGCGGTGAGCGATCACAGCTGTATGTCACTAAAGCAGCTGAAAGCCGGCGGGGGGAGAATCTTGTAACTCCCCCACGCGCCGATCACAGCTGACAGTCAAGGTATCGGGGGAGGCATCGGGAGCATTTGCCCGAGTACAAGTACTTGGGCAAATGCTCGGTATCGGTGCCGATACCGATACTAGTATCGGTATCGGGACAACCCTAATTATATATATATATATATACACGCACACATATATATATATATATATATATATATATATATATATATATATATATATATATATATATCTATATCCCAGCTTAGTGCAGCTACAGGCCATTAGTATGTCTGGAAGGCCAACAAGGAGAGGCAGACAGTCACAAGCCAATAAAAGAGGGCAAGCAGGCTCTGTGTCTAGGAGGCAACAGTTCTGGTCGTGGAGACGCTGCATCCTCATCAGCACGTGGCCGTGGGACACACTTGGCCTTTTTTTCGGCAGCTGGCCGTGTTGAGCCGCAACATGCGGAAGACTTGGTCGAGTGGATGACCAAGCCGTCCTCATCCTCTCTTACCCATGCTCAGGGTACTTTGTCTGGCAAAGCAGCGGCCTCTTCCCTCGGCTCAATGTAATCAGTGACTCCTTCCCTAGCCCCACCATGTCCTCCTGAGGAGTCCCTCGAACTGTTTGACCACAGTGTTGGGTACATGCTCCAGGAGGATGCCCAGCGTTTGGAAGGCTCTGATGATGATACTGAGCTAGATGAAGGCAGTAACGTGAGCACGGACAGAGGGGGTGCCCAAGAAGGACAGCAATCTGGCAGTCATGCTCCCCCTGCTGCAGCATACTGCCAGGTTTGCTCCAGTGATGAGGAGGGAGGGGATGATGAGGTCACTGACTCAATGTGGGTACCTGATAGGAGAGAGGAGGAGGAGGCACATCACCAACAAGGCAGGATGCCCTCCAGGGGCCAGCCTAAGGGCAGCACACTGACTGCATCACACCCCAAAGCTCCGCATGTGCAGGGCGCTGCAGTCTCTGCGCGTTATTCAAGTTCTTTGATGTGGGCCTTTTTTGAGATGAGTGTATCAGATCGCACCGCTGCTATTTGCAACATACGTCTTAAGCGTATCTCACGTGGCCAAAACATCTCCCGCTTGGGCACCACATGCTTGACCAGACATATGTTGACCTGCCATGCAGTTCGTTGGCAAGCGTATCTAAAAGACCCACACCAAAGAACAAAGAGGACCTCTCCTTGCTCCTCATCAGCTGAGATCTCCAACCCCACTATACCTTCAGTCCTCTCTGAGACCTGCACTGAGAGGAATGAAGGTGTAGAATTAGGTGTGTCACAGCCAAGTACTGGTGGGCAATCTGCTTTCGGTACACCGACGTCAGATTGTACCAGGCAAATTTCCCTGCCCCAGCTGCTGCACGGCCGAAAGAAGTTCGCTCCCAGCCATCCACATGCCCAGAGGTTGAATGCTAGCTTGGCAAAATTGCTAGCACTTCAACTGCTGCCTTTTCAGTTGGTAGACTCTGCCCCCTTCTGTGAGTTTGTGGAATGTGCGGTTCCTCAGTGGCAGGTACCCAAACGCCACTCTTTCTCACAGAAGGCGATTCCGGCTCTCTACTGGCATGTGGAAGGCAATGTCCATGCCCCGCTGGACAGGGCGGTCAGCGGTAAGGTGCATATTACCGCTGACTCATGGTCCAGCAGGCATGGACAGGGACGTTACCTAAGTTTCACCGGGCATTGGGTGACTCTGCTGGCAGCTGGGAAGGATGTAGGACAAGGTGCAGTAGTGTTGGAGGTTGTTCCACCACCACGCCTCCAAAATGCCACTACTAATGATTGTGACACACCTCTCTCCTCCACCCCCTCCTCTTCTTCTCCCTCCATTGCCTCTTCCTGTGATTTGTTCTCGGAACCAGCGGTGCTCCGTAGGCATTCAAGGGGCTACGCAAGTACGCAGGCCAAAAGATGCCATGTGGTGCTTGAGCTGGTGTGCTTGGGGGACAGGAGCCACACTGAGGCAGAGGTTCTGTCAGCTCTGCAGGGGCAGGTTCAGAGGTGGTTGACACCACGCCAACTTAAGGCAGGAATGGTGGTTTGCGACAATGGCACCAACCTCCTCTCTGCCCTCCGACAGAGACAAATGACCCATGTTCCCTGTTTGGCTCACGTCCTTAACTTGGTGGTGCAGCGGTTCTTGGGCAGGTACCCGGGCTTACAGGATGTCCTGAGGCAGGCCAGGAAAGTCTGTGTGCATTTCCGCCGGTCATATAATGCCAGTGCTCGGCTGGCGGGCCTCCAAAAGGAGTTTAACCTGCCCAAGAACCGCCTAATCTGTGACATGCCCACCAGGTGGAACTCAACGTTGGCCATGCTACAGCGGCTGCACACGCAGCAGAGGGCCATCAATGAGTACTTGTGCAACTATGGCACCAGGACAGGGTCAGGGGAGCTTGTTTTTTTTCCCCACACCAGTGGGCCATGATCAGGGATGCATGCACTGTCCTGTCACCATTTGAGGAGGCCACGAGGATGGTGAGCAGTGACAGTGCATGCATCAGTGACACTGTCCCCCTTGTCCACCTGTTGGAGCACATGCTGCGTGGAATAATGGACAGGGCACTTGAGGCAGAACAGAGGCAGGAAGAGGAGGACTTCCTTAGCTCTCAAGGCCCCCTTTATCCAGACAGTGTTCCTGCGTGCCCGCCGATCACACAGGAAGAGGAAGAGGAGGAGGAGGAGGATTGTGTCAGTATGGAGGTGGAGCCTGGCACTCAGCATCAGCAGCAGTCTTTAAGGGATCAGTCCCAAGAAACACATGGACTTGGGGGGCGTGGCCTGGACATGGCTGAGTGAGGCTGCTTTCTCTCTGAGCTCCCAATCTCAAACTCCTAACCCCGGAATTTTATATCATTTCAATCGGTATGAAAACTTTTAAACGATACAGGACAAGAGCTGTATCCAAAGGGACCCCTTCCAGCTAGCAATCCGGAGAAATACACCGCTATTTCAGGCAAGAACTTTCCCCTGGTGCCAGGGCTGCAGCGCCACGAGGCCCTCCGCGTGAGCTCACACAACAGGCCTCTACCAGAGATATCCAGACTTCCCCGGAGAACCTGTCTGCACCACCCACCCTGATACCTGAGACCCCAGAAAGTACTACTACGGGAGATATGACCTCCACATGCCCTCCCGAACCAGCACAAATGGATCCAGATATCCGAGCGCTCCTGCAAGCACTCCCCACCAAGAACGATATTGAGGCGATGATCCTACGGCTTGAAGAGACCCACCGCCGGGATATACAAGAAGTGAGAGGTGAAGTGTCCAGCCTGGCAGACAGTCTCCTCAGGAGAGACGGCGGTATCCTCCTTAGAGGAAAGAGTATCAGCTCTGGAACAAGCCAGGGACCTACACAGAGACACAGCCATCTCCCTGCAGCTACATATGGAAGATGTCGAGGACAGAAGCCGCCGAAACAACCTGCGGCTTCGAGGCATCCCGGAAACAACCAGCTCGGAACACCTAGCAGATGCAGTGAAAAATATCTTCCACACCGTTCTGGATGAAACCGACACAGACATAGAGCTAGACAGGGTGCACAGAACACTGGGACCGAGGCCAACAGACCCATCTAACCCGCGTGACGTGGTGTGCAGACTACACCGTTACATACAGAAAGAGGCTATCCTACGTTGCGCCTGGGAACACGGCGACGTAGACTACAATGAATCTCGAGTCAGAATCCTGCCGGACCTATCGAGAGCCACCCTGAAACGCCGAGCCATGCTGCGACCCCTCCTGGATCTGGCAAAGCAGAAGGGATTTACGTACCGCTGGGGATACCCACTCTCGGTAACTTTCCGCAACGACACAGCCGCATTCACATTGCAAACAGCGGCGGACCTGCCGGCGCTCTTCCGATTTCTAGAGGCGATCCCGATCTCGGTCCCGGACTGGCTACAAATTCTTCCACGTCCGATAGGTAGATCGGGCCCCTCGGCTGCACGGGGACCATTGCCGCTTCGTCAGCGAGGAAGGAGGAGACGCCACTCAGCATCTGGAGGGCCTGCACGTGAGTAAAGGTATTCTGCGGTCCCCATCCATCCCTGACGTGCGCCCCTTCCCACACCATTGCTGACTCTCAAAAAGCACTCTCCTCGAACACCCCCCATCTGAACATTCCAACATTTCCTGTCTAACACCCCGGCTGGGGCCACCCGATGGAGATGAGAGGGGGGATGTTTCAATTTGCCGCCGGCTCTCGCCCTACACCCTTGTAGCTTGTCCCAGGGGTGTCGTCCCCGCGGTGAGGGTTTAGCCTGACGAACGGCTTCTTTCCCCTGGGTTCACACCATTTTGGCCTGCCTCGAGATGATCCGCTAGTTTAAACAACAAGCTACCCAGCAATACAGAGGTGGAACACTCCCCCCACATGCTAGTAAGAGAACCTACTATAGAAACACACTACATAGTAGACAGAATCCGGGACAGAAACCCTTTATATGCAGCACAGAAGAAAGTATCAACCTCCTTACTGGATAGCTACGAAGGAACTATCAGAACTTCATTGTCCTTACAAACCTGGATTGTACAACCTCTTGCTGCAGACCGAGCCTTGCTGCATGGGTGGGGGTGGGGGAGGGAGGGGTGGGTATTGTTCCAGTTTGCAGACCCTGGAAAGACATTCCTGCACCTTTCATATACATTGCGGTACACGCAGACTAACTCTCTCCATGAGGGAGGGGAAGGTTAGAACCTCTATAGATTAGAAACTCACCACAATTATCCAGAAACAAGATTTAGAGGTTTACAGAATTATACCTAACACTTATTCAGTGTTGAGAGGGGGACCCCTGTTTACATCTATTGTTTTTTGCTGATTATAGTTACTTGTTTTGAAATGTTGCTTACATTACTGCTGAATAATCTCCTGATATTGAACGCTAATTCCTGTACTGATTTCTCCATATCAGACTACAACATTATACCGATTGAACTCACGACTTTACATTATGCCATGGGCGGAGAGAGACTCGGGGAGACTCACCCCTTGACCGTGTCCTCCCACAAACCCATTTAGGCCAGCGCTGAATAGCCGGATTTTCTCCGGACAGCGCTTCAGCAAGTACTTTTACTTGCACCCTTAGTACCCAATCACGCTGCACACCCTAGTGGCAGCTCTCTAAACCTTCTACACCTTAGGGGCAATCTGCCCTGACACCATTCTCTCTGTCTTGTATACCTTTTCTTTATTGATCTATTATCTGACTCTCTCTCCAAGTCCCCCCCCCCCCCCCCTTCTTTAATCTGCGAACATGGACACCCTAAACATAATATCACTAAACACAAAAGGACTAAACACACCAGAGAAGAGGCGGATGCTTCTTAATGACATGAGACGCATGAAGGCGGCATGAAGGCGTAATCCTGCTACAGGAAATGCACTTCAGAGACAATACTATACCAATTCTTAAAAACAGATACTACCCCACTGTTTACCACTCCACCAATACACAAGCAAAGTCCAGAGGGGTTTCAATCCTAATTTCAGCCAAGGTTCCATGGACATGCCTAGAATCTAAAACAGACCCAGAAGGACGGTATCTATACTTAAAAGGACTGATAGGGAACGCAAAGATGACTTTCGCAAACCTATACGCCCCCAATGAACACCAGGACACATTTATAAAGAAACGACTAGACCAAATTGTACAGTTCACTGCAGGACAGCTGATAGTAGGGGGAGACCTCAACACACCCCTAACCCCAACAGAAGACACGTCCTCTGGTACATCCGCGACCTCAAACACCTCACGCAAAAAGATACAAATGGCCCTACACTCGGCGCAACTAATGGACGCCTGGCGCCTCTTCCACCCTGGGGAGAGGGACTATACGTTCTTTTCCCGGCCCCACCAATCATATTCCCGCATTGATTACTTCCTAATACCCCACAGAAACTTACAGGCTGTTCTACACACTAAGATAGAACCTATCACATGGTCCGACCACGCACCGATATCGTTGAAATATGCCATTGCTGACCCGCACACGACCCAGCGCCCGCCCTGGCGACTAAACGAAAGCTTACTGCAAGACCCGGAAGTCTACGCAGACGTAAAACAGGAGATTGAACATTATTTTAAAACTAACAATACCCCGGACAGTGGCGCTGGTCTGGTGTGGGAAGCACATAAGACCATGATCCGAGGTGTGCTTATTAAACATGGATCCAGACTAAAGCGTAAAAGAACAGAACAATTAGACGTTCTGCTTAGGAAATTACAGACATTAGAAACAAGCCATAAACTAACACCCACAAGGGAATTAGGAGCCGAACTAGATACCACCCGTACACAAGTCACAGACATACTGCGCTTCAAAGCAAAAGCAGCGCTCCAAATATGCCGGAGAAAACTTTATGAATACGGCAATAAGTGTGGGAGATTATTGGCCCGCTCCCTACAACAACAAAAACTGGCGTCATACATACCTAAGATCACGACCACTTCCGGGAAGACAGTCTCCCTCCCCAAACAAATTACGGAAGAGTTTAAAACTTACTATAACTCTTTATATAATTTACAGATGACACCACCCACACCAGACAATACACCTGAATATATATCCTCATCACTAATGCCATCCCTACCGCTGGAGGCGAGGGAATCTCTAGAGGAACCCATCACACTTATAGAACTTCAGTCGGCCATAAAAACCACCAAACAGGGGAAAGCACCAGGACCTGACGGCCTTCGTGCCAACCAGAGAGGCCAGGGACAACACCATTAAGGTTCTGAACCTACTCCATATAGCAAATAGAGACGAGACGCCAAGCATCTTTCTTAGCACAGATGCAGAAAAAGCGTTTGATCGCATACACTGGAAATTTCTGTTTGAAACATTGAAGCATATCGGAGTAGGAGAAAGGCTGTTTAATTGGATATCTGCAGCGTACTCGAATCCATCAGCCAGAGTCAGGGCTAATGGTGTTGTCTCAGATTCTTTCCCAATATCAAATGGAACTAGGCAAGGGTGCCCACTCTCACCCTTGCTATTTGCCATATCACTAGAACCCTTCCTGTGCCACGTGAGACTAAACCCAGACATCAAGGGGATTACAGTACGGGACTCCCAACATAAAGTATCTGCATATGCAGATGATCTGATGTTCTCCATCACTAACCCAGCCATCTCCCTCCCAAACTTAATGAAAGAGTTCGAGATCTACGGACATCTTTCCAACCTAAAAATAAATTTTAACAAATCCAAAGCCATGGGAATAGGGATACCACAAACTCAACTCGCACACTTTCAACATAACTTCCATTTCAAATGGACAGACAAAGCCCTGAAATACCTAGGCACTTATATCCCTCCAAAACTCTCCCAGATTTTCAAACTCAACTTCCCACCTTTATTAAAAAACGTCCAAACGCTATTCCACAGTTGGAAAAATGGCCTACACTCGTGGTTTGGACGCTGCAATATACTAAAAATGATGGTACTTCCCAAATTTTTGTATCTACTACAAGCTTTACCTATTCACATACCCGCAAACTATTTCAGACAGGTACAATCACTATTTTCAACCTTTTTATGGGCAGGGAAAAAGCTACGCCTCCCGAGAAAGACACTTTCATTACAAAAACACCACGGCGGAATGGCCATGCCAGAGATTAAAACATACTACCAAGCAGTGCACCTGAGTAGGCTTATTGACTGGTGCAGACACCAGGAAACAAAGCTATGGCCTCAAATAGAGCAATCACAATCTGACATCCCACTAAATAGAGCCTCATGGAGCGGCTCCACACTCCCTGCACGAATACGATCTCATCCGTTAATTGGGACCACAACGAACATTTGTACACGCCTAATGTCACAAGCATCTCTCTCTACTAAAAATTCACTACTGAGACCCATAATAGGCAATCCACAATTCACCCCAGGTATAATAGATCCTACATTCTGCACACTCAGAAACTCAGGGATGTACCAAGCTTCCCATTACAGCACTGGTGGAAAGTGGGCAACGCTAGCCGATCTATCAGATCCGAACGGTGTATACCGATTGGACTTCTTGAGGGCAAGCCAGCTCTCACACTTCCTTAGCAGTTTGACTCCCCCGACTGTATCTGACCCTCCCTACACTACCTTCGAAGAAATCTGTATGGAAAGCGGTGTGTTACCGCACACGTTGTCTCTGACCTATAACATGCTCATCACACCTCCTGGAGACTACCAACACCCCAGTTTTGACAAATGGGAAAAGGACCTGAACTGCCACTTCTCTCCGCAAACAAGAACACACATACTTCATTTTACCCATAAATCATCCATATGCACCAGATTCCAAGAAACCAATTACAACATTTTTACGAGATGGTACAGAACACCCGCAATATTACGAAAAATTTTTCCCGAGACATCGAAACTATGCTGGAGATGTCAGTAGAACACAGGCACGCTAATACATATCTTCTGGTCATGTCCCCGGATAAGGCCTTTCTGGGGAAGGGTCCGGGAGATAATACAGAAATTCACTGATCGTAATGTCCCTGATGAACCGGCTTACTTCCTCCTACACGCCACCGATACACCTACTCGGGTATACAAAAAGTCAATCGTTCGACACCTATTAGACGCGGCTAAAATTTGCATTCCCCTCAAATGGAAATCCCCCGAGCCGCCCTCTATCGCCAGCTGGCTTAGGAAGGTAGACGAAATTACACTATAAATGAACCCTATAGGTAGCTAATTGACAGATTGGAAAATAAATCTCACGGGACAATATGAGGTCCCCTTGCTCGCAGATTCCTCCTTCCCCTACTTCCCCCCCCTCCCCATCTCCTCCCCCTCTCCACCTTTCCTTTTTCTCTACACTCTCTCTCCTATCTTGGCTCTACTGATCTATAGAAAATAAAAACAAGGAAGAGAACAGGGCACACAAAGGAACAATTCATAGGCCCTACATTACTAATGTTACTTGACGAACACACCATGACATTATCATAACCCGAAGACAATAAAGAGCAATTTTGTTATTCATCATTCTAGGAGATCTTACACAGTTGTAACCTATATATAGGGCCTGGTGGCCCCACACCTTTCCTTTTTTTAATTTGGGAGCGGGGTTCCCCTTCATATTAATACAGGACCCAAAGGGCCTGGTAATGGACTGGGGGGTACCCATGCCGTTTGTCTCACTGATTTTCATCCATATTGCCAGGACCCGACATTACATTAAAGCCGCAAGCAGTTTTAAATGACTTTTTTTCCTTTAAAAAATACATTTTGTGCAGGGACTGTTCTAAGCACAGGAAACACGCGCCACTTTACAGGCATATTATAGAGACCCCGCAGGTACGATATTTAAAGGAATATTTCACTTTTTTTTTTTTACTTTTAGCATCATTAAAATCACTGCTCCCGAAAAAATGTCAGTTTTTACAACTTTTTTTTGCATTGATACATGTCCCCTGGGGCAGGACCCGGGTCCCCAAACCCTTTCTAGGACAATTCCATGAAAATTAGCCTTTAAAATGAGCACTTTTGATTTTGAACGTTCGAGTCCCATAGACGTCAATGGGGTTCTAACGTTCGTGCAAATTTTCGGTCCGTTCACAGGTTCTGGTGCGAACCGAACTGGGGGGGGTGTTCGGCTCATCCCTATGGGATATGTATGAGCTTTGCAGTACAGCCTTAAAGGCGTCCCACACTGGTCCTATGGTAGCCGTGTTTGAGTTAGAGGCCCAATAATTAGCCATATCTGTCGGGATAGATTCTTGTATTTGAGGTGTGGAGATCCAGAGGGGGCTGAGCCTCCAAACCCAAAACAAAGGCCCATGGCCCAAGGTGAGAGTCACCTGAACCAGCAAATGATCTGACATAGTTTTAGAAATATAAGTAAAGATGGTAAAAGATCTTTAGTGGCGAGTGCATAATCCAATCTGGAGAGAAAACCATATGATTTGAATTGACAAGAAAATACTTTTACAAATAGAACTTTCTTTTGGTGGTATTCGATCATCTCTGCGGTTTTTATTTCTTGCACTTTAGAAAAAAAAAAAATTTTGAAAAAAAAACACAATATTTTGTACTTTTTACTTTATACCATTGGCATTTATACAGCGATCAGTGCTATAAAAATGCGCTGAATCCTGTAAAAATGCCACTGGCAGGGAAGGGTTTAACACTAGGGGGCAATCAAGTGTTAACCCCTTCCCAAACTCCAATCAAGGGGTTGTGTTCCCTGTGTGTGTTTCTAACTGTGGGCGGAAGGGGACTGACCTAGAGGAAATGACAGATCCTGATTCCTAGCTATTAGGAACTCATGATCTGTCTCTCCTCACAGCACAGAACAGGGATTTGTGTGTTTACACACACACGTCCCTGTTCTGCCTCTTGTGCCCGCAATCGCTTGTGGCCGGCGGTCATCGTGACCTCCGGTAGCGCAGTCATGCCTGCTATTCCGCTTAAAGGAGCCGACACACAGCTATGACGGCTCGCGGGATTGTGCCGACCTGCCGCAGTATAATGGCGGCGGCTGGTCGGCAAGCGGTTAAAAAAGTTTTAATAAAGTATTGTAAATAGTTAAAAACAGTAAACCATCTGTGCAAAGTATTCCATCACAGTATATAGTAATGTTCAAGTTAACAAAAACCATCAGAGCATATTGAAGTGGTATTTCCCAGCTACTTGCTGTTCCGCCATCGATTGTACAAATGAGGATGGCTTCCAGTAGGTGGGGATATCCAACGCATTTACAAACAAGATCTTTTTCAGGGAAAATACCACTTCTGAAATAGAGTAATTTTTTTTAGCATAGATTCCTCTTAAATTTATACATAAGGTTTAAACCAGTGTGCATATATTTTACACTTACATTATATTCTAGCCTTGGCTAGAGTGCTCTCCAAAAGAAACTCCCACATCTCATGTGACTTATTCTTTGTGCAATACAAGGACTACTGGATAAATATCCAAAGCTTGTGGAACCAAAATAAATTTGTGACTGGAAAGTAGAGAGGCAGAGAGAGGAGGAAATATATTGGAGGATCCATCCACATGGGGGACTACATCATCAAGTTAGATAATAATAACTGATAATCCTCCAAAAACCGCCAAACATAGCCAGAAAAACTACTTACTGATAACTGCACCTTTGTGCAGCCAAAGTCCAAAGTGTTGAAAAAATATGCATATACTCCTCTCTGGTCTCAGATCATCTCCCAGCCATCCAGGAAGACAGATGCTGTTTATCTTACGGGCTGTTTATGTAACCGTATATGCATATATACGCTTTAATCCATCTAAACTGGTCACTATCTGGGTTCTTCATATTGGGCTACCCTTGTCTATTCAGGCCACACGGACGCCCGGGGCACCCATATTTGGGAAGTGAATAACCAATCGCTCCTAAAGTGGGAGCCCTAGAGAGTTGAGTCCAGTTGTGGCACATTGGGGTTTCCATATAAGCCAACCGTTAATATTGAGCCTGTGTTAAGCCATCTAATGATGTGTCTTTATAGTACATATGTTTATCTGCAGCAGGCCCGGTGTCCCAATATGGACAGTGAGTGGTTTGCCATCCTTTTTGCCCTTTTTCAAGATGGCGCCGTAGGCGTCTATAGGCTCTATAGACTAACATTAACATGCGCAAGCGCACTAGATATTATGGACGCCGCTGACGTTAGAATGACGCCGCTGCGTTCCCCTATTGGGCTGCGACGTAGGCATTCTCAATAAATGTCCGCATCTCGGCGGTGAGGTCAGACGCCACCGGGATAGGGGATACATAAAGGCGGTGTGACATACCGCACACTGCTCTGCTACAGGCGCCGTATTACAGGGTGGGCACGGATCGCTCCCAAGCCCATGTGCCGTGTGGACGTCTCACAAGTAAGTGCTTTATCTGCAGCCCTGTCATTCTGGACGGTAACTGCACGTATAAAGCCGCTCTAATTGCCTTTTTTTTCTATATACCTTTTTACTTTTTTATCTAGAAATTGTTGCTGAGAGGGGATTTCTTCCTCTGTACAACTAATCTTAGTCCTCACTAGTTGCTATCCCATTATACATCAATCTACCTTGGCCATCAATATCCTTACTTGCTGGGAGGCTGTTTCGCTTCAAGCAATTACCAATTGGTTCTATTTAAGGTAATGGACTCCCACTAAATTTATGGACCAAGTTTGAATGCCTATTGCATTTATGCTCTGGCTAATTGTTAATTCATTTTGTATTATCTAAGGACTACATAAAACTTTGTATTCCCCTGTGGTCACATCAAGACAAGGGAACCCCTATGTATGAGAGCCTATACTTTGGAAAATTTGTAGCAGTTTATCAGCAAATTTCAAGTTTCATGCATTGTTGGTGCACAACAGCCTGGTAAGATTTATGAATCACAAAAATTCTCAATATGGTTTTTCTATATATATTTTGCTGAGCAACGAATGACTATTTCTGTACAACTTGTGAGTTATTATTTGGACTGAACATCATTAGATTAATATTTTGTACCGTCAACTAATATGTTTACATTTTTACGATGATTTGTGTATTTATTGTTGTTGTTTTTTCATTTACTGTTTAGAGTCTACTACAATCTTTGCCATAAAACTACTAAAGAAGCTCGTATTAGAGTGAAACATGTCGAGCGGCAGATTGTCATGGAATTAATTAAGTAGCTCTATCTTTATGTGCCTCTAATGGGTTTATTTGTGGATTTATTTGTGTATGAATTTATATGATGATGTCTCATCTGTTGGAGACATAGGGTTTTAAACAATGATTTTTCTAATAAAAACTATTGACTTTTTATAAAATGATTGTACAGATTTATCGATTTGCTAGTATATTGTATATTTAAAAGCACCTTAAAAGTCCCTGGGGTACATGTTTTAAACACCTTCCCCTGGTAAATTTGCCTCTTTATTCACCTAAGGCCCAACTTACAAACGACTCCTACTTGCAAATGGAAGGAGACAACAGGAAGTGAGATGAAATCTACCCCTAGGAAGGGAAATTCTCTCCTGTAAGAGTTAATATGGGAAAAACATTTCTCCTTTCCACCGATGCTTTATCACAAAAAAACCCCAAATTTTCAAAAAACATTTGTCATTGGGACAAAAAGTTAGTTTCAATCTTCTGAAGAGGAGCACAGACAGCAAAACAAATGTCACAGGGGTGAAGGTTTCCAAACAGCTTAAAAAAGATTTTTTGGCTGGAGCTAAACACGTTAAAAATGTAAGTAGGAAAAAAAGGGGGGGGGGGGGGGGGAACTGCGCTAAGTGATATTGGGAAAATAGATAATGTGATGTAAATCAATATAAAAAAAACAGCCGCAATTCTAACAATATGACACCCATATGTCACTGGAAAGATAAACAAACAAAAAGAATCGCGCTAATGGGTAACAAAATGTGCATAAATATAGAAACAGTGACAACTTGAATGGGCACGATTATATGCAAACACAAAACAACAATATTGACAAAAATAAATCAAAATAAATCCCTCATGCAATCTTGAAAGTCCAAAGGGTGAACTAAAAAACAGTCTGGAAGGTGGCACTAAACCACCAATCTAAATAAAACTCCAAGTGATTGAAAAATATTCATCCGTGAAAAAAAAGGCAGTCCACCACCAAGAATGGAAGGGGTCACTCCTTACCGGAACGCCACTATCCCCCACTACAGAGGATCACAGCTCGCAAGCACAGCTGAGACTGGCAACTGGAACCCGCATCGGTATCCACTACAGGATCATCACAACATCAGCGGTAAAGGACCAACTCGTGGCAGGGGAGTGCCATAAAATAAAGATCGAACTTGCATAGTGTAAAACCATACAGGACTTTATTCAGAAACTCAAAAATATACACTTACAGTGTCATCCAGAAAAAAGAGCCTTAAGTCCGGTCCGTTGGCCGTGTGGACTCGGACAAACCCGTCCTACTGGAAATAAAGCACAGATTGGAGGTGACGTCAGCGCGTCGTCTAGCTCCACCCTACGCGTTTCGTGACAACATCACGTCTTCCAGGGGCACAGGCAGCGTACTACGTCACCTCCCTAAATAGTGTAGAACCTAACCAAGCCTCGTTTTGAGCCCCGGTCTATCTATAGATCGGCATATACCACACGGTGGAACGCAAATCCAAAATGTACCCGTTCAAAATTACAAACAGATTCTACTTAACAAACCTACAGTCCCTGTCTTGTTTGCACCGCCTGTATACTGTTGTTCAGAGTATATAGGGCCTGGTGGCCCCACACCTTTCCTTTTTTTAATTTGGGAGCGGGGTTCCCCTTAATATTAATACAGGACCCAAAGGGCCTGGTAATGGACTGGGGGGTACCCATGCCGTTTGTCTCACTGATTTTCATCCATATTGCCAGGACCCGACATTACATTAAAGCCGCAAGCAGTTTTAAATGACTTTTTTTCCTTTAAAAAATACATTTTGTGCAGGGACTGTTCTAAGCACAGGAAACACGCGCCACTTTACAGGCATATTATAGAGACCCCGCAGGTACGATATTTAAAGGAATATTTCACTTTTTTTTTTTTACTTTTAGCATCATTAAAATCACTGCTCCCGAAAAAACGTCCGTTTTTACAACTTTTTTTTGCATTGATACATGTCCCCTGGGGCAGGACCCGGGTCCCCAAACCCTTTCTAGGACAATTCCATGAAAATTAGCCTTTAAAATGAGCACTTTTGATTTTGAACGTTCGAGTCCCATAGACGTCAATGGGGTTCTAACGTTCGTGCAAATTTTCGGTCCGTTCACAGGTTCTGGTGCGAACCGAACCGGGGGGGGTGTTCGGCTCATCCCTATGGGATATGTATGAGCTTTGCAGTACAGCCTTAAAGGCGTCCCACACTGGTCCTATGGTAGCCGTGTTTGAGTTAGAGGCCCAATAATTAGCCATATCTGTCGGGATAGATTCTTGTATTTGAGGTGTGGAGATCCAGAGGGGGCTGAGCCTCCAAACCCAAAACAAAGGCCCATGGCCCAAGGTGAGAGTCACCTGAACCAGCAAATGATCTGACATAGTTTTAGAAATATAAGTAAAGATGGTAAAAGATCTTTAGTGGCGAGTGCATAATCCAATCTGGAGAGAAAACCATATGATTTGAATTGACAAGAAAATACTTTTACAAATAGAACTTTCTTTTGGTGGTATTCGATCATCTCTGCGGTTTTTATTTCTTGCACTTTAGAAAAAAAAAAAATTTTGAAAAAAAAACACAATATTTTGTACTTTTTACTTTATACCATTGGCATTTATACAGCGATCAGTGCTATAAAAATGCGCTGAATCCTGTAAAAATGCCACTGGCAGGGAAGGGGTTAACACTAGGGGGCAATCAAGTGTTAACCCCTTCCCAAACTCCAATCAAGGGGTTGTGTTCCCTGTGTGTGTTTCTAACTGTGGGCGGAAGGGGACTGACCTAGAGGAAATGACAGATCCTGATTCCTAGCTATTAGGAACTCATGATCTGTCTCTCCTCACAGAACAGAACAGGGATTTGTGTGTTTACACACACACGTTCCTGTTCTGCCTCTTGTGCCCGCAATTGCTTGTGGCCGGCGGTCATCGTGACCTCCGGTAGCGCAGTCATGCCTGCTATTCCGCTTAAAGGAGCCGACACACAGCTATGACGGCTCGCGGGATTGTGCCGACCTGCCGCAGTATAATGGCGGCGGCTGGTCGGCAAGCGGTTAAAAAAGTTTTAATAAAGTATTGTAAATAGTTAAAAACAGTAAACCATCTGTGCAAAGTATTCCATCACAGTATATAGTAATGTTCAAGTTAACAAAAACCATCAGAGCATATTGAAGTGGTATTTCCCAGCTACTTGCTGTTCCGCCATCGATTGTACAAATGAGGATGGCTTCCAGTAGGTGGGGATATCCAACGCATTTACAAACAAGATCTTTTTCAGGGAAAATACCACTTCTGAAATAGAGTAATTTTTTTTAGCATAGATTCCTCTTAAATTTATACATAATGTTTAAACCAGTGTGCATATATTTTACACTTACATTATATTCTAGCCTTGGCTAGAGTGCTCTCCAAAAGAAACTCCCACATCTCATGTGACTTATTCTTTGTGCAATACAAGGACTACTGGATAAATATCCAAAGCTTGTGGAACCAAAATAAATTTGTGACTGGAAAGTAGAGAGGCAGAGAGAGGAGGAAATATATTGGAGGATCCATCCACATGGGGGACTACATCATCAAGTTAGATAATAATAACTGATAATCCTCCAAAAACCGCCAAACATAGCCAGAAAAACTACTTACTGATAACTGCACCTTTGTGCAGCCAAAGTCCAAAGTGTTGAAAAAATATGCATATACTCCTCTCTAGTCTCAGATCATCTCCCAGCCATCCAGGAAGACAGATGCAACTAAATTTCATGCACTGCAACAGCAGTGGAGAGTAGACATGTGCATTCGTTTTCGCCCGAATGCGTTTTCGTCCGAATGCATTTTCGTCCGAATTTCAGGTATTTTTGTTATCGTTTTAACAAACGATAACGAAAGTGCAGAATCCGAAAACCGAAAGATCCGACATAAACAAATGCTTTATTTTCGTTTTCATTGAGACAACAGTTCGATATAGATAGGAGATTTGACATGACGCTGACAATAACAATCTGTGTCCATCAAACCTGTGGTCGAATGTACCTAACCTTAACTCTATAGTCCATTAAATACTAGTCCAAGATTATGCTAAAAGATTCGACATAGAGAAAAAAGATTCTGCATAGAGAGAAAAGATTTGACCGATTGTAACCAAAGAGGAGGGGCAGTAAAATAGCTAGAACCACGCACGTACAGCCAACTTACTTTCACTTACAATTTGCTAGCAGAGAGAGAGACACATACGCTGAATCATTTCAGAAGACAGTCAATCTTAGCTGGTCCGTTTGTCACTTTGTCAGAGAACCTGAATTATTTATCAATTGAGCATAAGCACAGCAGCAGAACAATAGTGAAGCAAGCTACAGTTCAACTTAACTTTTTCACAATAATCTGCTGCTATTGTGTTATAGGGCGTTCACACGGTCGGACTTTGTTCGGACATTCCGACAACAAAATCCTAGGATTTTTTCCGACGGATGTCTACACACGGTCGCACAAAGTTGTCGGAAAATCCGATCGTACTAAACGTGGTGACGTAAAACACGTACGTCGGGACTATAAACGGGGCAGTGGCCAATAGCTTTCATCTCTTTATTTATTCTGAGCATGCATGGCACTTTGTCCGTCGGATTTGTGTACACACGATCGGAATTTCCGACAACGGATTTTGTTGTCGGAAAATTTTATCTCCTGCTCTCCAACTTTGTGTGTCGGAAAATCCGATGGAAAATGTCCGATGGAGCCCACACACGGTCGGAATTTCCGACAACACGCTCCGATCGGACATTTTCCATCGGAAAATCCGACCGTGTGTACGGGGCATTAGTGTTGTGAACTTGATAGATAGATACTAGTGATACTAGTGTTGCTGCTAGTGTTGTGATAGCCTCAGAGGCTGCCTGTGTTGCGGGGGGGGGGGGATTTATTATTATAGATTCTATATTATAGATTGAGATTCTATATAGATTCTATATACCCTTGTTACCTGTCTGATCAGTGATCACTATCACCAGTCCATTTTCTGAACTATACAGCAACAGTAAGTCAGCAATGTACCGTTCTAACGGAAAAGTGAAGGCAGGTAGAGGTAGTGGTCGTGGTGCACACCTTGCTAAAAAAAGTGGCAAGGTCTCTGCTACTAGCGCTTCTGACACTTCTGCCGCCACAAACATGCTGTCCACAACAGTGGGTGTCACCACCAGTGCCACCAGCAAAGCTAGTTCCACCACCACTAGTTCTACGATTAGTTTTCCTGCCAGACCACCAACATCTGCTGCCGCTTCCACTGCCAGTGCAGCGCCTCCTACTTCTACAGGTGTCATGGCTTCTTATTTTTATGGAATAGGCAAGAAACCTAGTAAAGTGGAGTTGCCTTTACACTCACCACCACCAATCACACTGCCAGTGCCACTGCCCAGCTCCCCAAAGAAGCAATTGAGGGAGACAGCAGCAGAAACAGAGTGTGAGACTTTTTTTTCATTGGTCCAAGAAGAGAATGATTTTGAATGTGATGCTCCTCTTTCCCCAACCACTGCAGATGTTT
Source organism: Lithobates septentrionalis (assembly GCA_037952835.1). NCBI lineage: Eukaryota > Metazoa > Chordata > Amphibia > Anura > Ranidae > Lithobates > Lithobates septentrionalis. The sequence goes on from JBBDGP010000689.1 coordinate 629,549, forward strand.
TATACACTCTTAGCCCACAGGACTTACAGTTTGACCTAGAGAAAGTGCAAGAGGGATATTCTGTGAGGAGTAGGACAGGTAGCAGTTCACTTTTTTCATCTGCTGCTAACTCCCCTTCTCCCTCTGTTATTATGGAGGAAAAATCCTGTGATGATATCACTGACCTCCCAGTCCCTAGCACCCCTGCCATTAGCAGCACTAGTTCTAGTTCACCAAGTGTAACTGTAGTGGCAACAGCTTGCACCACTGGTGTGCTACCTGCTGCAGCTATATCAGCCCTAAATAGAGATCAACAGGGTCAAGGGGCTGCATCCTGCCGCAGCAATGTTTGGAAATACTTTCAAACATTGGAAGGCGGGTTCTTTGCAAAGTGTAAATTGTGTGGGAAGCAAGTGAGTAGGGGTAAAAAGTTAGGACATTTAACCAATGCTGGTATGAACCTACACCTTAAAAATTACCACCACTCTACTTTACTGCGGGCAGAGGCAGAAAAAGAAGATGGTAGCGCAGGAAGCAGCATAACGGACTCTGACTGTTCTGGTGGTACCTCCTCAACCACACCACTTACTCAGAGCACAGGCAATAGAGAGGGTTCAATTAAGACAAGCCGTCAACGTGCAGTAGTTCCACTGCAGACCCAATCAGGCTCCTCATCCTCCCAAGGACATCATCAGCCTACCCTAGATAGTTTTGTTGGCTTTAGTTCCAAGGGCATGTCAAAACAGCAGGCCAACAAGATCACCCGCCTCATTGGCCAATTCATTGCTGTTGGAGGAGCCTCTTTTCGCATGATTGAAGGGGAGCCGTTTAAACAGCTCATGCATGCCCTTACTCCACGATACATTGTTCCTGCACGAACAACTTTCAGCAGAAAGATTATTCCAGCACTATACCATTCGTGCGTTGCATTATTGAAGGAAAAAATCTCCAAAGCCGAGGGTCAGACAATTCATTTGACCACTGATTTGTGGACAGCTCCCAGCGGTCAACACGCTTTCCTGTCTTTGACTGCACACTGGTGGCAGGCCACTGTGCCTGTTGGTGGTGGCACTAGTGTAAGAGTTCAAACTTCATCAGGAAGCAGGTCTGCAGCGCAAGACCAGCAGGGTTATCAAGCTTTCCTGCTCCACACAGAAGTCCGTGATGATAAACACAGCTCTGCCAACATATTGCGGGCAATTAGATAGATGTTGGCCAATTGGTTTGGAGAGTGGGCAGTCACCAATGTCTCTGTTGGGTTCATTATGACAGACAGAGGTTCAAACATGGTTAAAGTGCTCCAAGATGGATCTTTTGTCGGTGTGCGCTGTTCTGCACACATACTGCATTTAGTGGTCAAGGGTGCAATCCCAGTGGAGAAAAACAACAAGCTTGCTCAAATCTTGGACCTTTGCAGAAAGATTGCAGGGCATTCCCACCGCAGTGTAGGGGCTAGTCAACTGTTGAGGGAGGAGCAAGAACAATCAGGGCTCCCCATACATCGCCTGAAACAAGATGTCAGCACACGGTGGAACTATACCCTGGAAATGCTGGAACGCATTTTGGAGCAAAAGACAGCCATCCACAATCTATCATCCCGCCACAACACTGGGATTGATTCCACACTGGGACGTGATGACTGGTGTATAATTGGGCAGCTCGTTTATGTCTTAAAACCCTTTCGGAATGTGACGAAAAACTTGAGTCAGAGCAATGCCAGACTAGGACAGGTCATACCCTTGTTTACCTATCTCATAGATAAGATGGGATTGTTACTAGAAAACAGTGAGCCTGTTTGTGGCCGGCTGGAGAAAATCTTAAGGTGTAATGGACGCCTAAGTGCTGACCGACCACTAACTTATCTACCTCATCCAGACTGACTGACTGTCGCAAATATGGAAGATCAGTTGTACTTGCAGAAAAACATATCAGCTATACCAGCTTTTAACATTACACTCACCAAAGAGAAGCCATTCAAGCCATTGCATTTGGGATGACCTAATAAAAAGTTGTTTAATAAAATATAGTAGGCTACTTTTTAAAGTTGATAATTTTGTATGGCCACTGATTGAATAAGCCCCACTCCTGGTCTAGGCTAGGAGGTATAACAGGTATAACATCATGAGAAAAGTGTTAATGCATGCATTAGGGGCATGCCAGAGATTGAACATGTCCGGGGACTGCCAGCCAATAGCTGGAGATTCTTGTCTGACACCCCCCCCCCCCTTCAGCCTGCTGTGTTATTCACGATGATTAACAGTGATTGGCTCAGACTGGGAATCTAAACTGCAGCAAGAAGGTGGCGTGATCAGGGGCATTGAGGAAATAACAAGCACAGGTCACGCTAACAGGAAGACTGGAATCAGCTGCAGAGGGGGACTAATAATTCCAGCTAAACAGAAGATGCAGAATAAATCACAACCATTTCTAGACAAGGTATGCCATCAGTATTTCATATGTTAAATACTATATTTGCCTGGAAAACACAAAAAAAGTTATACTTACTACCTGGATCTGCCACGTCTGGCTGTTCTTCCACATCACCAGCAGCCTCTACAGGGCAGGTCTCCTCCACCTCCTGTTCAGCCTCAGCAGCTGTTGATTAATGATAGAAAAGAACATTACAATCTGCAGTGTACAACAATCTCACACATTAGTACAAGAACATTGAAACATGTATGATCACTTAGCAGATACCAGTAAGATTATACTACTTACATGTGGGCGTTGCTGCCTCAGCCTCCTCCTCCTGAGTCTCCCCCTCTCACTGGATGACACCTATTTATAAAGGAGAAATGATGAACATTACAATGTTCAAGCTTCAAATTACTATAAATAAATATACTGTAATGTATATAGATAAAATGAATTATCCATTAGCATGGCAATACAAGGCAGGTCACTAACGTTTATCTACAAGGCAGGGACATGCATTCACCATTTAGAAAAAATCAGTAAAAAAAAAAAAATACGCAGCACTTACCTGTCCTGGTTCCAGCGGCGCCGGCGAGTGCTAGTTGCACTGATCAGGCGCCTCAGTTCAGAGTGGCGACTAGGGATGAGCCGAACACCCCCCTGTTCGGTTCGCACCAGAACATGCGAACAGGAAAAAAGTTCGCTCAAACACGCGAACACCGTTAAAGTCACGAACACGAGACACGAACATGAATAATAATGGTGACTTGACGGGATTTCCCTGTGACGTCACGGGGAATGCCACAGGGAAGTCCCGTCATGTCCCGTGCGTCAGAGGGGGGCGGGGTCACCGGGTGGCCCCGCCCCCCGTTATTTAAGAACCGTCAGATGAGGAGACGCCATCACACAGCGGGAGCCTCCCTCCATGCATGGATGCGGAGCGGCCCGGAGAAGAAAATTAAGAAGAGAAGATGAAGATGAAGAAGATGAAGAAGATGAAGAAGAGAAGAGGATGAAGAAGAAGATGAAGAGAAGAGCGGGAGCCTCCCCCCATGCCATGGGTGCGGAGCGGCCCGAGGAGAAGAAGATAGAAGACGCCGCGGAGGAGATGCTGGACGAGAACGCCGGAGGAAGAACCAGAAGAGCCAGAAGAACCAGAAGAAGAAGAAGATGAAGGAAGATAGAAGAAGCATTTAAATAAAGGAATTGTCAAAAACTGTCTCTTGTCATTTTTAACTATTTTGACACTTTTTTAGTGAAATGGTAGGGGTAAGTACCCCCTTACCATTTCACACAGGGGGGGGCCGGGATCTGGGGGTCCCCTTGTTAAAGGGGGCTTCCAGATTCCGATAAGCCCCCCGCCCGCAGACCCCCACAACCACCGGCCACGGTTGTGGGGATGAGGCCCTTGTCCTCATCAACATGGGGACAAGGTGTTTTGGGGGGCTACCCCAAAGCACCCTCCCAATGTTGAGGGCATGTGGCCTGGTACGGTTCAGGAGGGGGGGGGCCGCACTCTCGTCCCCCCCTCTTTTCCTGCGGCCTGCCAGGTTGCGTGCTCGGATAAGGGTCTGGTATGGATTTTTGGGGGAACCCCACGCCGTTTTTTTTTTTTTTTTGGCGCGGGGTTCCCCTTAAAATCCATACCAGACCTGAAGGGTCTGGTATGGAATTTAGGGGGAACCCCACGTCATTTTTTTTTTTAAATTTTGGCCGGGGTTCCCCTTAATATCCATACCAGACCTGAAGGGCCTGGTATGGAATTTAGGGCGACCCCCCCACGTCATTTTTTTTTTTTTAATTTTGGTTCGGGGTTTCCCTGTGGGGAATTCCCATGCCGTTTTTATCAATGAACTTTTATGTGTATTGTCGGACCGGCAATTCATTAATAGCCGCGGGTAGTTTTAAATGAGTTTTTTCCTTCCAAATGTCATTTTGCTGTCAGACTGTTCTAAACACGGGAAACATGCACCCCTTTACAGGCATACTATAGACACCCCCCAGGTACGAAATTTAAAGGGATATTACACTTTTATTGTTTGACTTTAAGCATTATTAAAATCACTGCTCCTGAAAAAAACGTCCGTTTTTAAAACTTTTTTTTGCATTGACACATGTCCCCTGGGGCAGGACCCAGGTCCCCAAACACTTTTTATGACAATAACTTGCATATAAGCCTTTAAAATTAGCACTTTTGATTTCTCTCATAGACTTCTAAAGGGTGTTCCGCGGCATTCGAATTTGCAGCGAACACCCCAAATTGTTCGGTGTTCGGCGAACTTGCGAACAGCCAATGTTCGAGTCGAACATGAGTTCGACTCGAACTCGAAGCTCATCCCTAGTGGCGACGTTCTGTCAGATTACATAAGTTACGCAAGCGCTTGCGTTACCTGACAGAGTGTTGCAGAGGCTCTACCTGTTACTGCTTGAGCGAGAAGCAATGACACTGGAATCGTCAATGGAAGGCTGGACAAAAGGAAAAGGACCCACTGTATTAGTGTCACTACTACAGTACTTACTGCACATTGCTGACGTGGAGGACTCCTGCTCCTCAGCCCTCTGCCTCCGGCGGCGGTGGGCCTGGATACGATCTTTAAATAAAATCAAACACATCATGGTAAATGTCGCGTTGCATGCTTGACAAAAAAAATGTCCTGCACACATTGCACAATGCAATGCTGACACCAACCTTGATGAGCCAGGAGCTGGGTGATCTCATCCTCCCCTACACCCGCTAGGAGCTCCGCCTCATGGGGGAGGAGAGGCACCTGTTTCCCTCTGCGCCCCAACTGCCTGCGCTATGGGACTGCAAAACAAAAAGAGAAGAGAAACGGGTTCCACAATTAAACTACAATTGTAATCTGAAAATGACATTAACACATGAAAAACTTGTAGAATGAACCCATAGAATGAAACAATGCAAATGGAATTTTTGGATTAGACACATTTTTCAATGTAGCACAAGATTTGCATATTTATTTATTAACCAAATTTATTTTAAGAAAAACGTATGCTTTTTTGGTGCACAATAAAATATAAAAGACAGGGTTGGGATTGTGCCGAGTAAATATAGATGTTCAGTCCACCTTTCTAATTATTACGTGGCGCGCGCTTGTGTGAACTGTGTATGGTGTAAAAGTTCCTTTCTTGTTTCTTTTGCAAAGCATTAACCCACTTGCGGATGTGGACCCCCCCATAGTAACTAAACATATGGCGGGTCCGCAAGGTGGTTAAGTCCATCCACCGTAACACTTTTTTTTAAAATATATTTAACTCTTTTTATTTTTCAATAACAAAAAATGTAAAGCCCAGCAGTGATCTAATGCCACCAATAAAAGCTCTATATGTGGTGGGAGAAGAGCATAAATTTAATTTGGGTAGTACATCGCAGGAGTGTGCAGTTGTCAGTGAACCACTTGCCGACCGCCTAACGCAGATATACTGCGGCAGAATGGCACGGGCAGACAGAATCACGTACCCATACGTGATCTTCCTCCCCCGGTGCCAGCGGCGGTCGGCATTTGACTGGGAGCGTTGAGAGGCGAGGGGGAGACCATCCGATCGTGGCCCCCCCTCGCGATCGCTTCCAGCCAATCGGAATCCTCCCCTGCCTGTGTGTAGTACACACAGGCAGAGGATGTGATGTCATCTCTCCTCGGCTCGACAGTTTCTGTTCCGGCGCCGAGGAGAGATGACAAGTGAGTGCACCAACACACACACACACACACAGTAGAACATGCCAGGCACATAAAACACCCCCGACCCCCCCCCCCCCCGATCGCCCCCCGATCGCCCCCCAATCACCCCCCCCGTCACAAACTGACACCAAGCAGTATTTTTTTTTTCTGATTACTGCATGGTGTCAGTTTGTGACAGTTAGAAGTGGTAGGGCAGTGAGTATTAGCCCCCTGTAGGTCTAGGGTACCCCCTAACCGCCCCTAATAAAGTTTTAACCCCTTGATCACCCCCTGTCACCAGTGTCACTAAGCGATCATTTTTCTGATCGCTGTATTAGTGTCGCTGGTGACGCTAATTAGGGAGGTAAATATTGAGGTTCGCCGTCAGCGTTTTATAGCGACAGGGACCCGCATATACTACCTAATAAATGTTTTAACCCCTTGATTGCCCCCTAGTTAACCCTTTCACCACTGATCACCGTATAACCGTTACGGGTGACGCTGGTTAGTTCGTTTATTTTTTATAGTGTCAGGGCACCCGCCGTTTATTACCGAATAAAGGTTTAGCCCCCTGATCGCCCGCCGGTGATATGCGTCACCCCAGGCAGCGTCAGATTAGCGCCAGTACCGCTAACACCCACGCACGCAGCATACGCCTCCCTTAGTGGTATAGTATCTGTACGGATCAATATCTGATTCGATCAGATCTATACTAGCGTCCCCAGCAGTTTAGGGTTCTCAAAAACGCAGTGTTAGCGGGATCAGCCCAGATACCCGCTAGCACCTGCGTTTTTCCCCTCCGCCCGGCCCAGCCCACCCAAGTGCAGTATCGATCAATCACTGTCACTTACAAAACACTAAACGCATAACTGCAGCGTTCGCAGAGTGAGGCCTGATCCCTGCGAACGCTAACAGTTTTTTTGGTAGCGTTTTGGTGAACTGGCAAGCACCTGCCCCAGGCAGCGTCAGGTTAGCGTCAGTACCGCTAACACCTACGCACGCACCGTACACCTCCCTTAGTGGTATAGTATCTGAACGGATCAATATCTGATCCGATCAGATCTATATAGCGTCCCCAGCAGTTTAGGGCTCCCACAAACCCAGTGTTAGCGGGATCAGCCCAGATACCTGCTAGCACCTGCGTTTTGCCCCTCCGCCCGGCCCAGCCCAGCCCACCCAAGTGCAGTATCGATCGATCACTGTCACTTACAAAACACTAAACGCATAACTGCAGTGTTCGCAGAGTCAGGCCTGATCCCTGTGATCGCTAACAGTTTTTTTTGTAGCGTTTTGGTGAACTGGCAAGCACCAGCGGCCTAGTACACCCCGGTCGTAGTCAAACCCGCACTGCAGTAACACTTGGTGACGTGGCGAGTCCCATAAGTGCAGTTCAAGCTGGTGAGGTGGCAAGCACAAGTAGTGTCCCGCTGCCACCAAAAAGACAAACACAGGCCCGTCGTGCCCATAATGCCCTTCCTGCTGCATTCGCCAATCCTAATTGGGAACACACCACTTCTGCAGCACCCGTACTTCCCCCATTCACATCCCAAACCAAAAGCAGTCAGCTGCATGAGAGGCATTTTCTTTATGTCCTCCCGAGTACCCCTACCCAACGAACCCCCCCAAAAAAGATGTCGTGTCTGCAGCAAGCGCGGATATAGGCGTGACACCCGCTATTTTTGTCCCTTCTGTCCTGACAATCCTGGTCTTTGCATTGGTGAATGTTTTGAACGCTACCATACACTAGTTGTGTATTGGCGTAGGGTACAGCATTGTACCCAGACTAGGCACACTTTCACAGGGTCTCCCAAGATGCCATCGCATTTTGAGAGACCCAAACCTGGAACCGGTTACAGTTATAAAAGTTACAGTTACAAAAAAAAGTGTAAAAAAAAAAAAAATAAACACATACAAAAATATAAAATAAAAAAAAATAGTTGTCGTTTTATTGTTCTCTCTCTCTCTCTCTCTCTCTCTCTCTCTCTATTGTTCTGCTCTTTTTTACTGTATTCTATTCTACAATGTTTTATTGTTATTATGTTTTATCATGTTTGCTTTTCAGGTATGCAATTTTTTATACTTTACCGTTTACTGTGCTTTATTGTTAACCATTTTTTTGTTTTCAGGTACGCCATTCACGACTTTGAATGGTTATACCAGAATGATGCCTGCAGGTTTAGGTATCATCTTGGTATCATTCTTTTCAGCCAGCGGTCGTCTTTCATGTAAAAGCAATCCTAGCGGCTAATTAGCCTCTAGACTGCTTTTACAAGCAGTGGGAGGGAATGCCCCCCCCCCCAACGTCTTCCGTGTTTTTCTCTGGCTCTCCTGTCTCAACAGGGAACCTGAAAATGCAGCCGGTGATTCAGCCAGCTGACCATAGAGCTGATCAGAGACCAGAGTGGTTCCAAACATCTCTATGGCCTAAGAAACTGGAAGCTACGAGCATTTTATGACTTAGATTTCGCCGGATGTAAACAGCGCCATTGGGAAATTGGGAAAGCATTTTATCACACCGATCTTGGTGTGGTCAGATGCTTTGAGGGCAGAGGAGAAATCTAGGGTCTAATAGACCCCATTTTTTTCAAAAAAGAGTACCTGTCACTACCTATTGCTATCATAGGGGATATTTACATTCCCTGAGATAACAATAAAAATGATTTAAAAAAAAAAATGAAAGGAACAGTTTAAAAATAAGTTAAAAAAAAATAATAATAAAGAAAGAAGATAAAGAAAATAAAGCACCCCTGTCCCTCCTGCTCTCGCGCTAAGGCGAACGCAAGCGTCGGTCTGGCGTCAAATGTAAACAGCAATTGCACCATGCATGTGAGGTATCTCCGCGAAGGTCAGATCGAGGGCAGTAATTTTAGCAGTAGACCTCCTCTGTAAATCTAAAGTGGTAACCCGTAAAGGCTTTTAAACGCTTTTAAAAATGTATTTAGTTTGTCGCCACTGCACGTTTGTGCGCAATTTTAAAGCATGTCATGTTTGGTATCCATGTACTCGGCCTAAGATCATCTTTTTTATTTCATCAAATATTTGGGCAATATAATGTGTTTTAGTGCATTAAAATTTTAAAAAGTGTGTTTTTTCCCCAAAAAATGCGTTTGAAAAATCGCTGTGCAAATACTGTGTGAAAAAAAAAAATGAAACACCCACCATTTTAATCTGTAGGGCATTTGCTTTAAAAAATATATAATGTGTGGGGGTTCAAAGTAATTTTCTTGCAAAAAAAAATTATTTTTTTATGTAATCAAAAAGTGTCAGAAAGGGCTTTGTCTTCAAGTGGTTAGAAGAGTGGGTGATGTGTGACATAAGCTTCTAAATGTTGTGCATAAAATGCCAGGACAGTTCAAAACCCCCCAAATGACCCCATTTTGGAAAGTAGACACCCCAAGCTATTTGCTGAGAGGCATGTCGAGTCCATGGAATATTTTATATTGTGACACAAGTTGCGGGAAAAAGACAATTTTTTTTTTTTTTTTTTGCGCAAAGTTGTCACTAAATGATATATTGCTCAAACATGCCATGGGAATATGTGAAAATACACCCCAAAATACATTCTGTTGCTTCTCCTGAGTACGGGGATACCACATGTGTGGGACTTTTTGGGAGCCTAGCCGCGTACGGGACCCCGAAAACCAAGCACCGCCTTCAGGCTTTCTAAGGCCGTAAATTTTTGATTTCACTCTTCACTGCCTATCACAGTTTCGGAGGCCATGGAATGCCCAGGTGGCAAAAAACCCCCCCAAATGACCCCATTTTGGAAAGTAGACACCCCAAGCTATTTGCTGAGAGTATTTTGCAGATCTCACTTTTTGTCACAAAGTTTTGAAAATTGAAAAAAGAAAAAAAAATGTTTTTTCTCGTATTTCTTTATTTTAAAAAACAAATGAGAGCTGCAGAATACTCACCATGCCTCTCAGCAAATAGCTTGGGGTGTCTACTTTCCAAAATGGGGTCATTTGGGGGGGGTTTGTGCCACCTGGGCATTCCATGGCCTCCGAAACTGTGATAGGCAGTGAAGAGTGAAATCAAAAATTTACACCCTTAGAAATCCTGAAGGCGGTGATTGGTTTTCGGTGCCCGTACGCGGCTAGGCTCCCAAAAAGTCCCACACATGTGGTATCCCCGTACTCAGGAGAAGTAGCTAAATGTATTTTGGGGTGCAATTCCACATATGCCCATGGCATGTGTGAGCAATATATCATTTAGTGACAACTTTGTGCAAAAAAAAAAAAATAATTGTCACTTTCCCGCAACTTGTGTCAAAATATAAAACATTCCATGGACTCAACATGCCTCAAAGCAAATAGCTTGGGGTGTCTACTTTCCAAAATGGGGTCATTTGGGGGGGTCTTATGCCATCTGGGCATTTTATGGCCTTCAAAACTGTGATAGGTAGTGAGGAGTAAAATCAAAAATGTACGCCCTTAGAAATCCTGAAGGCAGTGATTGGTTTTCGGGGCCCCGTACGCGGCTAGGCTCCCAAAAAGTCCCACACATGTGGTATCCCCATACTCAGGAGAAGCAGCTAAATGTATTTTGGGGTGCAATTCCACATATGCCCATGGCCTGTGTGAGCAATATATCATTTAGTGACAACTTTTTGTAATTTTTTTTTTTTTTTGTCATTATTCAATCACTTGGGACAAAAAAAATGAATATTCAATGGGCTCAACATGCCTCTCAGCAATTTCCTTGGGGTGTCTACTTTCCAAAATGGGGTCATTTGTGGGTGTTTTGTACTGCTCTGCCATTTTAGCACCTCAAGAAACGACATAGGCAGTCATAAATTAAAGGCTGTGTAAATTCCAGAAAATGTACCCTAGTTTGTAGGCGCTATAACTTTTGCGCAAACCAATAAATATACACTTATTGACATTTTTTTTACCAAAGACATGTGGCCGAATACATTTTGGCCTAAATGTATGACTAAAATTGAGTTTATTGGATTTTTTTTAGAACAAAAAGTAGAAAATATCATTTTTTTTCAAAATTTTCAGTCTTTTTCCGTGTATAGCGCAAAAAATAAAAACGGCAGAGGTGATCAAATGCCATCAAAAGAAAGCTCTATTTGTGGGAAGAAAAGGACGCAAATTTCGTTTGGGTATAGCATTGCATGACCGCGCAATTAGCAGTTAAAGCGACGCAGTGCCAAATTGTAAAAAGTGCTCTGGTCAGGAAGGGGGTAAATCCTTCCGGGGCTGAAGTGGTCAAAGCTGCAACGCGCTAAATAGCAGAATATGGCCTGGTCAGAAAGGCGGCGTAACCTACGGGTGGTCAAGTGAAACTTAAAAGCACTTACTGCTCAGTTTAGTGATAACTAAGAACAAATAATGGCCATGGAAATATTCCTCTTACAATGATCGTGGCGATAATATATTTAACATGTGCAACTGCAAACTATGCTTTCATGTGTAGGCTAGGCACACCTATGCGCAAATTTGTTTTAAAAAAAATTTCACTCAACTTTACTGACATCACATACCCAAAATATGTAGAAGAATACGTATCCACCTAAACTGACGAAACAATTTGTTTTTTATATATTTTTTGAGGATACATTACTTATATAGCAAAAAGTAAAAAAAAAATAGCTTTTTTTCCAAAATTGTCGCTCTTTTTTTGTTTATAGCGCAAAAAATAAAAACCGCAGAGGTGATCAAATACCACCAAAAGAAATCTATATTTTTGGGAAAAAAAGGACTTCAATTTTGTTTGGGAGCCACGTCGCGTGACCGAATCGCAAAAAGTGGCGCGGTCATTTGGCAGCCAAGTCCTCCGGGGCTGAAGTGGTTAAAATGTAAAAAAAAAAAAAAATAATCAGACACGTTACTTACTGTTTTATGTCGCAGAATTTTTTGCGACAGGCATTCGGGTCACGTAGATGGCGATAGGTCTCCTCAACCCTTCTGGAGATCTCCTCTCACTTCTCCCGCTTCCACTCCTGAGTGGTTTCCCTGGAGCAGGGGCCACACAGCTGCATCCAGCAAGGAAGCGTTTCCTTTACAAGGACCTGGGACTCAATGTGAGTCCACATAAGGTTACGCTTCCTGCTGTTTGCAGCTTGTGTCCCCTTTTTGGATGATGGTGTTGGGGATGTTGCTGCTGCTGCTGCCTCCATAGAAGGCCCAGGAAGTGGAACATCCTCCATGTCGTTGAAATTCATTGATGCCTTTGAGACTGACGCAGACACTACGTCGGATGCCGCACCCGCCATTGCACTTGCGATTGAGAAACGGATGTGAAAGTTAGCTGACTGTTAGGGTAGAGTAGACCAATGAATGAACGATGAAGATTCGACAAAGCAACGAAAAACATACAAACGTCGAATCTTTGGCTTATGGTGTCTGTCGAAAGTTCTAAGAAGATTCGACGGAGCAGCTAGTAAACTGTACGATGCTGCAATCATACATTTCCGGTCAAATGCATCCACCCATAGGCTATAGAAAAATTCTAATGTTGGTTGACTAGTAAAATAATTAATAAATATAATTATTAATTTATTACTAGTCATACAACATTAGAATTCTACTACAGCTAGCTTGTAGGCGGAAAATTCGACTGGAAATGTACGATTGCGGCATTGTACAGTTTAGCTGCTCCGTCGAATCTTCTTTGAACATTCGACAGACACCATAAGCCTTCAATGACAGATTCAACCTTATTTAATTTGGATTTTCGGACAAATGCAAGTTTTTAACGAAAAACAAAATAAAGAAAAACGAATTTCAGGAGTAACTAAATAAATTTATTTTTCGGACGAAAACGAAATTCAGAAACAAAATATTTCAGTGTGCACATGTCTAGTGGAGAGAGGAATGGCATCGACTGCAATCCCCCGGCCTCCCTCTATATTGCACATGCGCGTCATCATGACATCATGCTTTGCTGCGTCATATCCGGTCTCCGCAATGACAACATCCAGAGACCAGAATAGCAGCCATATAGGGGATAAAAAAGCCAACACTGAATGTCTCCAGTGTCTGAGTGTGGAAATTTATTCCATTGACCTCAGTACATTTTGGAGAAAAAGGTAAGCCCCAAAACAGAATGTAGGGGCCTTCCTGTGCCCGGTATATATACGAGAACACATAGATCTGGGAGATCTACTTCTAGGAGGGAACTCGTACCAGTACAACAGGAGCATAGATACTAATATCACATGTAAGCATACAGTATATACGAAGGAAAAAACTACCAAAAAAGAAAAAAAGAATAACAATATAGTATAATAGATATATATATATAACCCATGGGTGCGCTGTCTATCTTTCTACCATAGGTGCCCAGGACACAACACCTATCATATGGGTACATGGGAGGGAATGTCCATCCAGGTGTTGGTCCTTAACTATCAAAGGATACATTTTAAGAAACGTTCTAAAAAGAAGTTCAATGTGTAAATATGAATGAATCTGTCTCCCCTGAGGTAAAACCCTCAAGGAATGGTCTAAAGCTTTCTGTTTCATTCAAACCCGGAGGGGTGGGGGGTGTTGACATTAAGATCTAATCCAACGCATTTCACGCTGCAGTAGAATCTTGTTCCAATCTCGCCCTCTGAGTGGAATATTACAGCTGAAAGCCAGACCGTCCCCAACCTGGTAGGAAGGCGCAGGCAGACGTCTGTGGTCAGTATGGAGTCTGTACCCATCATTAGCTTGTCGCAAAGCCACCTGAACTTGTGCCCAAGTAGAACGAAGACCACAGAGATGCTCCTCCAATGCAGGAATACTCTGCGGGACAAAAAAGTCAGGCAACATGAACGGTTGGAAACCATAGTTCAACATAAACAGGGACAATCGGGAAGCAGAATTCAAGGCACTATTGTGAGCAAACTCCGCCCACGGTAAGAGGTCTGACCAGTTGTTATGATGGTCAGAATATAGCAATGTAGGAATTGCTCCAAGGACTGATTGGTTCGTTCTGTGGCCCCATTAGACTGCGGGTGATACGCAGAGGAGGAAGCAAGCTGAATTCCCAACTGTGCACAAAAGGCTCACCAGAACTGGGACACAAACTGACTACCCCTGTCCAAGACAATCACCTTGGGTAGCCCATGTAAGCGAAAGATCTCCCGAGCAAAAATGGAAGCCAGTTCCTTAAAAGTGGGCAACTTTCCTAAGTGGAATACAAGGAGACATTTTCGAGAACTGGTCAGCAACCATAAGGATAACTGTGCTGCCCTGGGAGTTGGGTAACTCCACAATGAAATCCATAGACAGGTGGGTCCAGGGCCTCTCTCCATTAGGTATATGTTGTAGGAGCCCCACTGGAAGGTGTCATGGAGTCTTACGCTGAGCACACACGGAACAGGCAGCTACAAAGCACGTAGACTAGGCCACCAGAATTTTTGGGAAATGGCCCAAAAGAGTTAATTTTTCCCAGGGTGGCCAGCAGCCTTGGGAGAATGGTAAGTCTGGAGCACGGCAGTACAGAGACTCTCCGGGACAAAGCAGCGGTCACAAAATTTCTCAGGAGGAGAATGGACATGAGCAGCAAGACTTCTCTCACCCAAAGGAGAACCGAGACTGGTGGGAACCGTAGCCAGAATACGATCAGGAGGAATCACAGGAACCGGAACCGACTCCCTCTTGGAAGTGGAGGAAAATTGTCATGACAAAGTGTCAGCCCTTACATTCTTAGTACCAGGTAAGAATGAGACAATGTAATTGAAACTTGACAAGAAAAGAGCCCATTGTGCCCTTCTGGGAGAGAGGAGTTTAGTTTCAGACAAGAATGTGAGATTCTTATAGTCAGTAAGAATGAGAATCAGCACAGTGGTACCTTCGAGGAGATGCCTCCATTCTTTCAGGCTAAAATGATTGCTAACAGTTCTCTGTCACCAATCTCGCAATTGCACTCCGCAGGTGACAACTTCTTAGAAAAAGTAACCACAAGGATGCATAGCGCTCTCAGGAGGTAGGACATTGAGACAGAAGGGCGCCAACTCCAGTCTCAGAAGCATCAACCTCAAGGATAAAAGGTAACGTAGGATCAGGATGAGCCAACACAGAAGCAGAAACAAAGGCAGGCTTGAGACTCTCAAAGGCCTTAATGGACTCCAGAGACCAACTCTGCGGGTTACTGTCCTTTCTGGTCCTATCAGTCAGGGGCTTGACCAGAGACGAGAAGTTACGAATAAACTTCCGATAATAGTTGGCAAAGCCAAGAAAACGCTGTAGAGGACGTAAACCCACGGGTCGGGGGCCACTGTAGGACTGCTGAAAATTTCTCTGGGTTCATCGAAAAACCAGCATTGGAAATTTCATAACTCAGAAATTTAACCTGTTCAACATGGAATTTGAACTTCTCCAATTTACAATAGAGATTGTTCTCTCTTAGTTTCTGAAGCACACGACAGACATCTGTGTGGTGGCTCTCCAGGGACTTGGAAAATATTAGGATATCGTAGAGATAAACCACCACACATAACTGCAAAAAATCTCAGAGGACATCATTAATAAATTCCAGGAAAACTGCTGGGGCGTTACAAAGGTCAAAAGGCATTACGGGGTACTCATAATGGCCTGTTCTGGTATGAAACACAGTTTCCCATTCCACTCGTCACCCTCTTTAATCCTCATGAGATTGTATGTCCCCTCTCAAATCAAGCTTTGTGAAAACAAAGCTCCCTTGAGGCGGTCAAATAACACCATAATCAACGGAATAAGATAGGCATTCTTAATGGTGAAATGATTGAGACCCCTATAATCAATACAAGGTCTCAGTTCACCACTCTTCTTCACAAAGAAGAAACCAGCACCAGCAGGAGATGAGGATTTGTGGATGAAACCTCAAGAAAGTGCATCTGCAACATACTCCTCCATGGCCTTATCATCCAAGACCGACAAAGGATCAACCCTGCCACGAGGGGGTATGGCACCAGGTTGAAGGTCAATTGCGCAATCATACAACCGTTGTAGGGTCCCTACGGCCATGGACAATGGAGCAGTCTCATGAGTCACATGGCAGGCTGTAGAGGTCTCCCGTCAAGAGCCTCAATGGCCAGTGGAGTATCATGCAGCTGCAGCGGAATCGAGTGCATTGATACAAAGGCAGCCTGCAGCCCCAGAGTCGATTAGAGCCTGTATCTCGATGGATGACTTAGCCCAAGAAAGGGTAACCGGAGCCAGGGGTTTGTCCTTCTGGATAACTGGGGATGAAACGTCACCTAAGGTCTGTCTGTGATAGGACCTCAAGGTTCAGGCGTTCCCTGGACAGGTAGGACAAGACTTCAAAAAGTGACCTGCCTGGACACAATAAAGGCACAATCTCTCCCTCCTCCTAAGGGCTCTCTCATTCGCAGAGAGACACGTGAAGCCCAAGTGCATGGGTTCATCTTCACTGACTGACTCGGTACCAGGAGGCATGGGAGGTGAGGGAGGCAAGGGTGGGACTGCAAAGCTGGGAGACAAATGTACAGGAGGCTTCCGCAAGCACTCCTGAAAAGAGAGTCTCTCTGAGTCTGGAGTCAATGAGGATGGCAAATGTGATCAACTTCTCCAGCTAAGTGGTTATATCTCGGGCTGCTATCTCATTTTTGATGGTATCCAAGAGACCATGAGAGAAAGCAGCCACGAGGGCCTCATTATTCCAAGTAATCTCTGCTGCCAGAGTATGGAATTCAATGGTGTAATCAGCAAGAGTTCTTGTACTCTGTTTGATGGACATGAGGCACTTGGCAGCAGAAGCGGAGCATGCGGGAACATCAAATATCCTTTTAAAAGAAGCCACAAACTCTGGGTAACTCAGGACAATGGCTTTTTGTTTCTCCCATAGAGGGTTTGCCCAGGCCAAGGCTCTCACAAAAAGCAAAGATATCACGAAACCTACTTTGCTTCTGTCCGTGGGCTACGCCTGGGGCAGCATCTCAAAGTATATCTCAACCTGGTTCAGAAACCCTCTGCATTGGACTGGATCGCCCCCAAATCACTGGGGAAGCGGAGTGGAACCAGGCATACCACTTATAGAGGTAATACTCGAGGTGGGTGCCTGCACAGAGACTGGAGCAGCAGCAGGGACGGCCTGCAACACAGGTTGTACCGGAGCAGCCACAGTGGGATAGCCGTGCGACTCAGGAGTGTCTGTAATGCCATGGCAAACTGATCCATGTGATAATCCTGCTCATCCAATCTGGAAAAAATATTACCAACAAGTGGATTGACTGCATCTTTTGAATTCATGGCCTTCGCCTACTGTCAGAAACCATGAATCAAACTGAGACAGAAGTACAGTTAAATCACACTTGTTTAATAATAAAAGTAAATACAACAAACGTAGTCAAAACATAACCAAAGTTTGGTAACCAGAATGGATAGTCAGACAAGCCAGAAAGTGAGGAAGCCAGGAATCTGCCTAGTGGAACAGCAAGCAGGATCTGGAGCCAGAAGGAACATCAGCCAAGCAAGTCTAACAGGAACGCAGGAGAGAGTCTCTGATGTTGACCAGGCGAAGGCAGAGATCATCTGGGCTGGACGGCTTAAGTAAGCAGGACTGACAAGCTGGATATCATCAATAGGTGAAGTCACTGTGGAGAGATAGGAGCTGGCAATTAAACAACAGCCGAGCGGCCAGCTCAGAGAAGGAAGGGCTGAGCCCAGCCCTAACACCTGTACTCCTAACTTTTAAATCAAAATTATTTTTTGTTTTGTAATTCTCTGGTCGAGGCATGTTCCATGGATTTCTTGTATGCTTGCTGCAGATTTTCGTAACCTTTCAACATAACCCCCCTATGGGAAGTCAAAGATGTTCCAAAAGCTAAATCAATAGGAAGGCGAGCTTCTCTTCCAAGCATGAGTCGGTATGGAGAATAGCCAGTAGCATAATTTACAGTACTGTTGTAGGCATGGATAGCAGCTGTAATATGATTTCTTCAGTGCTGCTTCTTCTCTGTAGGCAGAGTCCTCAGCATAGTCAGCAAAGTTCTGTTAAACCTCTCAGGTTGAGGATCCCCTAGCGCATGGTAAGGCGTGGTCCGAGACTTCTTTATGCCTAGCAAAGTGCACAGCTGATGGATTAACCGGCTCTCAAAGTCTTGTCCTTGGTCAGAATGGATTTGGACAGGCAGCCCATAATGCACGAAAAACGTTGACAAGGACTTTGGCCACTTTGATCGCCTGTTGATCTTTAGTGGGATAGGCCTGCGCATAGCGGGGGAAATGATCAGTCATCACCTGGACATTACTTCTTCCACCTGTATCAGGTTCCAGGCACAGGGAATCAATGCAAACCAATTCTAGAGGCTCCTGGCTCCGCAAATGCCCCATAGGAGGCAATGTCTTGCTCTGGATACATGCTAAACAGGAATGACAATAACTATCTATCTCTCCTCTCATGTTGGGCCAGTAGAACCTATCCCTGACTAAATGAAAAGTTCTGCCCCTAAATGTCCATGGTCATCATGCAAAGCTTTCAGGATTGTTGTACGGTGTTTCCCAGGAAGAAATAGCAACCATTTTTCTTCCATGTCCTCAGGAGGATCTCGCCTATACAGTATTCCATCCTTCAGCTGCAATCTATTCCATTCCCGATGTAGAATCTTCGCTCCAATCACAGAACTCTTCATTACCAAGCTTGAATCCTGCTTGCTCAGGGCTTGGATAGCCAGATGGCATTGCGGATCCTAAACCTTTCTCGCATCTTCTTTAGACAACCGAGGGAGGCCCTCTCCTCGTACTTGCGTCAGCCCACAATCTCCTGGCCATGCCTTAAAACAAGGCCCGTACACCTTCTGCAGTAACATAGGCCCAATCTTCTTGTTCCTCCTAATGTTGATAAGGCCTACAAGATAAGGCATCTCCATCTCGAATCCCTGTCCCAGATCCCTACTTCAAACTGAATTGGAATCCAGCAAGGGCAACCAGCCACTTATGTCCTGTTGCATTCAGTTAGGCAGAAGTCAGAAGATAAGTCAAAGGGTTATTATTTGTCTTCACCACAAACACAGCCCCATACAGGTAATCCTTCAATGTGTCTACTACAACCCATTTTAGAGCCAGAAACAGCTTGTGGATGGGATAATTTTTTTCTGTACAACAGAAAATAAATAAAAATTAAAAACCGCGCTGGAAAGCCCAAATATAAAACCCAGACTATAGCTGAGCAAATAAAACACCAATATCTGTGTAATTATGCAAATAAACCCAAAATAAGTGCGCTCATAATCTGTGTGCAAGTCTAATCGTATTGAAAAAATAAAATTAAATGAATGTACATAAAACAAAGTGCTATGGATAAGATATCCTACATGAAGTGTGCACTTGTGTGCAAAATTACATATACATGAATAACTTGAGTGTATCAAGCACAAAAATAAGTGATTACATTGATCTAACATTAAACACAACAAAGATTGTCAGCAGTGAACAAACGTGAAAATAGTCAGTATAGTCCATAGACTGAACGACAGAAGAAAAATTCCATGAGAGTATGTCCAATTCATACACGTAGGAGAAACCATCCACGATCCATCAGGTCATAACCCGCATAGATGAATGGAGAAGAGAGGAGTGTATAGATGAGACTCTCAGTTAATGCGAAAATATTAAAGGTGGACCCTTACCCTAAATGGCGGACCTCCCCATTGGCAAGGTCTTGCGTGCAAGCAGATTTAGCCCTCTGTGGGGACCGTGGAGTGATGGCGTTCAACACAGCTAATGTGTCCAGCGTCTCCAACCTGGCATAATCCAAATCGTCTGCCTGAAGGGGGGGAAAACCCACTTGTGGGTAAAAATAGAGAAGGGCTCCTGGTGTAGTATAAACTGGTAGGTTTATTGTTGAAAAATAAAATAAAACAGAGCCGGAGGGAACACACTCCGTAAAGCGATGATAAAAATTGGTCAAAATAGCCGGCATTAAAAACAAACAAACACCCGTGCATATCATGAGTGATGGCGTACAATGCGTAGCCATGCCCTACATGTTTCGTCACAACTGACGTCTTCAAAGGGGCACCCGCTCCCTATTTCGGGAACTTGACACTCCCCATTGACAGGCGTCGGCTATTTTAGAAGCCAGGGTGACTCACAAACTCCACCCTTGCTGACGAAAGCCGTATGGACGTAACGCCGCGTACGGGGGCAGAGTTTACCTGCGACGTCACCCGCAACCTTCTCAGCTGTTCGGACGCGAACAGTCTGGATTTTTACTGGACGATTTATTGCTTTGAACTGCTTCATTTTTTAAAGTTGTGCTGTGGCGCTGTTTTACTTTTAATTTGCATTGGAATCCTTTAATAAACTGGCATACAGTATACACTTAGAGGATTTTCCTTTTTTCTAATTTTGGGGCACTTCACCGAATACTTCACAATACACTGCACTGAGGATTTCATAAGGAATTTACAGAGTGGTTTGACTCACGGTTTCCAGCTCGCATGAGATTACTGGCGGATGTGGATACTGTCCAAGAGATCCAGGTCATTACCAAGGTTTTGTGAACAAGGCTCATTTGACCTCCTATAATTTAGAGGTCCATCACGTCTGGTAAGCGCATTTTCCTATTGATTTGAATATCAAGGGTGCTTGTGAAGATTTACATCGGTGTTTACTCCATCAAGATTACTGATACTATTCATGAGATTATAAGGACTTTTATATTTCTAATTTGTCATTGTGCTGCACTTATTTTTATAATATATGTATTCTTTGGGTTGGTGAATCCTGTAGTGTTCAGCTTGCACCGCTTATTCAATAGTCATTTTTGCGCTGATTGCCCCTTGTTTTAATCGTATACTATTACCCGCTGTTATTCACTTTGGGATGGGGACTCATGAACTGTTGGCCTTTGTAGATTCTGGAGCCGCTGAAAATTTTATTGATAAGACTGATTACCTCTTTGTCCCTGGAAACTCATGCTCTAGATTGCCCAGTCCGCCTGATTTCTGTGGATAATCGGCCTCTCACGACCTAGTGCTCCATTGCACCGACCCTTTCCAGTTACAATTAGGGGCTTTGCATTGGGAGAAGATTTCATGCCTTGTCATTGACTCTCCATCCACTCCTTTAATCCTAGGCCTTCCTTGGCTTCAGAAGCACAATCCAGTAATTGACTGGCGAACAGGAAATATTCTAGCTTGGTCCAATCAGTGTGGAAAAAAAAAGTGCATCCAGCACCCTATTCGATTTGCTGTCTGTCAAGTGGGAATGGAACAGATTCCAATCTATTATATGGACTTTTGGAACGTGTTTTCAAAAGAGATTGCTGAAGCTTTACCTCCTCGTCGCAGTAATGATTGTCTCATTGACCTCTTGCCTGACACTACTCCTCGAGGGAGAGTTTTTCCACTGTCTGAGCCAGAGAATCTAGCTTTGCAAGAGTATATCCAGGAAAACCTAGCTAACGGGTTCATCCATCCCTCCACTTCTCCTGCAGGCGCAGGATGCTTCTTTGTCCGGAAGAAGGATGGGGGACTGGGGCTTTGTGTTGACTACAGAGATCTAAATAATATAACTGTTATCAAATTGGTATCCTCTTACTCTCATCACACAGTTGTTCTTCCAAATCCAGGGAGCCAAAATCTTCTCCAAACTGGACTTAAGGGGAGCCTATAATCTAGTGTGCATCCATGCAGGAGACGAATGGAAGACAGCTTTTAACACCAAGGATGGCCATTACGAATGTCTTGTCATGCCTTTCGGTCTCAGGAATGCGCCAGCTGTCTTTCAGAACTTTATGAATGACATTTTCCGTGACCTGCTGGGTCACTTCATGCTTGTATACTTAGATGATATTTTGATATACTCACAATCTTGAAACACATCAGAGGCACATCAGCTCAGTATTGGCCCGATTAAAGGCTCACTCCCTTTTTGTAAAGCCCAAAAAATGTTTATTTCATGTTAAACAAGTACCTTTACTGGGCTACCTAATTTCTGACACAGGCTTCACCATGGATCCAGTTAAGATTCAAGCCATTTTTAGACTGGGCACCCCCTTCAGACCTAAAGGCAATTCAGTGCTTTCTGGGCTTTGCAAATTTCTATCGGCAATTCAATAAGGACTTTGCCACCATTGCACATCCCATCACCTCTCTCACCAAGAAGACTCCGACTAAGTTTAAATGGACTACTGAAGTCCAGGAGGCCTTCGCTCAGCTGAAGAAAGCCTTTACCTCTGCACCAATTCTACGCCAACCTGTTCCTGAGCTGCTGTTTATTGTGGAGGTAGATGCATCTGAAGTAGGGGTGGGGGCGCTTTTGTCACAAAAGGATTCTGTAAATGGTGCCATCCATCCCTGTCCCTTCTCATCCCCAGAGAGCCTCCCCCTTGCATCAGGGTTCCCAGAGAGCCCCCCACTTACATCAGGGTCCCCAGAGAGCCTCCCTCTTAAATCAGGGTCCCCAGAGAGCCCCCCACTTACATCAGGGTCCCCAGAGAGCCTCCCCTCCCCTTGAGGACCCCTGCAGAGACTCTGGGCTATGGGCCCCAGATTCAGGGCTATAGCCCCAAAAGCCACCCCTAGCGATGCCACTGACCTACCCCATCCCCCCCAATCCCAAGGCTACTTATAGAGATGTGTTGCCACCCTTATAATC
The DNA here is from genome assembly GCA_037952835.1 of Lithobates septentrionalis. NCBI lineage: Eukaryota > Metazoa > Chordata > Amphibia > Anura > Ranidae > Lithobates > Lithobates septentrionalis. Next base: position 652,161 of record JBBDGP010000689.1, read on the forward strand.
TCACCGTGTCTATCTGTGTTGAGAAATATATATATATATTTTTTCTCCTTTACCCTTTAACCCCCTTTCCTTCTCTCTCTTTCCATTGGCCATCTACATGACGTGTTATATCTATTATCTCCAACCACCACAAGACTAGTTTTTAAGTTAAAATCCTATTAACATGTTATTGCAGCCTGTGTGAACCAACCTTGGGGTTCTACTCTATCCCCCCTTCCCAGTTCCTCAGGGGGGACAACCCATCTTACCCAGCCAAGGCTTGCACATCTTTGAGAATTTATTAAAAATTGCCCCGTCTAGTAAATACCACCTTTTCCCTCCACACTGTCATGTTTACAGCCTTAACCCATTCTTCTGATGTCAGGGGCCTCATTGATTGCCAATTTTGCGCAATTTTCTCGCTTGAAATAGGCACCTTAGTACTACTGCTTTAGTGCTTGCCGGCTCTCCACCTTCCTCCATGTATCCCAACACACATACCCTGTCTTCTAATTCCAGTGTGGTCCTAAAGGTTATATTTATGATGTCGAGTATTTCTGCCCAATACCTAAACAATCTTGGGCATCTCCACATCATATGTATGAGATCCCAAGTCTCTTAGCACCTAGGGCACTTAGTGTCTGGTCTCCGGCCAAACATAAACAGCCTCTTAGGGGTGTAGTAGGCTCTATGTATCAAAAACAAATGTGAGACTTTCTGTGAACGGGAAACTGACACTAAAGGACCCAGTTCTAATATCCACCTCCACTGTTCTATTATTTCCCCCAAATCCTCTTCCCATCTTTCCTTATTTTTAGTGGACCTTACCCCAGCCATGATTCTACTGCATATCTGCGCATATAAGTCTGAGATAAGTCCTTTAGATATTCCTGGCTTAATTAACATTTGTAGGAGGGGGGCCTTACTCCATTCCACTGCTTGCATTTTAAACTGAGCATGCAAATTGGCATACCGTACTCTCTCCTTAATTCTGCAAATGTTTTCAGAGTACTACCCTTATACAGTTGGGCCAGTCTTCCTATACCCTGCTTTTCCCATTCATTGATCTTCCCCACGGGCAATAGTTCTTGCAGATGTTTGTTGTTCCAAAGGGGGGAGTATTCTGTTACCCCCTTGTATCCCATTTCTGTCTTGACTAACTGCCATACATTTATAGCCAGTTTTAATGTAGCACTCCTAAGGGGAAAAGAATCCGCTTCCAGCGCTTCTATTACAGTGTTATGTGGGGCTCCCAGTAGCATTATACTGTCACTGACATTCCCCCCTCCCGGTGTAATACATCTCCCCAAGTGCTGCAGCTGGGCGGCTAAAAAATAGCTTTGAGGGCGTGGGACAGCCATTCCTTCCTTATTTGTTTGTAACTGCAACGTTTGCAAACTAATCCTGGCCTGGCCCTTCTTCCAGATTAATTCCCTGAAGAGGGATTCTATTTTCTTGAACCATTCTTTTCCTATCTAGACTGGGGAGTTATGCAGCAGATACAATTGCAGCATCCAGATCATTTTAATCAAACTGCTTCGTCCCACCACAGACAAAGGGAGTCGACTTCAGATGTCACTTTTGCGCTTAAATTTAAGCAGAAGTGGGTTTAAATTATTACTAATGTATTGGTTTGGGTCCCTCGTTAACCATATGCCTAACTACTTCATCTTCTCCAGCACTTTTAATTGGGGGATTCCAAATGGTATAGGCTTTCTATAGGCTTTCTTAGTGGGTCAACAGGCAGAAGTGCTGACTTTTCCCAATTTATTCCCAGGCCCGAAAACAGTCTGAATTCCTCAACTATATTCATTGCCACAGTTAAAGATGACTCAGTATTGCCAAGAAAAAACAGGAAATTGTCTGCATAAAATGCAATCTTATCCTCCCCCAACTGAAACCCATGCATCCCCGTTGCTGATCTAATCGCAATTGCTAATGGCTCCATCACAAGAGCAAAGAGCAAGGGCGATAGGGTCAGCCCTGTCTTGTCCCTCTCTCAAGCTGAATCGAGTCAGAGTATACATTATTGATTTTTATCTTGGCGCTTGGGACATTATAAAGTGTTTTTACCCATCCAATAAAGATGGGTCCAAACCCAAATATCTCCAGGGCCCGCCACAGATAGACCCACTCCAGGCTGTCAAAAGCCTTGGCTGCATCCAAGGACAGGACAGCCCTTGAGCCCATATTCTCTGTCGGGTTCTACATATTCAGGTACACATTTCTGATATTAATGCTGGTAGATCTATTGGGGATAAACCTGCAGGAGAAAGGAACCCCGTTCCTCCCCATTATACTCACCCCTGCAGGAGAAAGGAACCCCGTTCCTCCCCATTATACTCACCCCCTAGAATAAGAGGAGTAAACCGAATGGTATTGACACTGAAATTTCCTACTATGGAATTGTGTCATGGTGTCCTTTATCAGGTGCTTCTCCAACGTGGAAAAGACTGTGGCTCTTTTGACTGAGTCACCCAATCCCCGGACATTCCAGAAACCTATATGGAATTTTTTGGACTGCATACAAAAAAATAGAATATAATGTACAAAAAAAACCATCAGAAAAAAATAGAAAAAAAATAAAATAAAAGAGAATGGGAGGAGAGGTCCGAAAAAAGGACCAGCCCCCTAAGATTACCTGTGTCCTAATACCTTCATTACCATTTACTAGTAATTGATCTGCCCGTGAATTCTTTGCTATTGTCATGACTTTCAAAATTTGTGATATTACCCAACTTTCTCCATTGATATTTATATCCCAATCCTGTGTGTAAATTGTGGTGCTTGTGATACAATTCCCCCCTCATACCACTCCACACCCCCTCCCCCCACCCCTCTCTAGCTCTTTGTAACAGGGTCTCTTTATCCTTGTAGTTGAGAAGCTACAGAAGTATTGGCCTAGGATGGCCACCCGGTGGCGGGGCTCTAAAAAGGGACTCTATGGGCTCTTTCTATTGCCAAGAGCGGCAAAAAGGTATCCTACCCAAACATTTGTTTGAATCAATTCTCTAGGAATCCTATGGGGTGGGGACCCTCACTCCACTCCGGGAGGCCCACCACCCTCACATTATTCCTACGTAGTCCATTTTCCATTTCATCCATCTTTGACACATGTAGGCCCATTTGTTCTCTCATTACTTTAATTTCTTGTTTTAACAGGTATAAATCATTTTCAATTAGACGTAACCTCTCTTCTAGGGCAGTTGTCCTTTCCACAGTCCTTCGCAATTTCTGACCCATTAAAAGTAGTTCTTCCTTAATTCCCTTTAATTGGTCACAAAGTCTATTCAATGAACACTTGCATGCATTAACAGCGTACAATACATTTTCAATGTCGGCTGCTCTTGTAGTGATAAGCCAGCATCAGGGACTAACACAGACACAGATTCTGGGGTTACTCCCTCTGGCCTCCTGTTACTCACAGCTTTTGTGAGGGATGTTACTGTAGGCGTTTGGCCGTGGCTCTTTCTGTCCAAGGGGGCTCCTGCTTGAGCTTTTGCTTGTGGTTGTTGAGTCCCTTCAACTGGCGACTGCACAGGGGTGTGAGCAAATACCTCCAGCTTGGCTGCTGCTGCTGCCTAGTTCCCCTTCTCTTTTACAGAGCGTGTTGCTTGGGACCCCACATTCTCCTGGTGTGACTGCTCCTCACCTCTCTTCCTTGTCATGGCGGTCTTCAAGTCGAGTACACTGAACCATTTAGCTCCAGTAAGACAATGGAGGGCATCTTCAATGCGAGGGATTGTGTACTGATCAGGAATAGTACAGCGATTCAAAGTCCAGTAGCCGATGAACATACACAGTGACCCATTCTTTTTCTGCACCACCACGATAGGAGGCGTACGGGCTTCTGGACTCTTGAATGACCCTGGACCTCTTCAACTCGGCCAACTGCTCCCAAAGGTCCTCCAAGTCGCTGAGAGGTATTCTCCGGGCTCGCTCTCAAAAGGGCTTGTCTTCTTGTAATTGGATTTGACGCTGAGCGCTCTTGGCACATCCCACATCAAAGTCATCCTTTGAGAAAATCTTCTCCCATCTAGCCAGTTGTGACTTCATTCTTCGCTGCCATGCAGGGGACAAAGCTTCAGCACAATGCTGGATTTCCTTCTGCATCTTCTGACCATCTTTCTTCCCAGCAGCTTCTTCAGGGAACACAGGGATGGCTGCACTCACTCGTCCCACCAGCATACATGCCCCTAAAGTAACTGAATGATCTGTAAAATTCTGAAGACTGATCAGCACCTTTTTCTCAGTTTGGGACAGGTCTTTAGTAGGAACTAACTCAGGGACCATCTCAATTCCGGCAGCTTGAGCCTGTTCAGTCTCTAACACAACAAAGGGACCGGGTTGATCCCAGGTCAACTTGACTGCAGGGCCGTCTTAATAGCATCATGGGCCCCTAGGCAAAGCAATGCTCTGGGGCCCGTACAATGGAAACAGTGCAGGTAAACAGACATCAAGTAGTTAGGAGGCAGACAATTAACTACATGAACAATCATTCTGTACAGAAAAGAAACAGTGGGAAAATACTACATACATAAAGTAACAAAGCTGTCCTGTGCATTTAATATATCTGCTAGAATGATGCATAGGACAGTTGTAACAAGTATAGACGCGGACACCAATAAAAATCATGAGGCACCATTCAGCCTGACAGGGCCTCAGATACCCGCAACATTGTAACCCCTCTACATCTTACATACATCCAGCACTCCTAACTCCACCCAACCCCCACACACAAGGTTTCCCCCTAAAATTGTTATCCTGTTACCAACTTCACACCAACTGGATTCTCAACCCCAAATAAATAACTCCCCAGCACTCTGACCCCTCTACACCCTAGATATCCCCCAGCACTGTGACCCCTCTACACCCCAGATATCCCCCCAGCACTCTGATCCCTCTCTGTACCCTAGATATTCCCCCAGCACTGTGATCCCTCTCTGAACCCCACATATCCCCCCAGCACTCTGACCCCTCTACACCCCATATATCCCCCCAGCACTCAGACCCCTCTACACCCCAGATACCCCCCCCCCCCAGCACTCTGATCCCTCTCTGCATCCTAGATATTCCCCCAGCACTCTGATCCCTCTCTGCATCTTAGATATTCCCCCCAGCACTGTGACCCCTCTACACGCCAGATATCCCCCCCAGCACTCTGACCTCTCTGTACCCCACATATCCCCCCCAGCACTTTGACCCATCTACAACCCAGATATCCCCCAGAACTCTGATCCCTCTCTGCACCCTAGATATTCCCCAGCCCTGTTACCATAAGATACCCCTTGTATTGTGACCCCACTACATCCTAGATACCCCCTACACTGTGGCCTCTCTACATCCCTGATACATCTAACACTCTAGTCACCCAAGACACCCCAAGCATTGCTACCCCTATACACCCTAGATCCCCCTCAGCATTGTGTTCCCCCATACACCCTTGATAATCCCCAGCACCATTATTTCATCCATGTAGTACCCCCTTTTCCAGTGGAGATACAGTCCATGTGAACTTTTGGCCCTCCTCCAGCACTGTGACAAGGACTCACCTATACCAATCAAGTCATGCAGGCAGAAGGAGGGGTGGGCATTCCAAGCCCTTCGGTGCAAACAGTGCTGGACAGCTGGGCTCACCATGACACCATCCACAATGCCATTTCCACAGGTGGGCTCTCAGTGCTGCTGACTCAGCAGCTTCCACTCCAGCACCTACCCCACGACCTCTGAGTCCCGAGCATTCAAGCTGCATGGGGCAGGGTCAGAGCATCACTGGCGCTCTGGCTCCACCCCCCCTGCTGGCTGTGAAATAGATATCGTTCTGCACCGCACGGCGCACAGCTTCCAGCCTGCCTCCCCTGTGTATCCATCACTCTCAGTGCCATCATGGGGCCCCCCAATTTCCGGGCAGTGTGGGCTCAAGGAGCAGCTTCTTTGGGGAAAGTGCAGGGGCCCCCCATGCAGCTGGGGCCCCTGGGCAGTGCCCAGGTGTGCCCTCTCATTAGGATGGCCCTGCTTGACTGTAGACTTCAGGCAAGCAACTTCTCCAGGCTGCAACCTACTCCCTCGGCAAGGGCATTCTGTTCCATGGCCACACATCAACTGGCTTGAAGTAACTTAGGGTGAATCTTAATTTGAATGAAACCATCTTCTCTCAGCACAGACAATAACAATCCCCTCACCAAGTCGGTGTTTGTCGCAATCAGAATAGAATTCTGTCCAGCCCAGAGCGGTCTGGGACACACGTCGGCTAGTGTGTCAAACACTTTTGCTTTCCCAACAGCTGCCGGTCCAAACGCTATCTGGATGGGGATGTATCCATCATATGGGCATTTGGCAGTTCCGATCCCCCAGATCTCTAGTTCTTCAAGCTTGCATAAAGAAATGTGTTTCAGGTGTTTGTCAGAAAAATCTCTGTATAGAAGTGTGACCTGTGCCCCAGCATCCAACAGGGCCCTAGTGTAGATGCCCTCTACCTGCACAGATACTATTGGGGATGGCCCCACTAAACTTTCTAGAAGACTCTGTTATTTTCCATAGCAATTTTCCTGTGATATTTCCTGGCCTTACTCTGAGGAGACCTAGCAATGGCCCTGGGTGGTGGGGAGATATTGACCTCCTGTGCCCACGATCGCAACCCCGGTGACGGGTTACTGGACTGCGAGGGTGACAAAAGTGTCAACCCCAGGCCTTTCTTCTGGCGTCTCTTAACCTTCCTCCTTTTATCCATCTTGGAGCTCTGTTTCTTCTCGGGGTTCACAGCTGGCTCCTTCACTGAGACCCCTGAAAGTTTCCCCCCTTCTGGTTTGAGAATAACTTCTGTAACACTTTCAAGAGTTCTGAAAGAAGTTCTGCATTCCCTTCCTTCTGTGGGCACTGCTTCTTTAAATGTCCTGGTTCCCCACATTGGAAACACTGCAAAATATCAGTCTTCTCGGCCTGAACTTTCGCTTGAGCTTCCATAACGTACATCAAGAAATGGGTGAGACCTTGTGAGCTGCCAAAAAACTATAAAACTACCGTGAACTAAAAACTAAAAAAGCTGTCTGCACTTCCCCACAATGTGAAAAAGCAAATGTATATAAATGTGCCGCGCTACGCCTAACCAACAATCAATACAACCTAAGCTGTAAAGTAATCTGGATGAAATGTGTAACATAAAACAGTGAATTACAAAATAATCCAATCATAATATAAAGTGCTCGTAAAATAATAATCCAATCATAATGTAAAGTGCTCGTGCTCCGTGAATCACACACAGTCCATAATGATATAAATATAATCAACACAGTCCATATAAAGTGATAAGGTGTTTTCATGCAATGTGCACTCCTCCCCCTTCAGTTGTACCCTCACCTTAAGGGCTTAGAAAATAAGCCAAAAGATGTTTTCAGCAGATATCCTGGACCATCCTTCTATTTCCTATAAGTATACTGGCTGCTGTGTGCTGGTACTCCTCCCTGGTCGCCTCCTGCTCCTGATAATAGCCCAGCTTTAAGAGGATACCAGTTTTCTCCTGGTCACTTCCAATAAGCCTCCTCGCATATGCCACATAGGAAGAATAATAGAGGCATACAATAGTGTGAAACCGTCTAAAAAATGTAACGTACATCAAGGCCCATTGTATCGGGCCTTGAGCTTGGGCCACCTACGCAGGCAACTTGACAGGGGTAGCTTTAGGTGTAGATTGCGCTACAGGAGTTTTTGGGCACTCCCCCCTTCTTGCACAGCGGTATCCACTCAAGCTGGCTGAGTTGTTCCCTTCTCTGCCTTTTGGGAGACCTTCGTCACATCTCATGACCCTTTATTTTTATCACCCAGCAAAGCTTCTTCTTCTCTGACCAGCTTCATCAACTCTGGATAAGTTGGAGACCCTTGTGTTCCCTTCAGCAACAATTGGAGCACAATTGGATGATTTGGCCTACCCCATTGCAGAATCCTTTCAAGTCTGACTTTATCAGCTTCCCAAGGATCAATCCCTTTTTTCAGAATTGTACTCGGAGTCAATCTGTGGATAGTGTAGGAAAGGAACAAAAAGCAACAAAGAACATAGACCTGAGTTGTGCCCTGGTCAAGTGGTCAGTATGCCTAAAAGGGGGCATACCCAAGTATGAATTGAAATAAAATGAAAAATAAAAAAGGGAATGGGTGGGTGGGATACGAGATCCTACGACCACAGGAAGGAGAGGAAGGAGGGCAGGCTTTATGCAGCCTGACTCCTCCTACAATTACAGGCTGACCTGCGGTCAGCCTTACACTTGTACTCGGAGTCAATCTGTGGATAGTGTAGGAAAGGAACAAAAAGCAACAAAGAACATAGACCTGAGTTGTGCCCTGGTCAAGTGGTCAGTATGCCTAAAAGGGGGCAAAAATGACCAGTAGGATGAATATGATGCCAAATTATAGCCCACTGAAATTACATATAATCTACCAAATTACAAACGCTTAATGTATCTCAAAAAGTGGCTCTGGGCCAAACCCAGAGAAACAAGACGACCTCCACCTACCCAGAACGGGCTGGGGTTCCTGGCACAAATACACAGAACCTGCTCCTATCTCTTATGACCCAAAAAGCCGGGTATAGGCCTGCCTTGAGCACCGAGCTGGTACCCAACATGAAGGAGACCAAGAGAATGTGATAGATACCACACGGAAAATATGACCCATGATGAGAAGTCTGCTGATCACAGCAGGAGGGCTACTCTTCAAGAACCCCAAGGATGGCTTATAAAATGCACAGCATATAAAGAAAAATCTGTCTGGGTCTCCAACAACATGAAATGCTGAGTCCAAACCAGATACGCCCCGACAATGCCATGCCAATATGAGTTAAAAGAGGCAAAAACCGAACCAAGTAGGAAGCCTACTGATGCTGACCTAGAGACTGAGAAAATTCGGAATCCACTAAAGCCCCTGAGCCCGTAAAGGCTGCTGGAGCTGCCATGGCTGACTTAACAATACTTCCATGCATCTGCCAACCCTAGCCAAATGTAACTAGGAAATAAAAGGTCGTGTGCATTACAAGAGGGAAAACCACAGTCCCCTGGGTAACCTACTTCGCGTAAGTGACACGCCACTGGGACAGCAACATGAACTACAAGAGAACGTGAGCATGCTGAGAACCTGCGCCAGGAACGTAAGCTGCGTGAAGGAACGAAACACATGTATAATGCGAGCTTACGAAACGTGAGCAGCCTAAGCACCGAGGCTGCAAGAAGCCGCAAACTACATGAAAAACCCCGGTAGCACGAGAACGTGAATTGATGAACAGCGTGAGAAACATGAGAAGGAGAGTAACCTTGGGGAAACATGAGAAAACCTGGAAAAACGAGAGAAACATAAAAAAGTGAGTTTATCATAGAGACAACAAATTGCAAGAGACACGTAAATTGCAAGAGACACGTAAATACCATGAGACACGTAAATTGCATGAGACACGTAAACTGCATGAGACACGTAAACTGCATGAGACACGTAAATTGCATGAGAAACGTAAATTGCATAAGAAACGTAAATTGCATGAAAAACGTAAATTGCATGAGAAACGTAAATTGCATAAGAAACGTGAGTTTGTACGAAATACATAAACAGCGAAAGAACAGATGAGGAGACTTGCCACCGAACAAGCCAATTAAAAACGATCACCTCAATCTGTCAACCCATAGACGTGATGGGTAATCTGCAGTGGTAGAACATGAACAACTCAACTGTTTGAAAGCAACCAAATAACATTACAGACAACCAGCCCAAGACATAACACCCCTGGTACCTGACAAGTATGATGATGTGGGTGCAGAAATGACAAGACCAATAGCGCAAGAATGTGAACCTAATGATAACACCCCCCTACTGTATGCAGTGAGCGAGCCCGAGCAACCTGCAGCGCCAGGACAGGAAATTAAAAATGAACACTCAGGGCTAAGGTACCCACAGACCGTGGTGGGTAGAAGTAAATGTGCAAAGGTGAACGTGCACGTATGACGTATGGAAAACAGGCGAGAAGATTGTGGGACAACAATCAATTAAAACGAAACCTCAGCCTGTACGGATCTGTAGACGTGACAGACCCTGAATGTGAGCACTAGCTAACGGAAATGCAGCGAACGAAAAGCTGTAACATAACAACATCTGACATGAACGTAAAACACATGAGAAACTGAGAAAAGCATGGGAAACCGAGAGAAGCCTGGGAAAACGAGAGAAGCATGAGAAAACGAGAATCAAAGGAAAAACGTGAGAATCAAGGGAAAACGTCAGAAACAAACGTGAGAACCAAGGGAAAAACGTGAAAACATGAGAAAAGTAAGAAAAACATGAGGAATGTAAGAAAACATGAAAAGGCATAAGAAGTGACACATTGCACGAGAAACCGTAATTGCATGAGAACATGTAAAAAAGCATGAGAACACTGAAAATTGCATGAAACACTGTGAAAAATTGCATGAAACACTGTGAAAATTGCATGAAACACTGTGAAAATTGCATGAAACACTGTGAAAATTGCATGAAAACCCTGTGAAAATTGCATGAGAACACTGTGAAACTGCATGAAAACACTGCGAAACTGCATGAAAACACTGTGAACTGCATGAAAACACTGTGAACTGCATGAAAACACTGTGAAACTGCCTGAAAACACTGTGAAACGAATGACAAACCATGACATAAAAACACATGACATGAAACGTTATAGACCTGGGAAAAATAAGAAAAACATGGAAAAACGAGAAGCATGGGAAAACGAGAGAAACACCCGAAAGAAACATGGAAAACGAGAGAAACATGGAAAAACTTAAGCAAAATGGGGGAAAAGAAATTGCGCTCGGTGCTCAAAAAATATATGAAAACTAACAATGAAAAAACCGTGAAGGGAATCCTGCAGCTGAAACACAATAACCCCAATACAAGGGCATACAGACTAAACAATATAAAAAACAGTATAGCGCTGGATTAATAAAGAAAGCGCATATAATAATATATGCGAATATACTAGGACGCGTGAAATTTATGAGTGAGTGGGTAATGAAAACCATATATCACTGTTCTAAAATAATCAAACGCACATGTGTATAAATCATTAGTGACACTAGAAAGTGTTCAGATAAACCTATATGTGTTTGAAAACGGTGAATAATGTAAACATATATACGTATATTTAATTTAGGTGAATTATGTAAAGCCAAATGTCAACATAAACAATGAAAGTCAATACAGTGATGATTGACAATGTATGATGAAGAAACTGTGTCAACCAATTAACGTTAGTTAATCCAAAAAACATATAATACTCCACAATAATAAAATTATTGAAATTATTGGGTTAAACAGACGCAAAGATTCATATGCTGTAAATAAAAGTCCCAAAGCATAGTAAAAAAAATAATAAATAATAAAATTAAAATAAATGGGTTAGGACCAACCCAAAAATTCATATACTGTAAATAAATATAGAGTCCCAAACGTGGTGAAATTTCAACATAAATTCCGGTTCAGTGTTCCACCGCAGCTGTAGCCCACCACCAAGAGAATACAGTTGGAGGCTTACCGGACAGCCTCCAGTTCAGTTCAGGATCCTGAACACACGGCCACCATAGGGACAGCATGAGAGTTCTTCTACCTCCGACCACACAGAGAAACACCCCTGGAGAGTATCCGGTGATCACAAGCAAAATCTTCCTGTGCAATTGGCAGAACGTCTATGGAGCCTTCCTAGGAGACATCCACTGGACCTATACATCTCTACTGAGCCTGTTTTGACCCCCCTGAATAAGGGTGGTCGCAGGCTGTCCGGTAAGCCTCCAACTGTATTCTCTTGGTGGTGGGCTACAGCTGCGGTGGAACACTGAACCGGAATTTATGTTGAAATTTCACCACGTTTGGGACTCTATATTTATTTACAGTATATGAATTTTTGGGTTGGTCCTAACCCATTTATTTTAATTTTATTATTTATTATTTTTTTTACTATGCTTTGGGACTTTTATTTACAGCATATAAAACTTTGCTTCTGTTTAACCCAATAATTTCAATAATTTTATTATTGTGGAGAATTATATGTTTTTTGGATTAACTAACGTTAATTGGTTGACACAGTTTCTTCATCATACATTGTCAATCATCACTGTATTGACTTTCATTGTTTATGTTGACATTTGGCTTTACATAATTCACCTAAATTAAATATACGTATATATGTTTACATTACTCACCGTTTTCAAACACATATAGGTTTATCTGAACACTTTCTAGTGTCACTAATGATTTATACACATGTGCGTTTGATTATTTTAGAACAGTGATATATGGTTTTCATTACCCACTCACTCATAAATTTCACGGGTCCTGGTATATTCGCATATATTATTATATGCGCTTTCTTTATTAATCCAGCGCTATACTGTTTTTTATATGGAAAAACTTGAAAACATGGGAAAACTTGAGAACATGGGAAGACGTGAGAAACATGGGAAGACGTGAGAAACATGGGAAGACGTGAGAAGCATGGGAAGACGAGAAAAACATGGGAAGACGAGTAAAGCATGGGAAGACGAGAAAAGCATGGGAAGACGTGAGAAGCATGGGAAGACGTGAGAAGCATGGGAAGACGTGAGAAGCATGGGAAGACGTGAAAAGCATGGGAAGACGTGAAAAGCATGGGAAGACGTGAGAAGCATGGGAAGACGTGAGAAGCATGGGAAGACGTGAGAAGCATGGGAAGACGTAAGAAGCATGGGAAGACGTAAGAAGCACGAAAAAAGTGAGAGGCATGGAAACGTGGGAAGCGTGAGAAACATGGAAAAACGTGAGAACCAAGGGAAAAACATGGGAACCAAGAGAAACGTGAGAACCATGAAAAACGTGAGAAATGAAAGAAACATATAGGCATAAGAAGTGACAAATTGCATAAGAAATTGTACATTCCATGAGAACACCGTAAATCGCATGAGAAACGTAAATTGCATGAGAACCGTAAATTGCATGAAACGTAATTTGCATGAGAAACGTAAATTACATGAGAAACGTAAAAAGCATAAGAAACGTAAACAGCATGAGAAACGTAATTGCATGAGAAATCGTAAAATGCATGAGAAACCGTAAATTTTTATGAAACTGTAACCTGCATGAAACTATAAAAAGCATGAGAAACCGTAAATTGTATGAGAACCGTAAAATGCACGAGCAACCGTAAAATGCGTGAGAAACCGTAAAATGCATGAGAAAACCGAAAAATGCATGAGAAACCGCAAAATGCATGAGAAAAACCGTAAAATGCATGAGAAAACCGCAAAATGCATGAGCAAACCCGTAAAATGCATGAGAAACCGAAAATACCTGCAAAACTGTAACATGCATAAGAAACCGTAAATTGAATGAAACCGTAAAATGAAAAAAGAATCGTAAATCGCAAGAAAACCATGAAATACATAAGAAACCATAATTGTATGATGGTAATGGAAATCGCACTACTGCCGCAGCCTCAGGGGTCAGCTACATACCAGAGGATGGTTGTTAATTTCACATTAATTTCACATTAAGACCTCTGCCATCCAGAATTCCACAAATTCCACTAGTTCCCCTCTGGATTTTTTTTTTTTCATCACTGCAAGACTTTCCAAAATTTGACACTTACCATGGAAAATTCCCAGCAGAATGTACAAGCATACATCCTAATTCAGTGATATAACTGGTGATTGAAGGGACACAAACACTTTACCAAGGCTCACACAGTAGCACCCTATCTGTACCCAGCCTATGTTGCTGAGTAGATTTTAAACAGACAAGTGACCGATCACCCCCCCGCGACAGCACCGGAAGGAGCGGACAGGCGGCCTTTAAGAATCGTAGCAGAACAAGGAGAGGAGCAGAAGGTGCCGAACCCCCCCTCTCCCCAATGAGGATACCGGAAGAAACGAGTGGCCTGTAAACTCGGCGGGCTCTGAACCTGAAAAGGCAAAACCCGGGATGCCCGGGAGAGTCCAGATGGAGGTGGCCACCTGCCTGTGAACCCCCCTGTCCAAACCTGTAACCCCGCCGCTGACATAGGAAGACTCGCCCCTCACAGCCGCACATCTTCCTGCTGACGAAAACCCAGAAGTGACGTCAGACGCACACGAGATCCTACGACCACAGGAAGGAGAAGAAGGAGGGCAGGCTTTATGCAGCCTGACTCCTCCTACAATTACAGGCTGACCTGCGGTCAGCCTTACACTTATCTGATGCAGAATTCAATCCACTCTGACAACAGATTTCCGACAATCTCTCTCCTCAACACTGGTGGGTACGTTCGAACATGTACATCAAATCAGATAGCTTCTCCACTCTCCCATAAATTGCCCACAAGGCCTCAATGTAATCCACAGCCACATAATCTGGTATTCCCCTCTTCAGGCTCCAGATAACGTCAGCTGCTGGACTCCTGAGGCTTTCACTAATCCGCTGTCTCTTTACTGCCTCAGCTTGGTCCATCCAACTGTCAAACTCTTCCTCTCCCCTGGGTATGGAAACAGGGCCCGAGAAGTATTGCAGTTTCCGATACCCCTGATGAGCAGAGATGTTGTGACTATCAGGCTCTCGACCAATCGGCTCACATCAGTGTAGAAAGAAGCCAGGGGCATCCCTACAGTCAGACCATCTGTAGCTGGGCAATCTGCAGCCTCTGAGGCTGGGCTCCCCCATCCCAGCTGAGAAAGATCTTCCTCCAGGTCACTTGCTGGCAGCAATGGGATCACTTGAGCCTCTAGACCTTCTGCCAAACTGACAGCACTCTTCTGAAACCCAGCTGGAACACTCTCTCATTCTAAGATAACGTAAGTGTAATCGTCATCATACTCTGGTTTTAGGTCTATAAGATAGGACAGCCTTCCTTATCAACTGTCGCACCTCTTTGTCAGTCCACCCCACGCCAGGCATTCTCAGGATTGTGGTTTGCTCCAAATTACTCCCATGTTCTCGACCTCAGTCAGTGGCGGCAACAAGTACCAGCATGGTGGTGGGAGTGTCATGGTCTGGGGCTGCATGAGTTCATTGAGGGAACCATGAATGTCAACATGTACTGTGACATACTAAAGCAGAGCATGATCCCCTCCCTTCGGAGACTGGGCCGCAGGGCAGTATTCCAACATGATAACGACCCCAAACACACCTCCAGCGCGACCACTGCCTTGCTAAAGAAGCTGAGGGTAAAGGTGATGGACTGGCCAAGCATGTCTCCAGACCTAAACACTATTGAGCATCTGTGAGGTATCCTCAAAACGGAAGGTGGAGGAGCGCAAGGTCTCTAACATCCACCAGATCCGTGATGTCATCATGGAGGAGTGGAAGAGAACTTCAGTGGCAAATAGTGAATCTCTGGTGAACTCCATGCCCAAGAGGGTTAAGGCAGTGCTGGAAAATAATGGTGGCCACAAAAAATATTGACACTTTGGGGTGTACTCACTTTTGTTACCAACGGTTTAGACATGGCTGTGTGTTGAGTTATTTTGAGGGGACAACAAATTTACACTGTTATACAAGCTGTACACTCACTACTTTACTTTGTAGCAAAGTATAATTTCTTCAGTGTTGTCACAAAAGATATAAAACGTTTACAAAAATGTGAGGGGTGTACTCACTTTTGTGAGATACTGTATATCCTTTTATGTGTATATAATTCTAGTTTTGATATTATTTGTCCCATTATCTAGTTCCCAGTATATTTCCTCACATAATTGTTTTATGCATATGAGTCTGGCCCCTCCCCCTGTTGTGTTACATAAGGTTGTCTGTCTATTCCATTCACTATGCTTGACAAAGGAGCCCGGGTGCCGCAACACACTCAGTGCGCATGCTCGGAAATGAGTCGCTCTGCTCTCTGCACACCAAACCTCGCTTTGGGAGATTCCACCGCATGGTCATTTACCATCAGCGGATTCCAGCAAGGATTCTATGCTTTGCAGCTCCACGAGCGAAGGCACCTGACTGTTCACCACTCTTACCTTTAGGGATACCTCTACGCACAGTTGTGCCTGCTAAACTCCATTCACATAAACCAGCGGAAGATTAGAGGAACCCTGACTCTTACCTATCCTTCTCCTGGGATACATACAGATGTGCCCTCTTTTATCTTTACCCATGTGAGTTGGCAATTGTATGTTACCATTCAAGTGTTTTTAACTTCTACACTTAGAGGCGCCTCTCTCCTTTCTTTATACATGATATTTACAAATTACCCACAACAACCATATTTACAATACAATGTACTATGCAAGTATAGTGTTAGGTTACCCACCCAGGTTTGCTCATGGTGACTGCCATGTGTTCCCATACAAAAGAGCTTGGTGACCAAGCATTATAACCCCCCACCTCCTTGTGTACTGTGGACAATGTAATTCTCCCTAATTGGTCACTGTACCTAGCAAATGTATATTGGGCACAGCCTGATTGGATGAGTCAAAAAAGGAAAAAACAGGGAGGGGGAGGCGCCGAGTATAGTATTAAAAATGATGACTTTAATAGGATAAGATTAAAAACACTTACAAGGTGATAGAAGATGCATGCTCGTCAAAGTAAAGTGCAGTCCTGGCATTCATGGCTCTGTGGGTCCCACCGCTGTTCCGTATAGCTGGAAAGGAATGGGCAGCTGGCTGGAATGGATCACAGTGTTTCTCCAGGAGCAAGGAACTAGAAAGCTCCACACTGACCAGCATGGACCGCGGAACAGGAATTGATGCCACCAGCATCCGATTGGACCAAGGCAGGGCTGAAATCATGTCAATCAGGGCTGCAGTGGTCCAATCATTTTAATACTACACTCAGGTCAGCGCCTCCCCCTCCCTGTTTTTTTCTTACATATCTTGCAGAGCTCTGGACACACTCTGAAGGATGGCTGCCTTCCTTTTTAATCCTTAATACCTTTTTCTTCTCCAACCACCCAACCTATGGATAAATCACCATCCAGCTATTACAGCTACAGACTATACCCCTAAGAATTACTCCATATATACATACACACTGACTATACTGCTGGATGAGTCAAAGAAGGCTGCCTATGTGAGATGTGATCAGGGAAAACAAAAGGCCAACCTTTGAAGTGGAACTAATTATAGTAACACCAACGCAACAGTCAATACTTTATTTCCTTCTAACTGAAATATATTTTTAAACATAACATTATTACTAATATCAGTTAATGGAGATTTCATATAAACTCATTATCTAACAGAAAACCAATGCAGCCAGCATCACTAAGAACTGGTAAGCTTCAATATAATACATTTTTTGGTTTACATTTAATTTAACTGCTCACACCCCAGGTTATTGCAGTCAGAATAATAGGAAAATGTGTTGTGATTATTTGATAACATAGCTATTGCATTCAGCACTGCTTTGTTAAATAAACCTTCTAGCGTCATACACAGTTACAGTAAATATGATTAAAAGGCTAGTTAAAAATATAGAAAAGGCGTGCGGCACAGGGGGGTGTGGCTTAGCAATGGCGAAGTAGAGAGACACGCGTGCTGAGTATGAACCGCTCCCTCCAGCGTTTTAAGTTAACTAAGCTCTGAAGGCAGTATCAACGTTGTTAAGGTTACGGCTTCACTTGACTACCCTAAAGGGATGAGCAGCATAAGGACAAAGGGGGAAAAGAAGCTGATGCAAAAAAAACCCCCACAGCAGGAGATTAAAACCTATTTCCCACGCACACAAGCTGCCGCGGCTCGGGCATCAACTTGAGACGAAGGGGATAACTTGTACTGAGATCCCGATGGCGGCACCCCGTATGAGCTTACCCTTAGCGCCGGATATGTCGGGTGTACAGGGACAAGAGGAGAGACAATCGGGGCCAGGGATACGGCTGGAGAATCGGGGAGCAGTAGACGTGCTGCCCAGAGACCTAGATTTAACAGCGATCTTACAAGCGCTGCTGACACGCAGCGAGATGGAAGCTATGGTATCCCGTCTGGAGGAGGGTCACCGAAGGGAGTTGCAATTGATTCGGACGGAGGTGCAGGTCCTGACAAATAAATTTAAGATGGAAGAGTCGGCAATAGTCAGGCTGGAGGAGCGGATGTCGAAGTTAGAAAAAGAGCAGTCTTTCCAAGCTTCCTCCATGCAATTAAAATTAGAAGAATACGAGGACCGGAGCCGGAGGAATAACCTTAGATTCAGAGGGATTCCTGAGGATATTGAGGAGGAATCGCTATATAGGACAGTGGTCTCTATATGCCAGAAGCTGGGGGTTACTGCAGGCTTAAGGGAGATTGAATTTAACAGACTGCATAGAGCCCGGGGCCACGCTCTACAGATCTGACCAGACCCCGGGATGCCTGCACCAATATGCTCACAAGGAGCTGATTAGTCGGAAAGCCTGGGAGATAGGTCAGATAATGTATGAGGGGATACCCAATATCTTTGACAGTGAAGAAAGGATCAGCTTCCTTTCTTCTATTGACCCCGTCGGATCTCCCAGCCCTGTTCTCTTTTCTGGGAGCAGAGCGGTGTGAGGTACCGAAGAAGAAAGAAGAGACAGTGAAAAAGGGGAATCCCGAGGACTGTGACTGAAATTTCTCCGGGGAGCGGGGAGGGACAGCAAGTACAGCAAGCGTCAGATGTGGAGATCCCGACCGGAGACCGTGAGTCATAGGGGACCATACCCCCTCCTATAATCTGGCAGTGCCTATTATGACTCAACTCTCATGACTTTCCTTTTTTTTTTTAGACTCTATTTTCTCTTTTTTTTTCTTCTCGGGCGGGAGGTGGTTTTTTTGCTTGCCCCAATTTTTTTTCCCCTCTCCCATCCTTTTTTTTACATTTTTTTATTTTTTGGACTTTATTTGGACTAGCTTAAGCCTATGACCTTTCTGTTGGTGCCGGCCCCCCAACCCCTCCCTATCCCCTTTTCCCTTTTTTTTTTTCCCCTCCACTGCCGTGAATCGATATGGAAGTATTGTGGACTTTAGGTGGAGGGGCCCCTTTTTCCCCCGGAATACCTGGTGACATTAAGTATTTTCCACAAATATGAAAAAACTGACAGCAATCTTGCTTTATAACTAAACTAAACTGTGGGGTTCCCTCCCCGTCGGTGGACTGACCTCTCCCTCCTCTCTTCCTTGTCTCTTCCCCCCCACCTGAGAGGGTTTATGGTTTTTCTGAGATTGCCAACCTCTGTGGATAAGGTGGAGGGGTGGGGAGGGGGGGAAAGAGTCTGGATTGGAGGGGTGGAAAATAAAGCTGGTTAGAAAGGAGGCGAGATTGAAATTGAAAAAATATATACATATATACATGCCTTAAGAATGCTGAGGTCACTAAATATGGGATATATAGTAGCACCACAAATTGTTTACTATATAAATCACAGGGTTAAATTAGGGAATTTTTTTTTTTGTTTTGTGGTTGGGGGTGTGAGGGGAGGGAGGGGTGTGAGGGGAGGGAGGGGTGGAGGAGGGGAGGGAGGGGTGGAGGAGGGGAGGGAGGGGTGGAGGGGGGGAGGG
The DNA here is from genome assembly GCA_037952835.1 of Lithobates septentrionalis. NCBI lineage: Eukaryota > Metazoa > Chordata > Amphibia > Anura > Ranidae > Lithobates > Lithobates septentrionalis. The sequence continues at coordinate 671,609 of JBBDGP010000689.1, forward strand.
GGCGGGGCAGGAGGAAGGGGGGAGCGAGATAAGTGAATAGGTAAGGGTCATAAACACGGTATAAAGATACAATATACACAAATCACAGATAATTCGCATATCACATATAAAATCACAGATAAAGAAGTGGAGTTTCTGGTTGGAATAAGAGTGAGTGGGGAACTTAAATAGGAAGTATTTGGACACACAGGAGGATATTAGAACAGGTATATGGAGTAAGCATGTGTATCAATATAAATAAGACAATTTCACGTATAAATAGATGTTAAACATCAACCCCATGTCATGTTATCTTTTGAGATGAAGGAGGGATGGGGAGGGCAACGGACTGAAGGAGGAGGAGCGGGAATAGAGGCCCATGGGGGCTGTGCCTGCTCTCGGGACTCCCCAGTGTTTAGGTTTAAGAGGAGAGGAGGTAGTTTAGAGGCAGGGAGGGAGAAGTGTATAGAGGGGAAGGGATGGGGGAAGGGGGAAGCATAGGGCACGACAGTGGACAGTTTTACTATATCCGATTATAATTCTGTGCCGTGGGATAGGGGGGGAGGAGGCGGGGAGGGGAAAGGTAAGAGAGGGAAATGGTTTTTTTTGGTTTTTTTTGTTATATGATACCCCTGTTAAGAGTCGGGGGTAAGTATAATAATAGGTATAACATAAAGGGAATAAAGGTATAGATATTACCATGGAATATCCCCCGACAGAATAACAAAAGGATAATATGACAGAATGATAGCGGTGCCACAAAGTGCTGAGATGACATGATGTGCACTCTAGAATAGACATTGATAAATGTGGTAGCAGAGCAGAGAGATATTGCTTGTAGAAGGGCTATACAAACCAGAAAGGAGGGGAGGGAGTGGGGAGGGTTATAGGAAAATGAAGATGCTGCATCAGAGGATAAAAATATGTAAGAAAATGGCTGGAGGGATAGGGCGGAGTGCTTTGCCACTTCGGCCATAGCTAGCCACCCCCCATATTCGGCACCTACGGGAAACTAAGTACCCTTAGGTAGGTGCTGTGAAGTTTAGTTAGTTCGTTTTTTTTGTTGTTGCGCCCCGGTCTGGAGAGGATGGAGGGACTACGTGTTACATCATTAAATGTTAGAGGACTTAATATCCTCAAAAACGTAAAATGCTATTGAATGACCTAAAACACCTTAACCACTTCAATACCAGGCACTTAGACACCTTCCTGCCCAAGCCAATTTTCACCTTTCAGCGATGTCGCAATTTGAATGACTATTGTGCGGTCATGCTGCACTCTACCCAAACAAATTTTTTATCATTTTGTTCCCACAAATAGAGCTTTTTTTTGGTGGTATTTGATCACCTCTGGGATTTTTATTTTTTGCGCAACAAATAAAAAAAAAACGAAACGTTTGAAAAAAAACAAGTTTTTCTTTGTTTCTGTTAAAATTTTTTGTAAATAAGTAAGTTTTCTCTTTCAATGATGGGCACTGATATGGCTGCACTGACGGGCACTGATAAGGCGGCACTGGTGGGCACTGTTGAGGTGGCACCAATGAGGTGGCACTGACGGGCACTGATAGGCAGCACTGATAGGTGGCACTGATAGGTGGCAATGGTATGCGGCAATGATAGGCACTCATAAGTGGCACTGATGGGCATTTGTAGGCGGCACTGATGGGCACTTGTAGGCGACACTGATGGGTACTTATGGGTGGCACTGATAGGTGGCACGGATGGGCACTGATAGGTGGGCACTGATGGGTTGCACTGTCACTGATGGGTGACACTGATGATACTGATGGGTGGCATTGCTGGGCATCACTTATGTGTTTGTACATACTTGTGCCAATCATTGCCCATTTGTGGGCACTGATTGGCACAGATTGGGCATTCATTTGCACATGTGGATGGCCATGGGGTACATACCTGGCCATCCACATGTTGCCCCCTTCCCTGGTGGTCCTAGTGGTGTCCCTGGTGGTCCAGTGTGCTCATCTGAGGGGGGTCTGCGCTGATAAACAATCAGCGCAGACCCCCCTGTCAGGAGAGCCGTCGATCGGCTCTCCTCTACTCGCATCTATCAGATGCGAGTGAGGAAAAGCCAATCAACAGCTCTTCCTATTTACATCGTGATCAGCTGTGATTGTACACGGCTAATCAGGTGGTAAAGAGCCTTCGCCGGAGGCTCTTTACCGAGATCAGTGTAGCGGTGTGTCAGACTGACACACAGCTCCACCAATCGCCGCGATGTGCGCCCCCACGGGTCCGCGGTGGCTGTTATCCTAAAGGTCGCCCAGTCAGGATAACTGAACCACCGCCTGGCCGTCATTTTGCTTAAGGCCGGGCGGGAAGTGGGAATGGTGCAGGAAACACACTTGGAGGTGGGAGTATTCTCCTACCTTCAGAATAGATATTTCCCAAATGTATACCATGCCTCTAATCAGGAGGCTAAAACTAAAAAGGTGTTGCTATCCTAATTTCCAACCGAATTGCTTGGTCTCTGATGGATAAATGCCTTGACTCAGGGGGAAGATATCTCTTCCTCAAAGGATTTATAAGTAGTGTAAAGGGTACCCTAGCAACTATCTATGCTCCAAATGTGCATCAAGATAGTTTCTTGAATAAAGTTCTATCAAAGTTAATGGAATTCAGGGAAGGAAAATTGATCTTGGACTTCAATGTCCCCTAGATCCTAAACTAGACACCTCCACTGGATCCTCTTCGGATCCTAGTGGAATCAGGAAGTGTGCCCTTCGGAAGCTTCACAAATTCCAATTGGTAGACGCATGGCGGGTCCTTCATTCAGAGGAGAGGGACTATACATATTTTTCCAATCCCCATCAATCACATTCACGAATTGATTTTTTTTAATACCACAACAGTCACTCCCTATGGTACAGGATGAATCAATAGGAAACATAACCTGGTCAGACCATGCGCCAGTTACAATTAGGCTTTCCCTGCTGGGCGCAACTCAAACAATAGAATGGAGATGGAGCTTAAATGAAAGTTTACTATAGTTTCCGGAAATCCGAGAGGACCTGACCAAAAAATTAACTGGTATTTTCAGATTAATGACAACGGGGGGAGCGAGCCGGGAATAGTATGGGAAGCCCATAAAGCGGTAATTCGAGGAATTTTAATAAAACATGGTTCCCGAATAAAGAAGACCCGAGAAGAACAAACAAAAAAGCTATTGGAAAAGATACAGGAAATAAAGATACAACATAAGAGGTCACCAGAAAAGGAAATAGGAAATGAATTAGCACATCTGAGAAGACAGTTATCTGATCTCCTTCGGTACAAAGCAAAGGCAAATTACAACAAAGGAGGAGGGTGGTGTACGAATCCGGAGACAAGTGTGGCAAAGTGTTGGCAAGAAAATGTAAAAAAACAACAAACATGGTCATATATACAATATATTAAAACAAAAGTAGGCCAAAAACTGTCAATACCGAAAGATATTGCAAAGGAATTTAGGGAGTACTATACCTCACTATATAATCTATCAGTGCCTCCCTTGCCCCCCTTGTCTTTGGAAGAATATCTATCCTCCTTGTTGGAATTCAACATGAATCAATATCATATTTCTGGGTTTTCTACATATGTTTTTATTCCCAAAAACCAGCCAGGCTTCATGGTTTTTGAAATGTTGAAATGTTCTCACTCCTTGGAGGACAGGATGCCCCCCCCCCCCAAGTTGAGTTGTATTCGATTAAGCTTCTAATTGTGCATGACAATGTCGACTTCGAACTGTCTATGAGAGTTCCTGATTAGCTGCTCTGCAAGCGATCTTCAAAGAGAGCCAGACAATACTGTCCCTGAGCTGTCTATGTGAATTCCTGATTAACTACTCTACTTGCAAACTTCAAAGAGAACCTGACTGGCAGAGATAATTAATGAGTTGAGATACAGAAGATCGAAGACCAAGATTTGACCCAGGTCAGATAGTGACGATTCATGGACAAACACTGCCCCCAGAGGCCAATTATGGCAAGACTGTCAGTAATATAACCTGTTGAGGAAACGCCCCAGAGATACTGTGATTCGTCCAAAAATAGAGTTGGGCAGGCAATGGAAAGAGGGATGTTTGTAAACAGAGCTCTCTCTTTCAACATCGTGAGACCAGCCAATAGGAGTCTATCTTAGGGGATGTGGTAAGTATATATCTTGTATTGTGTTCTGATTGTAAGCGTTGTAACATTGTAATTTCTTTTAATACCTTTATGTTAGTTTTCCTAATTCTGCTGTGTAGTATATTCCTATTTTCTTGGGAAATAAATGTAACATTGTTTACGAAGCAGATGTATTTGTTAAATCATTGTGCTTATCAGACTCTTATAGATTAGCAATTATGGGGACTAGACAAATTGATACATATATGCAATAGTTATATAGGTTATAATAGATTGTATAATATTGCATTGGTTACTTCATTTGGCACCCCAGAAGGCGTGTAGAATTTTATTTTTACACAGAATCCACAAAACCTAATGTATTTTTTGTCCTGAGTCCCTGTAAGCTGGAACTGAAGGCCGTCTTTACCGTGGATAAAGATTCGCACTGGTCGTGAAGACGCAAATCCTGCTTGGATGGTCATGAAAGTTCTGTGAAATATCTCATCAGTGAAGTGGACACGCAGAACCTGGTGAGATTGTTGGCTGATATATGTATATGTTAAACGTGTATTGTATTGTTAGTGCAAATTGTTAGGCCTGTGTAACCAGTCAAGGGTACTGGTGAGTGAGGGATTGATCATTCCTGGTTATCTGATGTAGCCTGCAGATTTACAGGATACACATCTTTTGGGGGAAAAAGTGGGAGAAATATAGATTTTTATTTTTTTATTTATTTTTATTTTTTTATTATTATTAGTTTATTTTTATTTTTCCCCATGTGGAACAAAAAGAATTGGAGTGGTATAAAGATAGACCAGAATTAATAGCTAAGATAGAAGATGTGAGTAAAGGTGTTTCAGCTATAGCTACAAATACAGATTCAAATGTTTGTGAGTAATGAACTGAGGGATGAGATTGAACAACTGGTGATTGAGAATGGTTCGTTAGAGCAGAGATTGGATGAATTGGAGGAAACATGTATGTTAAGGGAACAATGTATCGCATCTTTAGGACAAAGAGAGGCCGGTAATGAAACTGCGATAGAAATGTTTAAAAGAGTTACAAGAATGTAAAACTCAGCTAGCCCAAAAAGATCATGCAATTTTATTTTTGAGAGCACAGGCAATGGTGAAAGTGCACAGCCATTGTTGTGCTAGCAAGGATACACATCCCTTTGTGACACAGGAGCTGGGAAACAGGACGCTGATCGAACAACAGCCAATATATTCGGCTGACAATTCTGAAGAATCCCCAAATCAAAGTTCTTCTCTCTTCACTCCTGCGCCAGAAAGGACTGGGCAAGGATTAGGAATTATAAGAAGGGAGGGTAGCACCCAATCCACAACACTCTCCATACAAGATCGCAAAATCTGCCAGATTTTGGGAAAATTTGACACTAGCGCTTTGCCCATTAGTCTCTCAAACAGGCTGGAAGCGGTGGTGGCACAGTACATTTATAATAGGGATGCATGCGGAATCCTCCGCGCATGGCTTCCACTGCAACTGTGTGAAAAACTGCAACCACCAGTCAGGAGTCATAGAGGTCTATCTCCTGAGTTAAACTCAAATTGGAGAAACTCGGCAGATAGAGTGAGTGAGATGCAGCGCATAATGGGAGGAAGAGATACTAGGGGGTCAGACGCCCTAGAGAATACAAAATTTAGGAGGGGAATGGATCCAATACTCTTTTGCAGTGAATAATTCCCCATTTATAAGGCCACATACAATTGTCCTGATATGTCTCCTGATGACAGTAGTTTTCTATGTTCTATGGCTAATAAGTGCACATGTATTGATTACCATACTAGAATTGCACTGAGGAATGCCACCTCATACCAGACCTTTTTAAACACAGTAAGGGACTGGGTTCGGGAGACAGATTAAGACAATAGGCCCCACAAAAGAATTTCGGAGATAGCTAAAAGCGAAGGAAGAGTGAGATTTGCAGGCAGGTGCTACAGATGTGGCAATACAGGCCATCTAATGAAGGACTGCAAATTGCCTAGGAGTAGCACGGGTGAAAAGAAGCCATGGCATAAGAAAGAACAGCAAAAACCTGGACCAGATAAGGTGGCAAAGGAGCCGAGCGAGGCACCTGATGCTACAATATATGGTCCTCTTTTGAGGGGGTTACAGAGGACAGGGAAAGGATTTAAAGAAAACCAGGAGGAATATAAAATCCCACCCTCAACCAATCCCTATTTTAAACAATAGGGATGTCAGGCCCCGGTATTGTCCCTAGTATGTCATCTGGAGAGGGACAAAGGCAGCAGACCAGGTATTCAAGGGGCAGTAGGGGGCCATCGCACAAATATAATTTTGGATACGGGAGCAGCTGTCAGCGTAATGAATATCGAACTTGAAAAGGATCCTATGGGGAGACAAATTCTCCTGAGAGGATTCGGAGGACAACGAGTACCTTCTGAGCAGTCAATACCTGTACCCATAGCACTAAAGAGGTTATGTGTAGAACATAGTTTGTTTCTTTCCCCAACACATGAGGGCACTATTTTGGGCTCGGATGTCATGGGGACACATGGACTGATTCTTGATCTATGTAATTGGGTACTGTGGAAAGGGTCTAGATACAAAGGCAAGGTGCACGTGGTCATGGACAGCTTTGAGGTTACATCAGTTAAAACAAATGAAATTCTTGACTCACAGGCACTGCTGAAAACAGAGGACCAAATATTGGCTAAAATCTTGTGGCAACAAAACAAAGTGTGGGCAACTTCTAAAGCACAATGTGGTAGAGTTTGAAACATGATTGTTAAAATTCAGGGCCCTGATCTGCCACCACAGCGTCAGTACAAAATTCCGCCCAAATCTATCCCATACATAGAGAGCACAGTGAGGAATTTGCTAACACAAAATTTAATTAAAGAGTGCCAATCTAAAACAAATGCAGCCCTCTGGCCAGTAAAGAAGGGGGGTGGTGGAAGCCTACCATAGATTTCCGTGCGCTAAACAGATGCACCTCATCTATTACAAATGTTGTTGCTAAGAATCCAGACATGATGACAGCACTGAAACCTTCAGCAAAAGTGTACTCATCAATTGACATATCAAATGGCTATTTTTCAATTCCCGTCCATGAGGATAGCCAATACAAGCTGGCCTTTACATTTCAGGGGAAACAGTATGCATTCTGTCAATTAGCTCAGGGGTTCAAATCCAGCTCCACATACTTCCACATCTGTATGGTGGACATTCTGAAGACATTTTCTGAGCCAGAATGCATCATTCAGTATGTGGATGACATCTTGCTCCAAACTGAGACAAAAGAGCAACATTATGCTCTGCTGGAGGAACTCCTGACACTAATTGAGAATGCAGGTCTGAAATTAAACCCCAAAAAGGCACAATTCATGAAGGATTCAGTAGGTTTCTTGGGTGTGATAGTTTCACGGGGGGGGGGACTCCAGACCCAAACAAATGTGAAACTATCAGGAAATTGCCAAGACCAAGCACTAAGACTGCGCTGAGACAATTCCTGGGGATAGTCGGTTTCTGCAGGAACTTCATTGAAGGCATTGCGGAAAAGGTAAAACCCCTATATGATTTACTCAAAGGAGACAAGAAGGAAACAGACCCTTTAGACTGGTTGGGAGAGCATGAGCAAGCTTTCACCAAGCTAAAGGCGAGTCTGATGCAGGCCCCGGCCTTGAGCAATCCGAATTCTGATTTTCCCTTTGCACTACAAGTGTATGCCTCTGCAGTAGCAATAACGGCAGTGTTGCTGCAGGAGAGGCAGGGCAAATGGGTACCTGTTGAATACTGGTCCAGGGTACTAAGCCAGGTAGAGAGGGGATTCGATGAATGTGTCAGAAACCTTTTGGCAGCGCACTGGGCGGTTCCTGCCACAGAGCATGTCGTGGGGTTTGGCAAAATCATTCTGCAGACACCCCATTCTCCGATTAAAATGCTTTTGGAACATACCCACAGTGGAGTATCCTCCCAAAGGGTAGCCAGATGGCTAGTGGATTTAACACCCAGAAACCTTACCGTGACCCACAATGCCACCTACACTCTCCCACAATTGATGCAATATGAGGGGGAGCAGCATGACTGTGGGGAGGTACATCGGACCAGAACACAGGAGGTGTTAATGTTAGCAACAGGTAATGAAGACCTTAAAATCTGGGTGGATGGATCAAGACATTGGGAGGGAGGAACGTTTCACACAGGGTATGCCCTGTGGTGCCCCCAGACCAATGAAAAAATCATGACCAAATGCCTTCGAAGCTTTTCTGCCCAAACAGCTGAATCGGAGGCAGTAAGAGAAGCCATCACACATTTCAGTTCAGGTCCCATAAGCATATTCTCTGACAGCGCCTTTGTAACAAGGTCTTTGACTGAATATATGCCTTTGTGTCAGTCAAGGAGCTTCAGTGATGCCTCCGGGAAAGACTTGGTACAGTGCGGTGCTAAGAGATATATGGGAAAGAGCAAGTGTGGAGCCTCAGAGAGTGGCTATCATTAAGGTGAAAGCTCACCAAGAGGTGGAGAGGACGTTGCTGTGGGCAACAAGGCAGATGAGCTGGCAAAGGAGGCAGCCCTGATAGGAGTCAAGTGGATACCCTATGATGCTGAAGGGAGGCAAGCCTGGGAGGAACATAATTTTGAGGAGCAGGAGGTGAAAGTAGGTTCACATGAGCTCCTGCCGGTGCTAAGGACACCTACCCTGTGTTTAGCAGAGGAACAAAATAAGGATGAAGCCTTGAGCTCAATCAAAAAGCGGCTTAGAATGAAGACGGCGGATGCTCCCCAGAATTATGTATTAGAAGACGATCTACTGTTAAGAGCAACTTCAGAAGGACGGAGGTTTGTAGTGCCCTCCCAACATCAAAAGGATTTAGCCCTTTAAAATCACAGGTTAACAGGCCACATGGGTGTTCAGGGTACCTTGAAATTTGTGCAAGCTAGATACTGGTGGGAGAGAATGGGAAACACAATCTCACAGGTAGTGCAGGAATGTTTGATATGTGCACAAATGAACCCTAGGCCAAAGGGACAGAAACCAGTATTAGCAAGGGTACCGGTAGCCAATGGACCCTGGGAAAACCTACAGATTGACTTTGTTGTTCCGTTACAAAGTGCCCCTGGAGGATACAGATATATACTGGTAGTGGAGGATGTCTTTTCAAAGTGGGTGGAGGCTCTACCCCTGAGAAAGGACTCTGCTACTGCCACGGCTAGAGCTTTGTGGACCGAAGTCTTTTCAAGATGGGGGTTCCCCAAAGTCCTGGAATCCGATAGGGGGACTCACTTTACCGACAGGGTCATGAAGAATATTTGTGAGCTGCTGGGAGTAGAACAGAGATTCCATGTACCGTATCATCCACAGTCTGCGGGGATGGTTGAGAGAATGAATCGAACATTGAAGGAAAGGCTTAAAAAGATGGTACTGCAATCAGGAAAGAACTGGCCTGGTTCATCTGCCTTCAATCCTGATGGCTGTACAAGGGTCTACAGCGACAGATACATCATTAACCCCATATCAGTTAATGACGGGGAGAATGATGAACCTCAGCCATCCAGCAAACCCAATACTGAGTACCCCCATGAGAGAAAGTGCTGAAAGGGACAAATTTCTGGTCCACCTACAGGAACAGGTACATGGATATTTGCAATTCGCTGCAAGTAACATGGCACCTAAAGAGAAGGAGCAGCCTGAGAGGCCTCCCATTAGCTTGAAGATTGGAGACAGGGTTACGGTAAAGAACTTTGTTTCCAAGTCTTCAAGGGATGCAAACTGGACCGGACCTTTCACAGTCACCATGACCCTTAGTGATCAGGTGGTCAAGGTGAAGCGGCTCATTGACAATAAGGGTGCAAAAGGCATGAAAAAGAGGGAGATAGAGAAGTGGGTTCATGCCGATCAATGTAAAAGGTACTGCTGATAAGAATTGATTCCGCTCTTGTTCTTGTTTTTCCAGAGTCCTGGTGGAGCAAAGATTGGCAAGGTCTCTGGAGAATGGACGGAAGGATCATAATTATCGTGTTGGCGATCCATCTGAGCCATGTAACATCTCAAATTGATTCGGACGAAAATTCAGGGGATGATGTGGAAGGGAAAATCCTCAGGAAAACCATGCATCTGCTTCAATTGTATCATCAGTGTTGGACTTGTTAGGATAGAAGGGGATGCAGGGGGGAGGTGAAAGAAGGAGAAAGGTCAGGATTATATCAGAGAGTCCTAAGTTACCAGAGACTTACCAATGGGGTCACCATGGCAATTTGCAATACAAAGTTTCTTTTGCTTTTGGACGATTTAATCTCAAGGACGTGCGTATAAACAAGACTTGAAAAATATCATACAGGAATCCCTCCAGCCGTTTGTGGATGCAACTATATATATGAATGAAACGGGTTATTGGTTAGGGAAAAATTCCAATCTATCCAAACCTAGGGAAGCAAGGGACTTAGGATATGGGTTTTTTGGTGAAGAATTGAAAGAAGGGAAATATGTTTTTGTGTGTGGCATATATTGGCATGACCAAAGTAATAGGGCGCAGAGGCCCAGGAGGCTGACACTTAGGCATAGTAAGGTGTCTGTTGGCCAAACTAAGGAGCTCCAGATGACACATCAATGGGATAAAAATTTCCTTGTGGGGGTGGTATCTCAGTCTTATCAGTCCTACAGAGAAGCTCTCAGTTACTGGACATGTGGGACACCAGAATTGGATATGGGGGAGATATGCCTGGTTGATGTCTCACCTGAGGTTGAAACCCTGCACAGGCGATGCCAGTGACAACAGACAGGGCATGCTCCGTTAGAGAAAGGGCAACCACTACAAATAGATCTGAGCTCGTCCCAAACGCTGGCTACCAGGGTACAGTATGCCTTCAACACATGGCACTTCAATGTCTGAGAGATGTTACGCTTCCTCATTATACAGAAGTGCAGACTCAATCTGTGAATTCGGTGATATCGATGGGCTTGCTGACTGGGGATTCTACTTTGTTGCATCTGAGGCTAACTTACCCACATGTGATCAGAGAGGACGGGAGCTGGAGGCAGGTTGATATTTCCCTCTGCCGGAGGCATGACCATGACGTCCTTTGTATACCAGGTCAATACACGGTGGTGGATGTGAAATGTTGGGAAGATGCCTCACTCTGTGTTCTGGATTGGGAGAACATTGCCGGGAAGGGAACACCAGTGTATTATTTGGGACATAGGAGAGTTTGTTTCTTTGTCCTAAAGGATACTAACGTAATGTTAATCATGGAACTAGGATGCTCTGTGAACCTGGCAATAGCTAGAGGAGCATGGTGTACCCTTGGCGGTATCTCTGAAGTCCAGACACAGGAATGGAATTATGTGGTACCGCATATTGCCAATCTGTCTGTGGATGTCAACCAGAACTGCCCTGGTAATCTGGGAGCCCTGAACCTTGGTATGGGAAGGAAGATACAGGAATGGTTAACAGATTGGGATAGAGATGAGAGCCTTATGAGGATGCTGCAGCAAGAGAGAGTTAATGCTACTATAGCCATCTACCATTATCGGAATGTAATAAAAGGAGTTAGTGCACCAACTAGAAAATTATGTGGGAGGGTCTTGGTGGGAGGTAATATTCGGACATTCCAGTAAGGCCAACAGTATTTTGAATTATTTGATACATCCTGTTGTAGTATTACTCATTATTGCTGCAGTTTCGTCATTGGTTCAAGTTGGTATGTGTTGTTGGACTCAACATTTATATAGGAAGGTCTCGCATTTATCTATGCAAGTGGAGGGGTGAATTGACGGTAAGGTCTCTTTATACACGGTGGAGGCTTTGCTGCCAGTTCAGAACCCTGAAATACCACTGATATGCCAGAATTGTGGTAGGAAAGGCCATTGTGAGCAAACCTGCCTAATGCCAGCCCGTATCTACACTGAGGAGTTATAGGAGGTTGGGAGTGGGATGCTTAATTTGATGGACCATAGGTATTAGGGGTGTGGAATTTAATCGCTGCATCGCGATTCGGGGGTCCCCGATGCAGCATCGATGCAAGCACCCTGAAAAATCGATGTTGGGTGTGACCTCATCCCGACTTGGCCCACCCCTCCTGGAAGTGTGCTCCGAACGATTTTTGTCAAGATGGCTTTTGCTATTAAATGCAATTGTAATCCATTAAGTGGTGATCGCTGTATGTGTTTTTTTTTTTTAATATATGTAGCTTCATACCTCGTTTTTAGTCTGTGTATATAACTGTATATCCCAGTGCTCATGTGACTGCTCGGTCCGGCCCGCCCCTCTCCTCTCTGTCTCTCCTGACGTCAGCCCCGCCCGCCTCTCTTCTGATCTGATAGCTACAGTTGGTGGGCGGGGCTGAGAACTCCCACTGATGTCAGGAGAGACAGAGAGACATGAGACTGAGAGGAGAGAGATGCTGGCCGGACTGAGCAGTCACATGAGCGGCTTATACCGTTTTATACACAGACTAAAAAAATGAGGTATGAAGCTGCATATATTTAAAAAAAAACACATACAACGATCACCACTTGGATTACAATTGTATTTATTAACAAAAGCAATTTTGACAAAAACACAGTTTTATACACAGACTAAAAAATGAGATATGAAGCTGCATATATTTTAAAATGCAGATACAGCGGTGGGCACTTAATGGATTTTAACTGCATTTTTTACAACACAGGAATTTTAACAGCTGTATGTAGAGTACAAATGTGTTTGTATTCTACATACACTGTCTCCTACATGTGCTCTGTGCTGACATTATTTCTCCGGCCCCCCCCAGTTTGCACATTCCACTGTGTTAACTCCTAGTGTGCTGGAAGGTGCAAATGAGGAAGCCCAGGGGAACTGTCATCACAGAGACAGTACAGGAACTTCATAGGGCTGTTTGTCAGTTGTGGGTTGTAATCCCTCCTGACCTCCCAGCAGCCATGTGTGAGAATTCCTGTACCTTGTAGTGCACCGGATTAGTGCACTACGTAAAGTGGAGTTCCACCCGTTTTTTAGTCTATTAAAAGACACCCGCCCCTGACAGCTTATGGCTTCACAGCCAGGCGCAGACTGCACAAGCCGCACTGTGTAAATTTTTTGTTTTTAAAAAGTCAGCAGCCTCTCCCTCTCTTCGGCGCTGTCATATCTACTGTGTGCAGTGACACCCGCCCCTGACAGCTTATGGCTTCACAGCCAGGCGCAGACTGCACAAGCCGCACTGCGCTCTGCCATTGACTAGCCAATCTTCTGGGACCCAGAAGATCGCTGGCAGGGAGGGGCCGCCTAGTAAATTTTTTGTTTTTAAAAAGTCAGCAGCTACAAAAAAGTGTATCTTCTGACTTTTAATAAAAAGACACTCACCTGTCCCACAATCCAGCGGCGTGGCCACCCAAACCCTCCATTCTCTCCCCTGCCTGTCCACCTCGCTGGCAATACTACTTGCAGCTTCACAGCTGGGTGCACCTGTCTCACTGCGCTGTCCTGAACAGCCGGGCAAACTTCTGGGAACTGTGATGTGTCCCAGAAGATTGCAGGGAGGAAGGGCAGCCTAGGCGGCCCAAGCAGAAGTGGGAGCGCGTCAGTAATCGTGATGCAACGCAGAATCTATTTAAATTGAATCGTTGACCAGATAATTGTAATCGAATCGTGAGACCAGTGAAGATGCGCACCCCTAATAGGTATATATGTATATATTATGGTAATGGGTTGATTTAATGTTATAGTATAGTGTGACCTATGTGTATTGTGGGTTAGTATTATGGGTGAAGAAGGCCCTCCTCGAGACTATGTATTGGAAAGCTGGTTGATATGTTGCTCTGAATGTGTGCTGGTGAATGGTGAGTGAATGGATGCCCCTTGCCTGTACTGCACCCCGTCCTGAAGATATTGAAAAGGGGAAGATACAGAAGGGTGACATGGAAGCTGTTGCTGAAGAATGATGGTGGTGTGTCACTCAGTGGCAAAGCGGCATGTTTTGGGTAGCACAGAGCATTAAGAGCGTTATGGAATATTCCATAGGAGCTGTTTCTGAAGCATATGTTGAGAAGCGCAACACGGTAAGACCATTATGGACTGTTTCATGGGAGCTGTTTCTGCCCATGTTGAAAAACACAACACGTTAAGACAGTTAAGGACTGTTCTATAGGTACTGGTTCGGAAACACATGTTGGGGAGCGACACACGTTAAGACAGTTATGGACTGTTCAATAGGAGTCGTGTCTGAAGAAGGGTGATATGCGCCCTTTAGGCGCAAAGCGGTATATGTTGGAATTCAACATGAATTAATATCATATTTCTGGGTTTTCTACATATGTTTTTATTCCCAAAAACCAGCCAGGCTTCATGGTTTTTAAAATGAGTTGAGTTGTATTCGATTAAGCTTCTAATTGTGCATGACAATGCCTACTTCGAGCTGTCTGAGAATTTCTGATTAGCTGCTCTGCAAGCGATCTTCAAAGAGAGCCGGACAATACTGACCCCGAGCTGTCTATGAGAATTCCTGATTAACTACTCTACTTGCAAACTTCAAAGAGAACCTGACTGGCAGAGATAATTAATGAGTTGAGATACAGAAATTCGAAGACCAAGATTTGACCCAGGTTGGATAGTGGCGATTCATGGACAAACACTGCCCCTAGAGGCCAATTATGGCAAGACTGTCAGTAATATAACCTGTTTAGGAAACGCCCCAGAGATACTGTGATTCGTCCAAAAATAGAGTTGGGCAGGCAATGGAAAGAGGTTTGGATGAAGTGTATTTGTAAAAAGGGATGTTGGCAAACAGAGCTCTCTCTTTCAATATCGTGAGACCAGCCGATAGTCTATCTTAGGGGATGTGATAAGTATGTATTTTGTATTGTGTTCTGATTGTAAGCTGTCAGAGAGGTTACCTGGTTGGGCGCCGGTGCGCGTTGGTGCTCGTGTTCCTGTGCGTGCTGGGGCGCGTGTTCCTGGGGGCACTGGCGTGTCTGGTCCGGCCGGCCGTGGCGTGCAGGGTGGCGTCCGGGCGTGCGTGCGTACGCGCGTTTGCGCTAGCACGCGTTCACCTATTGGCGTTACCGCTGGGGTGCCCGGTAGTGTTGGCGTGCACGCCGGTGTCGGGGGCACGCTCGGGCGTGTGCGGGGGCGCAGGGCGCTTTGGCAAATCGGCGCGTGCACGAGCGCGGCGTTTTGGCGCCAATCAGCCTATTTAAGTCTGCCTCTAACCCTGTTCGGTGCTGCCTGATCAACAGCTTTGTGTCTAGTTCCGTGATCCTCTCTGTGTTCCTGTATCTCTGAAGTTTGACCCGTTGTGACCCGGCTTGCCTTTTGGACCTCCTTGATTGCTGCCTGAACCCGACCCCGGCTTGTTTGACCTTGTTCCTGCCTGCTCCCTTTGTACCGTTGCTGCCAGCCCGTTGCCGACCTCTGCCTGTGTGTGACTAGCCTGATAAGCTCCTGCTCAGCATCAGTTCCAGTGTTCCTGAAGTTCTACCTGTTGCTTGAAAGACCACCTTTCTCCAGGATCCTAACATCAGGCCCTCATACCACTCCGCATTCGCGGGCTTCCTGTCTACTCTATCAGGGGCCCCGAATCGGATACGTAAGGGAGCCTACCTTCTG
The DNA here is from genome assembly GCA_037952835.1 of Lithobates septentrionalis. NCBI lineage: Eukaryota > Metazoa > Chordata > Amphibia > Anura > Ranidae > Lithobates > Lithobates septentrionalis. Next base: position 687,257 of record JBBDGP010000689.1, read on the forward strand.
CCCAAGCGGACTCACCTGTCTGGTAAGTGTGGGACCTGACAGTATCAGGCAGCCATGACTGAGTCCGGGCAGGGGGCCTCCCCCATGGACGAACTTTGCAGGCACCTAGCGGGCCTCACCCAAGCAGTTAAAAGCTTACAGGAGGGCTATACAAGACTGGAAGGACAGGTCCAGGCCCTCTCAGCATCCCCTCCGGGAGCAACACCTGCTAATCCTGCCTCAGCGCCCTCTGTAGTAATGCTCCCACCAGAGCCCAGGGTGCCTACACCTGAAAAATTCTCCGGAGAACGTTGCAAGTTCCGGGCGTTCCACAACGCATGCAAACTTTATTTTGCCTTACAACCCCGTACGTTTTCCTTGGAGGCCACCAAAGTGGGGTTCATTATATCTCTGTTGACCGGCGAGCCTCAGACCTGGGCCCATGACCTGCTGGAGCAAAAGGCCAGATCTCTGGATTCCTTGAATGACCTCTTCACAGCAATGTCTCAGTTATACGAGGACCCCCAGCTAACAGCCACGGCAGAAGCCGCCTTGCACTCCTTACAACAAGGCCGCAGAGCGGCCGAAGATTACGCCGTGGAGTTCAGGCGTTGGAGCTCTGATACGGAGTGGAATGACGCGGCCTTGCGTCACCAATACCGCCTGGGGTTGTCGGACCCTCTTAAAGACGAATTGGCATGGGTAGGGGTACCTCAGACACAGCTCATAAACCTGTCAATCCAGATTGACCGCCGCCTTAGAGAGAGACGTTCTGAGAGGTCCATTGGCCATCCACGCCTCACATGGATGCTGCCCAGGGCTCCTAGTTCCCCGAACCAAGCTCCTCCTGTCCCGTCTGTTTCAACCCAGGAAGCTCCTGAACCCATGCAGCTAGGACTGCTCCGTCCCTCCTTGACCCCAGAAGAGAAAACGCGCAGACGCACACTCAATCTGTGCCTGTACTGTGGAGAGTCTGGACACTTTGCAAGGGCATGCCCCAACAAGAGACGTAAGTGCCTGCCGTCCTCCTCTTTGTGTGCACCTGTTTCACCCAGATCCGGTAACCACTTAACTCTTTCTGTTATATTACAGTTACCTGGAAGTAACATCCCAGTACCGGTCATCATTGATTCAGGAGCATGTAGCGGATTCATTGACCGGACCTTCATTGAAAATCACCATATTCCTACCCAACCCAAGGCCCAGGGACTAGCAGTTTTCTTAGCGGACGGCTCCACCCTCAGCTCCAGTCCTGTTACCCAGGAAACTGTTCCTCTACTGGCCACCATTGGCCTGGAACACCAGGAACTTTTATGCCTGGATGTCATCTCCTCTCCCCTCTTCCCAATTATCTTAGGAATGCCTTGGCTACAGGCTCACAATCCCAGTATCAACTGGTCCACGGGCAAGATCCAGTTTTCATCTGAATATTGCAAACAACACTGTTTACAGGGGACCCCCTTGACATCCTCTCAATGCCTTTGCCTAGACTCAGAAACCAAGTCTTATCAAAATCTTCCCGAACCCTACCGGGATTTCCTGGATGTGTTCAGCAAAAAGGGGGCAGAAACGATTGCCCGATAGAACTTTTACCCGGAACTGAAGTTCCCTTCGGGAGGATTTTTCCCTTAACTGAGCAGGAGCTAGGCACCTTGAAAGTCTATATTGACGAAAACCTAAAGAAAGGATTCATTCGTCCCTCCACATCTCCAGCAGGTGCAGGCATCTTTTTCGTAGAGAACAAAGATCACTCCTTACGTCCCTGCATCGATTACCGGGAACTCAATAAAATTACTATAAAGAACTAGATACCCGCTACCTCTAGTGCCCGAATTATTTCAGAGATTAGGATCTGCTACCATCTTCACCAAGCTGGACCTCCGTGGAGCCTACAATTTGATCCGCATAAGAGAGGTGGACGAATGGAAGACGGCCTTTCGTACTCGATTTGGGCACTACGAGTACCTCGTCATGCCCTTTGGCCTGTGCAACGCGCCAGCCACATTCCAGCACTTCGTCAACGATGTCTTTCGTGACTTTCTGGACCTATGTGTCATCGTTTATCTGGACGATATCCTGGTTTTCTCTGCTTCCCTGGCTGACCACCGCAAACATGTGCGAAACGTACTTACCCGACTCAGACAACATGGGCTTTATGCCAAACTCGAAAAATGCGAGTTCGAGCTCCAATCCATCCAGTTCCTAGGCTTGGTCATTTCTCCTGACGGTATCAAAATGGACCAGCAAAAGGTATCCGCTATCTTGGATTGGCCTGCACCTATTGACAAAAAAGGAGTACAATGCTTTATTGGCTTTGCCAATTTCTATAGGAAATTCATTAAAGGATTCTCATCAATAATAACTCCCATTACGGAACTCAACAAACAGGGAATCCGGTTCTGCTGGACCCCTAAGGCGCAAGTGGCCTTTAAAAAACTCAAAGCTCTGTTTACGTCAGCCACTATCCTCAAACATCCCAACCCTGCCTTGCCTTTCGTCTTAGAAGTGGATGCTTCCGAAGTCGCGGTTGGAGCCGTGCTCTCACAAAGACAAGGTGCCAAAGCACTCTTGTACCCTGTGGGATTCTTTTCACGCAAGCTCTCCTCTTCCGAGAGGAACTATGACGTGGGAGATCGGGAACTTCTAGCCATTAAGGCAGCTCTGGAGGAATGGCGTTATCTCTTGGAGGGTGCAGCTCACCCCATTTTGGTCTACACAGACCATAAAAATTTTGAATATCTAAGGACGGCTAAGAGACTAAAACCCCGGCAAGCCAGATGGGCACTTTTTTTTCCCGATTTATTTTTCATATTACCTACAGACCCGGATCCAAGAATGTCAAATCCGATGCCCTTTCCTGAATGTTCCTTGATTCAGAGAAGACCCTGTCTCCAGACACCATCCTCCCCTCTGGGAATTTCCTGATCCTACAGGAGGATCTAATCTCTCAGATCAGACGGTCCTCTATGGGAATGTCACCACCTGCTGAAGCTTGTACCAAAGATGGACTGTTCTGGTACAAAAACAAAATTGTGGTCCCTGAGGAGCTAAAAGTACGGGTGTTAAACTTGTGCCATGATCACAAATTGGCCGGTCACTTCGGCACACGGAAGACAATTGATCTCGTCCAACGCACCTTTTGGTGGCCTCACCTTACTAAAGACTGCAAGGAATACGTTGAGTCCTGTAATACTTGCGCCAGAAGCAAGAGTAGCCGGCAAGAGCATGGGGTCTGTTGAGACCATTATCAGTCAAAGAGAGACCGTGGGCCATGATTTCAATGGACTTTATTGTTGAGCTCCCCCCATCAGAAGGTTTCTCTTCCATTTTTGTTGTGGTAGACAGGCTGTCTAAAATGGCCCACTTCCTCCCCATGAAGGGCACCCCTTCGGCTATGGAAACCGCTACCATCTTTATCAAAGAGATCATCAGACTGCATGGAGTACCAACCAACATAGTTTCCGACAGAGGCGTCCAATTTACCTCCAGATTCTGGAAAGCCCTCTGTGGCGCCCTAGAGATCGAATTATCATTTTCTTCAGCCTATCACCCCCAGTCAAATGGACAAACCGAGAGGACGAACCAGACCTTGGAGCAATACCTCCGCTGTTTCTCTGCATTCTCCCAGGATGACTGGGCTTCCCTGATCCCCATCGCGGAGTTCTCTTATAACAACTCACTACACTCAGCTACCAATCAGTCACCATTCTATGCTAACTATGGTTTCCATCCATCCTTCTTGCCTGGATCTATTCCCGAGTGCCCTGTCCCTGCAGTATCCGAAACCTTGGACTTTTTCTCAAATAATAACAAATTACTGCAGGATACCATGACCAAAGCTCAAGAGGATTACAAAAGAATTTTTGACAGGAAGAGACGTGGAAAACTTGCTCTGGAACCGGGCAATTCTGTCTGGTTATCTACCACTAACCTTAAGTTGGCCTGTCCGTCCAGAAAACTAGGCCCTAAATACTTGGGTCCTTTTTCGGTTAGAAGAAAAATTAACGATGTGGCATATGAACTGGATCTTCCTAACGCCCTGAGGATACACCCAGTCTTGCATGTGTCCCTCTTGAAGCCGGTCACCCCCAATTCCTTTTCTGGCCGTAGTATTGGCCCACCCAAGCCTATCTTAGTGAATGGCGAAGAGGAGTTCGAGATGGAGGCAATTTTAGATTGCAGAAGAAGACGCAATCAAGTTCAATACCTTGTAAAATGGAAGGGCTATGGGCCCGAAGATAATTCTTGGGAGCCAGAGAGCAACTTGCATGTCAGGGAACTCCTACAGTCATTTAAAGCTTCTCATGCCTCAAAAATGGCCCAGCTGGGCATCCGGAGTCTGCCCTTGAGGAGGGGGCACTGTCAGAGAGGTTACCTGGTTGGGCGCCGGTGCGCGCCGGGGCGCGTTGGTGCTCGTGTTCCTGTGCGTGCTGGGGCGCATGTTCCTGGGGGCACTGGCGTGTCTGGTCCGGCCGGCCGTTGCGTGCAGGGTGGCGTCCGGGCGTGCGTGCGTGCGTACGTGCGTTCGCGCTATTGGCGTTACCGCGGGCGTGCCCGGTAGTGTTGGCGTGCACGCCGGTGTCGGGGGCGTGCTCGGGCGCGTGCGGGGGCGCTTTGGCGAATCGGCACGTGCACGAGCGCGGCGTTTTGGCGCCAATCAGCCTATTTAAGTCTGCCTCTAACCCTGTTCGGTGCTGCCTGATCAACAGCTTTGTGTCTAGTTCCGTGATCCTCTCTGTGTTCCTGTATATCTGAAGTTTGACCCATTGTGACCCGGCTTGCCTTTTGGACCTCCTTGATTGCTGCCTGAACCCGACCCCGGCTTGTTTGACCTTGTTCCTGCCTGCTCCCTTTGTACCGTTGCTGCTAGCCCGTTGCCGACCTCTGCCTGTGTGTGACTAGCCTGATAAGCTCCTGCTCAGCATCAGTTCCAGTGTTCCTGAAGTTCTACCTGTTGCTTGAAAGACCACCTTTCTCCAGGATCCTAACATCAGGCCCTCATACCACTCCGCATTCGCGGGCTTCCTGTCTACTCTATCAGGGGCCCCGAATCGGATACGTAAGGGAGCCTACCTTCTGCCCAAGCGGACTCACCTGTCTGGTAAGTGTGGGACCTGACGGGGGCGTGTCCTGGCCGCTACCGAAGATGGCCACTCGGCTGTGAAGCTCCGCTAATACTCAGCTCTCTACAGCGGCACACAGCATCTCAGCCACCCGCAACTGTCCCGCTCACCATCCCATTCCATAGAGTCACGAATGGGCTATGACCCGCACTAAAAACAGTACTCCGGGACCGCACCGCCTCACGGATTTCTACATGCTGTCCACGGGCAGGCACTCGCAAGATGGCGCTGAGGAGAGTAACCGCTCACCTCCCCCACCTCCCGCACAATCAGAAGAAGGGTCGGAGAACCTCGCTGACATGGAGGAACCCCCTCCCCAGTCCTCTTCAGCCTCGCCAGCAGACAGGGGTAAAAGAGCCGCCGCAGATTCCCCTGCACACTCCCCTCACAAGCTCCCCTCAGCCAAAAAGCTTCACTGGGCTGACACCTCAGTCTCACAGGCAGAGCTGCAGACAGATCACACAGCTCACCTAGCAGCTTTCCCTACATCAGATGCTCCTGCCTCTGAGAACACTCTGAAAGCCATGCTTCTCTCCCTTCAAATAGGTCTGCAAAATGAGCTGCGTTCCTCCATATCCCACCTTACCACAAGAATTGATAATATAGATGTCCGCACTGAACACATGGAAAGTCAAATAACTGAAGTGGTCAAAGCGCATGATGAAATGGTCGGTGCGCATGAGGAGCAAGCTGAACAAATCCGCAAACAACAATTAAAAATGGCAGACCTCGAAGACCGCTCAAGACGAAATAATCTCAAGATAAGAGGGGTCCCCGAAACAATTAAACCAACAGATCTGCTTCCTTATCTACAAAAACTTTTTCTGAAGTTAATACCGGACCTGACCCCCAGAGATCTTCTCATGGATAGAGCACACAGGATCCCTAAACCTGTCCATCTCCCTGACACAGTCCCAAGGGATTTTCTGACAAGGATCCATTTCTACCACATCAAAGAACGACTTCTCCGTGTGGCTAGATCAGCTCGCACTCTCCCTCATCCCTATGCTGGAGTATCTCTCTATCAAGACCTGTCGGCTGCAACCTCCCAACGCAGAAAAGAATTTGCGCCGATCACGGCACTTTTGAGAGATCGTCATATCATCTATCGCTGGGGATTTCCCACGAAGCTATTAGTCACCCACCATGGCAAACTGAACATCATAACTACTCCAAAAGATGGCTACAAGCAACTGCAAAACTGGGGTCTTCCTCCACCTCTTCCGCCCGACCCGCATCGGAGAAGCACATCTCAGAAGACCTGAATTTAGATGACCTACATATGTTGAAACACCATTGAAATGATAGAGGAAAATTCCCCCGATTGGCTTTGTATGTCCCCGTTAACCACTTAACAGGCTGATTCATATCATTGTGTACCAATGAGAGCCTCAAGTATCGAGGAATTTGGAAGTAATTTCACCTTATTGTTTTATTTTACTTTTTTTTACTTATTTTGTACTCCGTCTCTCTCTTCAGAAGTTTTCAAGAGACTTCTAGTCGTGCTAATCTCACACACTCCCCACACGAAGTGTGCTACGCACACGGCTCTGTGCACACCCACCTGTTACAGCTATTTGTTCATTTATATATAGATATATATCTTTATATATATAATTTTTTTTTTTTTCTCTCTAATTGCTGATTGTTCTAAATAGTTTGTGCTATTGCACATCCTACTATTCTGTTCTTCTTATTGTAGATAGCACTGGTACAGGTATCACTCCTCCCTCCCCACCTACCCCTACCCCCAAGTACCTTAAAACTGTTGAAGTGATTCTCCTCCGCATCCACGTATCACCGCCTATAACTAACTAATATGTCATTATGTATCACCACCATCAATGCAAATGGCCTTAACTCCCCTTTTAAGCGTTCTAGACTATGGCAAGAAGCCTTAACCCAGAAAACAGACATATTGTGCGTGCAAGAGACACACTTTATGCATGGTAAAGCTCCCCCCTGTCTTCACCAATCGTACCCTCACACGTTCCATGCACACGCACCTAAAAAAATGCAGGGCGTGATGATCGCCATTTGGAACTCAATCTCCTTCCAACTACAACATCTTGATGCTGACCTGTCCGGAAGATATATTATCTTGGACGGCATCTTTGACAACACACCATTGGTGATTGTTAATACTTATGCTCCCAACACTCACCACAAAAAAATTTTCAAACAAATCATGAGCAAATTGTCCCACTATCCAAAAGAAAGAATAATCCTATGCGGAGATTTTAATGATGTAGCTGACCAAACAATCGACTCCTCCAGCCGCAGAGGAAATAGACCCACGGCCCTCTCTTCCCTCATGAATATGGAAGATTTATTTGACCTCTGGCATTGTCTACATGGCGCGGAGAGGGATTACACATTTTTCTCAGCAGCCCAAAAATCTTACTCTAGGATTGATCTCTTCCTGACACATAAAACCACTCTGCAATCTATACAGAAGGCTGAAATAGGCCTAATAACGTGGTCTGGCCACGCACCAGTAACCATTACCCTTGCGCTTAATGGGCATCGTACAAAACACACTTCTTGGCGCATGAACACGTCCCTTCTTTCCCAAACCAGGTGTCAGGAGGAGATCAAGCTGGAAATAGAAACCTACTTTGACTGCAATACTGGTTCTGTAACAAGTGACTCATTATTGTGGAATGCACATAAATCCTATATGAGGGGTGTTTTTATCGAACTCGGAGCCAGGGAGAAACGAACACGAACCGAGACAGTAAACAAATACATTGACCAGATTAGAAAACTAGAACACTCCAATAAATTATCACCCAATGCCGCGGATACTACCAGTCTCCGCCACCTCAGGGAGGAATTGCGTTCCTTTTTTCTAAATTCATATGACTATTATATTAAACGCTTACGAGCAACTTGGTATGCCTTTGGGAATAAACCTGGCTCTCTTCTGGCCAAACAAGTTAAACAAAAAGCAGCGGCTACAAAAATACCTTTTATGCAGTCAGCCACTGGGCAAAGAGTTGACAAACCTAAAGATATAGCAAACTGCTTTAGTCAATACTACGCTTCCTTGTACAACTTAAAACTCTCTTTCTCTACTCCTGAACCAGATCCTGCGCAAATTTCACAATTTCTTGATTCTCTAAACTTACCTTCCCTCAACTCAGAACAACTAGAACAGCTTAATGAGCCGTTCTCGGAATTAGAGGTGTTGAAAGCCATCCAATCACTTCCGCTCCACAAGGCCCCTGGACCAGATGGATACTGTAATGAATATTTTAAAACATTCGCACACCTTCTAGCACCCCATTTAACCAAGTCCTTTAACTATATAATGCACAACGGTGACATCCCTAAAGAGTTACTTGACGCGCTGATCATCACCATTCCGAAACCTGGTAAACCTCTTGATGAACCTGCCAATTACCACCCTATTTCCCTCCTTAACGCAGATTTAAAATTATATGCAAAAATTCTAGCCACTCGTATTTCCTCATATATTCCCAAGCTAATACACAAGGACCAGGTGGGCTTTGTCTCACACCGACAGGCTTCTGATGGTACCAGAAGATTTATAAATCTCATACAATGGGCAGAACATCACAAAACGCCTTCTCTGCTTCTATTCTTGGATGCAGAGAAGGCGTTTGACAGAGTACACTGGTCCTACCTTAAAGCAGCTCTCCAAAAATTTGGCTTTGCAGGAAATATATATTCAGCACTCTTAGCATTATACTCCTCACCCACAGCTAAAGTTTGGACCTCAGGCTTAACATCTGATCAGTTTGAGATTACCAATGGAACACGTCAGGGATGCCCCCTTTCCCCACTGATATTTGCCATCGTAATGGAACCCCTAGCGGAAGCCATTAGAATACACCCTCATATCTCAGGCATACAAGTTGGAGATAATACATACAAACTAGGTCTATATGCAGACGATGTTATTGTTGCCATGACAAACCCCCTCCAATCTCTACCGGTCCTGCATGACCTCCTAATGCTCTTTGGTCGTATATCCCTTTATAAAGTAAATTGCACTAAATCTTCCATACTTGAAATAGGCCTAGACCAAACCACAAAAAACTGTCTCTCACGGGTGTCGCCTTTCCCCTGGGCTCCATCTCACACCATTTCCTATTTAGGAATACAACTGACTACCCCTTCTAAAAACATCCTTCGAATAAACTATGAAGCCTTGCTCAGCAAAGTACAAAAAATCAGCTCCTCCCTACGCTCTACCAGAGCTTCCTGGGCTGGAAAAATTGCACTGACAAAAATGTTCCTAATGCCTCACGTATTATACTTTCTCCGCACGCTTCCTCTACCTATACTATCCACTCAATTGTCTACACTACAAAAAGTCCTTAATACTTTCATATGGGATAACAAACACCCCAGAATAAAAAATTCCACTATGTGCACAGCAACATCTAACACTCGGTGTACCAGATGTTAAAAAGTACTACAAAGCCACAATCCTTAGTCAAACTAAACACTGGTGGTCGCTATCGGAACGCCCATTATGGGTCCACATCGAAGAGTCTTCCCTAGAATTCCCCACCAGATCGCTTCGTGCTGCAATCTGGCTTCAATACAACCCACACCATTCCTTTCTTGACTCAGTAAATGCCACAATTAAAGTCTGGAAATCTTGTAGCCAACATGCCAGAGGACTCACATCGCAGACTCTGAAGTTCCTTCCTCTATCCTCTCTGGAACTTATATGTGCTGATTTATCCACTTCCACATGGTCGACTGCTGGAATATCAACTATATCAACTATGACTTATACGATAAGGGTATCTTGCGCACATTCCAAAACCTTCACTCGCAGTTCCAGATCCCCAACCGTGAGTTCTACAAATATCTCCGAATACGCCACGCTCTAAGAACGGTCACGTGGTCAGACAGCACCCTCACAACTGACATTCTCAGATCTTTTGAAAACACCTCACACCCCTATAAAGGGATCTCATACGTTTACAAAGCGCTCAATTTCGAACAAAGCTACACCAAACTACCCTCAATGGCCAAATGGGAGCAAATCCTCAACTTCTCTTCTGATCTCAATACTTGGCACTACGCTGCAAAAGCCCCACTTAAATTCTCCAGATGCCTAACTCACTGGGAAACTGCACAGAAACTCCTATACCATTGGTACCTCACACCAACCAAACTAGCCCGTATCTATCTCACACACTCAGCCACCTGTTGGAAAGGGTGTGGTGCTTTGGGATCCATTATTCACATCTGGTGGTCCTGCCCTTTGATTCTCCCTTTTTGGAGCACAGTACAAGCCCTTATTGAAAAAATCACTGGATTCAACAACACGCTCTCTCCGCAACAAGCCTTACTAGGGCTAGATCTTATGGCGTGGCCCACTTCATGTCACTCCATTGTTACGCATATCTTCATTGCAGCACGACTGTTGATAGCACGTAACTGGAAAAGCAATGTTCTTCCTTCTAGTCAGCAACTACACGACACGCTTGATCAAAACTTTCAGTTGGAATTTATGTATGCAAAAGCACACCTCTCAGTTTCTAAAATGTTAAAACTTTGGGCCCCTTGGTCCAACTACTCTACAAACATTATCACCCCCTAACAGTACTAACTTAGATTACCTGCTGTACTATCTTTATACTGTGACTGTAAACATTATATTTCCTGTTCTCTTCACTCTGCCATCAATTCAAATTAACGGTCATTCTACTAAACTCCCTTGTGTCCCCCCCCCCCCCCCCCTTCTACTATTGATACCTCACACATGAAACATCATTACTTACCTATTACTTGTTTTAAGTTCATGATTGATTTATCCTGTATTGAGTCTCAAATTTCTAAAAACTCATTGCTGTAATCCAATTGTTATATTAATTTTGTAATCTGAATTTCTTTGAATAAAATTTGAAGTTATAAAGTGTGGGACCTGACATAAGCGTTGTAACATTGTAATTTCTTTTAATAGCTTTATGTTAGTTTTCCTAATTCTGCTGTGTAGTATATTCCTATTTTCTTGGGAAATAAATGTAACAATGTTTAGGAAGCAGATGTATTTGTTAAATCATTGTGCTTATCAGACTCCAGACTCTTATAGATTAGCAATTATAGGGACTAGACAAATTGATACATATATGCAATAGTTATATAGGATATAATAGATTGTATAATATTGCATCGGTTACTTCACTCCTCACAATTAGTCCGATTACCGTCCCCAGCTCGAAAAGAATTAGTGACACCAATCGCAATGGAAGAAGTGTCCATAGTAAGGAAGACGATAAAACATGGAAAAGCACCCGGTCCAGATAGCTTCTCCATACAGTATTTCAAAAGCTTTTTTTCATTATTAGGCCCACATATGGTAAAAACATTCAATGCACTAGGACAAACAACGGACCCTCCACCTGACGCATTAAGAGCACACATTGCGGTAATCCCGAAAGAAGGGAAGGATCAGTCGGTGTGCAGTAACTACCGACCGATATCATTACTGAATGTGGGATTTGAAAATATTTACAAAGACACTGGCATCCTGTTTACAATCCCAGCTTTCTCAGTTGGTACATTTGGACCAAGTGGGGTTTATCCCTCCACGGGAGGCAAGAGATAGCACTATTAAAGTATTGAATCTGGTCCATTATGCAAATCAATGGAAGATGCCGAGTGTCTTGGTGAATACAGATGCGGAAAAGGCTTTTGATAGGGTCAATTGAACATTTATGTTAGGAGTGCTAAAATACATGGGCCTGGGGGATCGAATGTTACATTGGGTAGCCAAGCTATACTCAACACCACAGGCCTTGGTTAAGGCTAACGGAGTACACTCAGAAAATTTCCTAATTACAAATGGGACCCGCTAGGGATGCCCCCTTTCGCCTCTTTTGTTTGCCCTGACGTTGGAGCCTTTGTTAAATAGAATGCGACAGAATCCCGATATTACGGTTATATGTCTGGGAGAGCAGAAGTATAAAGTCTCTGCTTATGCGGATGACTTACTTTTTTCTCTCACCAGTCCACACATATCATTACCAAACCTTATGAAGGAAGTGGAACGATACAGAGTTCTGTCAAATTTTATAATAAATTATAGCAAATCGGAGGGGGTGGCACTGGCGGGCCCCATGCAAATTAGTTTAGAGAACAATTTCAAGTTCAGGTGGACAACAATTGCATTAAATACTTGGGAATACAGATCCCCCCAAAGTTAACAGATACTTATGCCTTGAACTTTCCACCATTACTCAGGGTAGTTAGAATATTATTAGATAGATGGAATACACACTCTTGGTTCGGGAGATGCAATATCCTAAAAATGAATATAGTGCCAAAATTCCTGGATCTTTTCCAGTCATTACCTATTTTTATCCCCATGGCCTACTTCAGTCAAATTCGAGCCGAGCTCACAAAATTTATTTGGGCGAGTAGATGCCCAAGGATCAATAGAAGCTTGTTGACACAGCCTAAAAAGGTAGGAGGAATAGCGGCACCAGACCTATATAAATATTATCAGGCCGCCCAGTTGGGTAGATTAAATGACTGGTGTAGACATAGAGACTACAAACTGTGGATCACCATCGAACAACAAGTAAGCCCAGTTCCTTTAAATAGAGCTATTTAGAGTTATGCAGCCTTACCCTCCATGTTAAAAACACATCCCACGATAGGTCCTACACTCCGTATAGGCTCTAGGGCAATCCAGAACCTCAAATTTTCCACTCCAAATACACCTCTGTTTCCCATTTTGGGAAACCCAGATTTTTCTCCTGGCCTGGAGCCAGGAGTCTTTGGGAAATTGAGAGAGAAAGGATGTTTCCAAGCCTTGCATTTCTGGATGCCTAACAAATGGCCAACGATAGAACTCCTGGTGCAAAAGGGAGGACAGTATGAAATACCTTTCTGGCAGGCACGACAAATACAACATTTTTTGGACATTGGGACCTACGGATAGTTACGGATGACCACGTACAAAATTTGAGACATATTGTGTGGAGAGGGAGCCTTTCCCCCATATTGTCTCTAATGCCTCGTACACACGAGCAGACTTTTCTACCGGACTGGTTGTTGTAATATGTTGTAATGTTCACCGATTTATGTGGGACATTATTATATGTATATACACATACAGTCAATATTAACCAGGCCAGAATTGAGTTGACGATGGTCTATTTGTCCAAACCAACTCAATTTTAATATAACATCTGAAAACCCTTTGATGTGCTAGTCTCATGCAAGTCTACCTAGGGGTGTGAGGTATGGGCTGATTGAACATTTCAAAGGGTACATTGTTTAAAGGACCATAGAAGAAATATTTATTGATGGTAATTAGACTTGAGGGGGTAACAATGGGATCAAGGAGTGTTTTGGGTTAGCCTAGCGGAGGCTCCCTCCTGTGGGGCTAATTTATCAGGGGGGCTTGTTGATATGCAGGAATGTAGGTATTCCAAGGGCTCAAAAGGGTGTTCAGGTGGTATCTGTTAATATAATTACACATATCTAAAGGGGACTTGTTGATGTTGATATGCGGGAGTGCAAATTGGGGTGGTTCATGGCTGTTCACGGCTGGGGGTTGTTGTCTGTTTGAAAGACTAAAGCTAATCAAAGTCCTAAATTGAAACGGCCAATCAAATTGCTCAGCCATTCAATGCCTGGTGAATATAACACGGCATTCAGTCTATAGTTTAAGTATCGTCTGTCTGTGTATGGAGACACAGACCTAAGAACATGGGACTTTGAATTATATTTCCTCTGTCGGATTTCTTTGTCATCTGTGAACTTTGGACTTTGTTCTGTGTTGAAAGTCAATAAAGTGCATCTCTCTGGAAGAATTGGGTTGCTGCGGAAGAGTACTTACTAATTAATTATCATACCCACGATACCACTATACTACCACCCAACATATAATATACCCGATCACTACATTGGTGCCGTGACCCGGATCACAGGTGAGTGTGTGAATCTCACCGATGGACTGCTAACAATTGGAGAGGAAGACATTCGAGCCAATATCCAGATGAATCAAGTATCTATGGACATTGAGCAAACTGATCTTGGCAATTGGGACTCTATGATTTCTCCTTTATTTAAGAAAATACCACCACTTACAGTTGATTAGGATACATTATTTAAGAGGGATAGTAGGAAAATTATAGAATTACAAGAACTGGTAAAGGAAAACCTCATTAGTTCTAATAAAATTGCTAAAGAATTTCAGGAGCCTTGGTGGAGCATACCCAATAACACTTTTACTCACCCGCTATTGAGAACTCTGTCCATAATTTTTGTGTTTATTCAATTTATATTAATATGTTTTTTGTTTGGTTTATATTGTTGTGGTAGAAGACAACTAAGAACAATCCAGAGGAAGAAGGAAAGCATAGAGATGGCTTCAATCTTAAGAGCCAGGGATGTCTGAGCAGTTTGGTTGTGAATCGATTCTGATTCGAACCGATCCAAGTGGGGGTATATGTTGTAATATGTTGTAATGTTCACCGATTTATGTGGGACATTATTATATGTATATACACATACAGTCAATATTAACCAGGCCAGAATTGAGTTGATGATGGTCTATTTGTCCATACCAACTCAATTTTAACATAACAGCTGAAAACCCTTTGATGTGGCAGTCTCATGCAAGTCTACCTAGGGGTGTGAGGTATGGGCTGTTAACCTAATTGAACATTTCAAAGGGTACATTGTTTAAAGGACCATAGAAGAAATATTTATTGATGGTAATTAGACTTGAGGGGGTAACAATGGGATCAAGGAGTGTTTTGGGTTGGCCTAGCGGAGGCTCCCTCCTGTGGGGCTAATTTATCAGGGGGGCTTGTTGATATGCAGGAATGTAGGTATTCCAAGGGCTCAAAAGGGTGTTCAGGTGGTATCTGTTAATATAATTACACATATCTAAAGGGGACTTGTTGATGTTGATATGCGGGAGTGCAAATTGGGGTGGTTCACGGCTGTTCACGGCTGGGGGTTGTTGTCTGTTTGAAAGACTAAAGCTAATCAAAGTCCTAAATTGAAACGGCCAATCAAATTGCTCAGCCATTCAATGCCTGGTGAATATAACACGGCATTCAGTCTACAGTTTAAGTATCGTCTGTCTGTGTATGGAGACACAGACCTAAGAACATGGGACTTTGAATTATATTTCCTCTGTCGGATTTCTTTGTCATCTGTGGACTTTGGACTTTGTTCTGTGTTGGAAGTCAATAAAGTGCATCTCTCTGGAAGAATTGGGTTGCTGCGGAAGAGTACTTACTAATTAATTATCATACCCACGATACCACTATACTACCACCCAACATATAATATACCCGATCACTACACTGGTCCGACGGTCTATCCGTCAGACTTTCGTCGGACTTTCGGACTTGCCTACACATGATCACACCGAAGTCCGACGGATTTGTACGTGATGACGTACGACCAGACTAAAATAAGGAAGTTGATAGCCAGTAGCCAATAGCTGCCTTAACATCGGTTTTCATCCGTCGGACTAGCATACAGACGACTTTTCGATAGGAACTGGGTCCGGCGGAGTTCTAACATAAAGATTTCTAAAGTCCGTCAGATTTTCAACCGAAAAAGTCCGCTGCAGGTCCGATGAAGCCCACACACGGTCGAATTGTCCGCCAGACTCGGTCCAACGGACCAGTTCGGTCAAAAAGTCCGCTCGTGTGTACGCAGCATTAGATACTCGTTGACAGCACCTCCAGAGGACTTCATATTGACAAGTCTGGGTAAGTGGGAGAGAGACCTGGATCAAATTTTTACACCAGAACAACGTCAGAAAATAATACATACATAATACATACATAATACATACATATCTGACATTAAAATCATCTAGGTGTTCTAAGATACAGGACTTGAATTAACAAATTATCAACACGTCGGTACTATACTCTGTCAACATTGAATAAATTCTTCCCAGATGCATCAGATGGTTGCTGGAGAAGCTGTCAAGAACGAGGCACTATATTGCATATTTTTTGGTCGTGTCCAGTAATTAGACAGTTCTGGCAAGAAGTACAGAGAATCACTCAATTATTCACTGAATATCAGATCCCAGAGGACCCAGCATTCTTCTTATTACAATGCTCACAAATCCCAATTAAGAGATATAAGAATTCGGTTGTAAGCCACTTGGTGAATGCAGCAAAAAGCTGCATTCCCATGTGTTGAAAGGAGCCACGAGCACCCCAGATCTCTATGTAGCTTAATAAAGTTAGAAGTATCGGGATAATGGAAAATTTGATACCTATGACCCCGGATAGAATGGAACGTACTTCCCAAATATGGGCTCCCTGGGAGGTATTCCTACAAAACAGGGGAGGAGGGGAAGAGGCTGATTGGAGGCTGATACATATACCAGAAATCGGGACGCTTCCACCAGATGTGCTGCTTTCCTTAACTCGGAGGACCTCATTACAGTGGTTCCAGCCTCAAGGAGACACCTTCGGAGATCCTGGACCCCTACTACCATCCGTGAGAACCTTCCATCTGGTTCCCTAAGCCTATTTGATTCGGTGTCATTGGCATTCAAATCCACCCGCTCTGGTAAGAGTATTTTCACCTTCTTTACTACAAGAGTTATCATTAGATGAACCGTATGCCAGAAGATTTCTTCAGTCTTATTGGATTTGCTATCCATCTTATTGTTTGGACTTTATCACTTTCTCTATACACACACAATGAACTGGATCATACCTTTTTATCACTGAACTTTGTTAGTTCACATATATGTGTTTTTTGTTAGCGCTGCATTTTTTTCACATTATCGTATTTGAATTTTAGTCACATTCTAGTGTAGCTGCTTGCTATTTTATTTTATTTTGTTTTATTGGATCAGCGCAGTTATACCTTTACATTTGAATGGAGAGGAGCAAGGAGAGTAAGATACGTAGGAGGGGTAAAATGGGTGGTTACAGTCAAATGACGCCGAACCTCTCTGGACGGGGAGGCTACTAGGGGTCGAGGTAGGTGGTTGGGTTTTTTTTTTTTTTTTTTAGTGGCCCGCTAGGGTTTTAGGCCACAGAATAAGAGGTGGTAAAGGGGAATTGTTTTAGTTCTATATGTATAATAATATAAAAATAACAGGAATGCAGGGTCTGGATTTGAAAAATGTGTTTTCGTTTTGAATTATGTTCGCAAATGAATAATTGAGGAAGTGGTATGCTATTTGTAGATTTATCTCTGTATTCCTGTAAAGAAATAAAGAATTTAAAAAAAAAAAAAAAAAAAAAGAAAAGAAAGAAAAGGTCGTGCATTGTTGTAAAATGTGTGGGTTATGACCTGGGGGTAAGGTAGGTCTCTCTTTGACATGTAAACAGCGACACTTGATCTAATCAGCCACATTCCTATGTTAAAAATGGCATGCCATCTACATTCTCTTGAACTGAAGACTGTTATGACATTAACACCTGACTGACATTTAGTGGGCAGGAAGTGGGCACCAAACGAGTTAAAAAGTTAAGTCAGCCTTGGCCAATTAGGACAGCCCTGGGGTTTTGGCATCATATTACTTTTTTCAATTTCCGATCATTCGGCCTACTTTACCGTTTGCTCCCACCCCCTTATCTATAAAGTCAGCTGTAGGTGAAGATTTCTGAATTTTTGGTCTGATAAGGTATTCAGCTCATATTCTGGATCCGATATACCAGCACAAATGAAGCTACTCTTTTTCATTGCATTGGCTGTTCTTGTCGAGTATGTAGGTAAGTTGCTGTAGATTGCAATTAATAAGTCAATACTAAATACTTCCTAAACTACTACTGTATTTTTGAATATCACAGCTTGACCTTCGGTATTTGTACAGATGATTTAGTTACAGTATATTCATACAGAATCATTTTAATATTTAATATAAACGTATGTATTGCCAGCTTTGCTGAAATTGAAGAATGTATTGAATTTCACCCTATTAAAGCACCACTAAAGCTATAGAACCTAGAGCTAACTGGCACTCTTCCTGTGCCTATGATTCAATTCAGTAGTTACAGCAGTGGGTTTCTTCTTTATGTAAATTGGGTGCAGGAACTGGATGCAATAGGGGACATCCTAAAAAATGTAATGTGAAAATGGCTTAGCGTAGCTTAACGTGTAATAAAGTGCCTAAACCTTGATCAATTGTCTTTGCACAACCTAAGTTCTGAACTTCCCAAACCTGTCCTAGAAGTTTCAGTGATTTGGGTCTCCCCACAAAAAAATGAGGGACATTAAGCTAGAAGACTACCTATGTCATCATATTCTAAAAATGTCAGCTTGTTTGGTAAATCATACCAAAAGTTATTCACATTAAAAAAAAAATTTAGAATCCTAAAACATTTATGTAAACAGCTTAACGTAAAAAGTGCTTAATGTACCATAATGTGCCTAAACCTCAATCAATTGTCTTGAAACTTTGTACAACCTAAGTTCTCAAATTCCAAAACCCATCCTAAAAGTTTCATGGATTTTGGTCTCCCACAAGGAAAACTAGAGACATTAAGCTTGTTTTTTGGCTAAACGTACAAAAAAGCTTAGATGTTAACCAATTCCCCCAAACTTCACACAATACAAGACTCTGTCCATACCAACATATTCATTTGGTAAATCATACCAAAAGCTATTCACATTAAGCTATATTTTACAATCCTAAAACATTTAATGTGAACAGCTTAATGTGCCTAAACCTCAATTGCTTTGAAACTGTTCATAACTTCCCAAACCTATCCTAGAAGTTTTGTGGATTTTGGTCTCCCACAAGATACAGTTTTGTGTAAAAAAATTATAAAATGTTTGTCATTTTCCAGAAACTTGTGGCAAAACATAAAATATTCCATGGGCTCAACATGCCTCTCAGCAAAAAGCTTGGGGTGTTTACTTTCCAAAAAAGGGTCATTTGTGTGTGTGTGTGTGTGTGTGGGGGGGGGGGGGGTGTTGTGCTATCTTGGCATTTCAGGGCCTCTGAAACTGTGATAGGTATTGAGGAAGTTAAATAAGCAATTTACGCCCTTTGAAAGCCTAAAGGCAGTGATTGGTTTTTGGCACCCGTATGCAGCTAGGCTCCCAAAAAGTATCACACATGTGGTATCCCTGTACTCAGGAGAAGCAGCAGAATGTATTTCAGGGTGTAATTTCACAGATACCCATGGCATGTGTGAGCAATATATCATTTAATTGACAACTTTGTGTAAAAAGAATGTATTTTTTTGTGTCATTTTTCAAACACTTGTGACACTTGTGAAAAAGAATATATTATTGGGCTCATCATGCCTCTCAGAAAATTCTTTGAGATGTCTACTTTCCAAAAAGGGGATATTTGGGGGTGTTTTGTACTGCCCTGACATTTTTGAACCTCAAGAATTGAGATAGGCAGTCAGAAAGTAAAAGTTGTGTAAATTCCACTATATATACCTTGTAGAAGCTTTCATTTTTGGCGCAAAATCAATCAATATACACTTACTGGGATTTTTTTTACCAAAGACATGCAGCTAAATATATTTTGGCCTAAACGTATGACAAAATTTGAGTTTCTTGGATTTTTTTTTATAACAAAAAGTAGAAAATATTGTTTTTTGTTTTTCAAAATCCTAATGATAATCAAATACCACCAAAGAAAGCTCTATTCGTGGGAAAAAAAGGACAAATTTCGTTTGGGTACAGCATTGCATGACTGCGCAATTACCAGTTAAATTAGTGCAGTGCCAAATTGCAAGAAATGCTCTAGTCAGGAAGGGGGTAAAACATTCTGCAGGTCAAGTGGTTAATGTAAAAAAAAAAAAAAAAAAAGCCTAATGTACCATAAAGTGCCTAAACATCAATCAATTACCTTGAAACTTTGCATAGCCTAGGTTTTCAACTTCCCAGATCTACCCTAAAAGTTTCATAGATTTTGGTCTCCCATAAGGCAAATTAATAACAATAAGCTTGTTTTTTGGGAAACGTAATGTGGCTTAATGTACAAAAAAGTGCTTAAATGTTAACCAATTTCCCCCAAACTTGGAACAATACAAGACTGTCTATGCCAACATTTTCTGAAAATTTCAGATCATTTAGTAAATCATACCAAAAGTTATTCTCATTAAGCTATATTTTACAATATATTTATATTTATAAAATATTTATTGCGAACAGAGTAATATATAGATTTGGTCAGCATTACATTATTAGATTTAATATTTTCCTGATATGATGTGGTAAATGAGAGTTCTTACCCAGAAGTGAAAGCTTCAATACAACAGAAATTTATTGGTACATATGAAGGTCTAACAAAAAACTATCTATCTAGTTACATAAAACATTGAGCTCTAAAATATTACATAAGACACACATTTAGATATATATTACATAATTACAATCTAACCATGAGTGAGGGCCCCATTCTGGTAACTGGTGTTCCAAAGATTTCTCTCTCTACTCCATCTAGTCTGTATATTATAGGCCCCTGCCTCATTGGTTTGCATAGAATGGCTCTGATTGGTGGGCATCTCTATCAAATCTTACTCATCCTTTTTAAGAGTGGCCAATCTTCGCATAAACAACCTTGCTGGAGGTAAATGTCTTTTTTTGCATGTGTGCGCTGTAATATTTTCTTCTACTGTACGGTCTTATGGCTGCACCATCTTTAATGCATCTTTTAGGGTGTGCCCCCCAAATATCTTGTTTGTCTATTGTATGGATTTTGACCAAATCCTTTTGGATGAGGAGCACCCCACTCCCTCATTAAATACCTCTCATCAGTGTCCACTTGTGTCATGGGTGGAGACCTCAAAGATTCTCCCATTTAGAAGAGTGTATTGCTCTCATGGTTCAGAGAAGCAGGATCTCCCAATCTATGGATAGTGTAGGACCCACTAATCATGGGGTACTTTGTCACAGTAAGTGGGCTTAGCACCATATAGCACCATATAGCAATATGGTGTAACCAAATCCCCATATTTTCTGATAATGTTTTTTTGAAATGTTTAGGTGTTTTAAACTAGCCTTGCTGGAGGTAAATGTCTTTTTTGCATGTGTGCGCTGTAATATTTTCTTCCAATCTTTGCATAAGTCAGCCCCTATTTGAGGGGATTTGAAGTGATTATTTGTGGAACAAAGAGGTTTGGGTCCCATGCTTAACCACTTAACAACGGGCCCATAGCCGAATGATGGCTGCAGGGCGGTTGCTTAACTCTGGGAGGGCGTACTATGACGTCCTCCTAGAATTCCCCTCTCGTGTGCCCCCTGGGGTGCGCACCCGAACACATCCATCACGGATCCCGGTAATGGATGTGCTGATCGCGGCCGTTTACCATGTGATCGCTCCATCAAATGACGGAGCGATCACATGTAAACAAACCGGCGTCATCTCATGACGCCGGTTCCTCTCCTCCCCTCTGTGTACCGATCGATACACTGTGAGCGGAGAGGGGGATGGATGGCTGCAGCGCTGTAGCCTGGATGTGTAGTGCCCACAGCACTGCTCAGTGACATCCAGCCATCCATCCATGCTCAGCCATCCCTAATGCTCTGCAATGCCCCAGAATACTGTGCAATACTCTGCAATACCCCCACATTACTATGCAATACCCCCACAATACCCCGCAATACTCTGCAATACCCCGCAGTACCCCACAATACTGTGCAATACCCCGCAGTACTCTGCAATACCCCACAATACTGTGCAATACCGTGCAATACCCCGCAATACCGTACAATACCCCGCAATACCGTGCAATACCCCGCAATACCGTGCAATACCCTGCAATACCCCGCAATACCCTGCAATACCCCGCAGTACTCTGCCATACCCAGCCATACTCTGCAATACTCGGTGATACCCAGCCATACCCTGCCATAACCAGCCTTGCTCAGCCATGCTCAGCCATACTCAGCCATTCTCAGCCATACTCAGCCATACTCAGGTCATACTCAGCCATACTCAGCCATACCCCGCAATACCCTGCCATAGCCTGCAATACCCCGCCATAGCCTGCAATACTCAGCCATACCCCGTCATACCCTGCAATACCCCGCCATACCCTGCTATACTCAGCCATACCCTGCCATACTCTGCCATACCCTGCCATACTCAGCCATACCCTGCCATGCTGAGCCATACCCTGCCATGCTGAGCCATACTCAGCCATGCTCGGCCATGCTCTGCCATGCTCAGCCATACTCGGCTTTACTCGACCTCTGTATGTGGCCAGGCTGTGGAAGTCTCACACATGTGGTATCGCCGTACTCCGGAGGAGTAGGAGAATCTATTTTGGGGTGTCATTTTTGGTATGTACATGCTATGTGTTAGAAATATTGTATAAATGGACAACTTTGTGTTAAAAGAAAAAAAATGTGTTTTAACCATTTCCCGCCCGCCGGCTGTCATACAACGTCCTTGACTTTGTGCGGGGATATCTGAATAATGGGTGCAGCTACAGGCATCATTCAGATATCAGCTTTTTCAGCCGGCGATTCCCTACACCATAAGAATGATCATAGCGGCTGTTCCACTGCTTGATCATTCTTATGGGTGGCGAGAGGGGATGTCCCCCCTCCCGCCGCCCTCCGGTGCTTCTACAGACTCACTGCTACGATCGTAGTCAGGATCTTTTTTTTTTTTATTTCAGGCTTCCCAGCCTAGAGGTGAGATGTGGGGTCTTATTGACCCCATATCTCACTGTAAAGAGGACCTGTCATGCAATATTCCTATTACAAGGGATGTTTACATTCCTTGTAATAGGAATAAAAGTGGTCCAAAAATTAGTTTTGGAGAAAAAAGCATCAAACTAAAATAAATAAAGTAAAATGAACAATAAAAATTTTTTTTTTAAAGCGCCCCTGTCCCTGTATGCTCGCATGCAGAAGCGAACGCATATGTATGTAAGTCCCGCCCACATATGAAAAAGGTGTTCAAACCACACATGTGAGGTATCGCTGCGATCGGTAGAGCAAGAGCAATAATTTTGCCCCTAGACCTCCTCTGTAACTCAAAACATGTAACCAGTAAAAAGTTTTAAAGCGTCGCCTATGGGGATTTTTGAGTAGCGAAGTTTGGTGCCATTCCACAAGCGCGTGCAATTTTGAAAGGTGACATGTTGGGTATCTATTTACTCGGCGTAACTTCATCTTTCACATTATGCAAAAACATTGGGCTAACTTTACTGTTTTGGTTTTTTTTAAAGCACAAAACTGTTTTTTTTTTCCAAAAAAAAACGCGTTAAAAAAATTGCTGCGCAAATACCGTGCGAGATAAAAATTTGCAATGACCACCATTGTATTCTCTAGGGTCTTTGCTTAAAAACATATATAATGTTTTGGGGTTCTATCTAATGTTCTAGCTAATAAATGATGATTTTTACATGTAGGAGAGAAATGTCAGAATTGGCCTGGGCACTCCAGAACGCCTGAAGGTGCTCCCTGCAAGTAGGGCCTCTGTATGTGGCCACGCTGTGTAAAAGTCTCACACATGTGGTATCGCCATACTCGGGAGTAATAGCAGAATGTGTTTTGGGGTGTAATTTGTGGTATGCATATGCTGTGTGTGAGAAATAACCTGCTAATATGACAAATTTGTGAAAAAAAAAACAAAAAAAACCTTGATTTTGCAAAGAATTGTGGGAAAAAATGACAACTTCAAAAAACTCACCATGCATCTTTCTAAATACCTTGGAATGTCTTCTTTCCAAAAAGGGGTCATTTGGGGGGTATTTGTACTTTTCTGGCATGTTAGGGTCTCAAGAATTTAGATAGGCCGTCAGTACTTCAGGTGTGATCAGATATTGGCACCATAGCCTTTGGATTCTATAACTTTCACAAAGACCAAATAATATCCACCAATTTGGGTTATTTCTACCAAAGATATGTAGTGGTATAAATTTTGGCCAAAATATATGAAGAAAAATTACTAATTTGCAAAATTTTATAACAGAAAAGAAAGCTCTATTTGTGTGGAAAAAAAGGACAAAAAATTCATATAGATACAGTGTTGCATGACTGAGTAATTGTCATTCAAAATGTGAGAGCACCAAAAGCTGAAAATTGGTCTGGTTATTAAGGGGGTTTAAGTGCCCAGTGGTCAAGTGGTTAAATAAACAAACTCAGGCACCGAAGTGTCTGTGAAAATCCTTCTCACATACAGTAGTAGTAATTAGCATTGGCGTAGCGTGAAGGGTTGCAGGAGTTGCCATAGCGATCCCGTATTTAGCTTCAGGGGGCCCGTGGCTCCCTGCTCTCATTGTACACGCTGTTTTTTTCAAACACAAAATCCTGGAAACAGAATCCAGGTCTGATCCGCCTTGTGTCTCCCTGGGCCCCAGCTGAGCTCTGTAATCTAGGCCAGAGCTTCTAGTTTGCCTTCTTCCTAGACCCCCCAGGCCACACCCCTCCCCTGCTCTCGTTGGCTGGAAGTGAAAAGTTAATTAGCAGCCCGGGAAAGGAGCTTCTGTAACCCAGGTAAGAGACACGCTGCTGTGCAGGAGAGTTCTCTCATGTGGGCACAGATTAGAGCAGGCACACTGGCACTGCATCTGGCCTGCCAGCACAGACACAACACAGACAGTCAGAAAAGTTTTATAATGTAAACGATCCTAACACCTCCTGAGCGGACCCCTCCCCCCACCAACCTGAAATGCGGTCTGTTGTTGAGAAGGACTCTGATGTGAAATCTGGGCTCTGATGTGATGGAGGGGGCTCTGATGTGATGGAGGGGGCTCTGATGTGATGGAGGGGGCTCCGATGTGATAATGGGGGCACCGATGTGATAATGGGGGCTCCGATGTGATAATGGGGGCTCTGATGTATTGATGGAGGGGGCTCTGATGTGATGGAGGGGGCTCTGATGTGATGGAGGGGGCACTGATGTGATGGAGGGGGCACTGATGTGATGGAGGGGGCACGGATGTGATAATGGGGGCTCTGTCCATTGCTCTACTGACTGACAATATCCACTAAGGTGGGCTAAGTTTACAATGCTCCCAAACCGCATCTGCCCATTGTATTGAATGGGCAGTGCTTTGGATGCGCCACAACACAGGCATTTTTAACCCCTTCCTGGGGATTAAAAATGCCCTGCTAGCGGCCGAAAAGCGCCGCTAATACAGCAGTAAAGCGCTGCTAAAACAAGTGGCGCTTTACAGCTAACGCGGAGCAGCCCCAGTGTGAAAGTAGCCTAAGTTTTCCCTAATATTAAGTTTGGCTTGCTCGTTAATTTCTTAAATAAGGATGCTGAACCCCTGGAGATCTTTGATAATTTTCATATTATTCAGGTAGGTCTCCACACCTCAGAGGTTGTCTGCTCCGGATTACACCATGTCAGTGGGGAAAAGTGCTTGCTGTGTCATCTTGTGTAGGTAATTCAGTAAATGCAGGGGCTCGCCAAGGCCCATCCTGGGCACTCTGAGTGTCCAGTTTACCTAGACAGAGTGACGGGGCAAGCATGCTGTAAAAGCAGCAGATGGTAATGGGGGACCCAGGTCAGCTTTTGCATCGGGGCCCACAAGCTTCAAGCTACACCTCTGGTAATTAGAATATTCCCCCTAGCAACTTAACCCATCCCCACCTGTAACACAGGGTCTTATGGGAAGATATATTACACACCCACATTGATACAATTGTAATGAAATATATTCATAATTACAATATTATTTACAACTGTTAACGGAGATTTCACATAAAACTAGGCCACACATAAAATAATGGTTTATGTGTAATCTCCTTTAATTTCTGGAGCTTTTGTCATTGCTTTCTGAAATAAAAACTTTTTGAAAAGACTCTAACTACTTAAGGACCGGAAGGATTTGCCCCCTTAATGACCAGGCCATTTTTTGCGATAAGGCACTGCATCGCTTTAACTGACAATTGCGCAGTCGTCCGATGCTGTACTCAGACAAAATTGATGTCCTTTTTTTCCCCACAAGTAGAGCTTTCTTTTGGTGGTATTTGATCACCTCTGCGGTTTTATTTTTTTGCGCTATAAACAAATATTGTTTCTACATATTTTTTTTTTTAGTGGCCCGCTAGGGTTTTAGGCCACAGAGTAAGAGGTGGTAAAGGGTTGTTTTTGTTCTATATGTATAATAATATAAAAATAACAGGAATGCAGAGTCTGGATTTGAAAAATGTGTTTTAATTTTGAATTATGTTCGCAAATGAATAATTGAGGAAGTGGTATGCTATTTGTAGATTTATCTCTGTATTCATGTAAAGAAATAAAGAATTAAAAAAAAAAAAAGAAAAGAAAGAAAAGGTTGTACATTGTTGTAAAATGTGTGGGTTATGACCTGGGGGTAAGGTAGGTCTCTCTTTGACATGTAAAAAGCGACACTTGATCTGATCAGCCACATTCCTATGTTAAAAATGGCATGCCATCTACATTCTCTTGAACTGAAGACTGTTATTACATTAAGACTTGACTGACATTTAGTGGGCAGGAAGTGGGCACCAAACGAGTTAAAAAGGTAAGTCAGCACTGGCCAATTAGGACAGCCCTGGGGTTTTGGCATCATATTACTTTTTTCAATTTCCGATCATTCAGCCTACTTTACCATTTGCTCCCACCCCCTTATCTATAAAGTCAGCTGTAGGTGAAGATTTCTGAATTTTTGGTCTGATAAGGTATTCAGCTCATATTCAGGATCAGATATACCAGCACAAATGAAGCTACTATTTTTCACTGCATTGGCTGTTCTAGTCGAGTATGCAGGTAAGTTGCTGTAGATTGCAATTAACAAGTCAATACTAAATACTTCCTAAACTACTACTGTATTTTTGAATATCGCAGCTTGACCTTCGGTATTTGTACAGATGATTTCGTTACAGTATATTCATACAGAATCATTTTAATATTTAATATAAACTTATGTATTGCCAGCTTTGCTGAAATTGAAGAATGTATTGAATTTCACCCTATTAAAGCACCACTAAAGCTATAGAACCTAGAGCAAACTGGCACTCTTCCTGTGCCTATCATTCAATTCATTAGTTACAGCAGAGGGTTTCTTCTTTATGTAAATTGGGTGCAAGAACTGGATGCAATAGGGGACATCCTAAAAAATGTAACGTGAAAATGGCTTAGCGTAGCTTAATGTGTAATAAAGTGCCTAAACCTTGATCAATTGTCTTTGCACAACCTAAGTTCTGAACTTCCCAAACCTGTCCTAGAAGTTTCATTGATTTTGGTCTCCCACAAAAAAAAAATGAGGGACATTAAGCTAGAAGACTACCCATGTCAACATATTCTGAAAATTTCAGCTCATTTGGTAAATCATACCAAAAGTTATTCACGTTAAAAAAAAAAAAAAAAAAAATTAGAATCCTAAAACATTTATGTAAACAGCTTAACGTAAAAAGTGCTTAATGTACCATAATGTGCCTAAACCTCAATCAATTGTCTTGAAACTTTGCACAACCTAAGTTCTCAAATTCCAAAACCCATCCTAAAAGTTTCATGGATTTTGGTGTCCCACAAGGCAAACTAGAGACATTAAGCTTGTTTTTTGGCTAAACGTACAAAAAAGCTGTCCATACCAACATATTCATTTGGTAAATCATACCAAAAGTTATTCACATTAAGCTATATTTTACAATCCTAAAACATTTAATGTGAACAGCTTAATGTGCCTAAACCTCAATTGCTTTGAAACTGTTCGCAACTTCCCAAACCTATCCTAGAAGTTTCATGGATTTTGGTCTCCCACAAGATACAGTTTTGTGTAAAAAAATTTATAAAACGTTTTGTCATTTTCCAGAAACTTGTGGCAAAACATAAAATATTCCATGGGCTCAACATGTCTCTCAGCAAAAAGCTTGGGGTATTTACTTTCCAAAAAAGGGTCATTTGTTGGGGGTTTGTGCTATCTTGGCATTTCAGGGCCTCTGAAACTGTGATAGGTATCGAGGAAGTTAAATAAGCAATTTACGCCCTTTGAAAGCCTGAAGGCGGTGATTGGTTTTTGGCACCCGTATGCAGCTAGGCTCCTAAAAAGTATCAGACATGTGGTATCCATGTACTCAGGAGAAGCAGCAGAATGTATTTCAGTGTGTAATTTCACATATACCCATGGCATGTGTAAGCAATATATAATTTAAATTGACAACTTTGTGTAAAAAGAATGTATTTTTTGTCATTTTTCAAACACTTGTGACAAAAAAAGAAAATATTATTGGGCTCATCGTGCCTCTCAGAAAATTCTTTGAAATGTCTACTTTCCAAAAAGGGATTATTTGGGGGGGGTTTGTACTGCCCGGACATTTTTGAACCTCAAGAATTGAGATAGGCAGTCAGAAAGAAAAGAGCTGTGTAAATTCCAGTATATATACCTTGTAGAAGCTTTAATTTTTGGCGCAAAATCAATCATTATACACTTACTGGGATTTTTTTTACCAAAGACATGCAGCTGAATATATTTTGGCCTAAACGTATGACAAAATTTGAGTTTATTGGATTTTTTTTTTAATAACAAAAAGTAGAAAACATTGTTTTTTGTTTTTCAAAATCCCAATAGTAATCAAATACCACCAAAGAAAGCTCTATTGGTGCGAAAAAAGGACACATTTCATTTGGGTACAGCATTGCATGACTGCGCAATTACCAGTTAAATTAGTGCAATGCCAAATTGCAAGAAATTCTCTAGTCAGGAAGGGGGTAAAACCTTCTGGAGGTCAAGTGGTTAATGTAAAAAAAAAAAAAAAACTTAATGTACCATAAAGTGCCTAAACATCAATCAATTACCTTGAAATTTTGCACAGCCTAGGTTTTCAACTTACCAGATCTACCCTAAAAGTTTCATAGATTTTGGTCTCCCATAAGGCAAATTAATAACAATAAGCTTTTTTGGGGGGGGAACTTAATGTGGCTTAATGTACAAAAAGAGTGCTTAAATGTTAACCAATTCCCCCCAAACTTCGCACAATACAAGACTGTCTATGCCAACATTTTCTGAAACTTTCAGATCATTTAGTAAATCAAACCAAAAGTTATCCACATTAAGCTATATTTTACAATATATTTATAAAATATTTATTGCGAACAGAGTCATATATAGATTTGGTCAGCATTACATTATGAGATTTAATATTTTCCTGATATGATTTGGTAAATGAGAGTTCTTACCCAGAAGTGAAAGCTTCAATACAACAGAAATTTATTGGTAAATATGAAGGTCTAACAAAAAAGAATCTAGTTAGATAAAACATTGAGCTCTAAAATATTACATAAGACAAACATTTAGATATATATTACATAATTACCATCTAACCATGAGTGAGGGCCCCATTCTGGTAACTGGTGTTCCAAAGATTTCTCTCTCTCTACTCCATCTAGTCTGTATATTATAGGCCCCTGCCTCATTTGTTTGCATAGAGTGGCTCTGATTGGCGGGCATCTCTATCAAATCTTACTCATCCTTTTTAAGAGTGGCAAATCATCGCATAAGTCAGCCCCTATTTTGTTTGGTAGGGACAATCAAGTATCCCAGTTCATGACCTTAAGTATTTATGACAGACTGTACACATTCATTGCATATCTAAACAAGGGATTCTTTGAAGTGATTATTTGTAGAACAAAGAGGTTTGGGTCCCATGTTCAAATAAACAAACTCAAGCACCGAAGTGTCTGTGAAAAGCCTTCTCACATACCATAGTAGTAATTAGCACTGGTGTAGCGTGAAGGGGTGCAGGAGTTGCCATAGCGATCCCGTATTTTGCTCCAGGGGGCCCGTGACTCCCTACTTTCATTGTACACGCTGTTTTTTTCAAACACAAAATCCTGGAAACAGAATCCAGTTCTGATCCACCTTGTGTCTCCCTGGGCCCCAGCTGAGCTCTGTAATCTAGGCCAGAGCTTCTAGTTTGCCTTCTTCCTAGACCCCCCAGACCACACCCCTTCCCTGCTCTTGTTGGCTGGAGGCGAGAAGTCTGAGTTAATTAGCAGCCCGGGATAGGAGCTTCTGTAACCCAGGTAAGAGACACGCTGCTGTGCAGGAGAGTTCTCTCATATGGGCACAGATTAGAGCAAGCACACTGGCACTGCATCTGGCCTGCCAGCACAGACACAACGCAGACAGTCAGAAAAGTTTTATAATGTAAATGATCCTAACACCTCCTGAGCGGACCCCTCCCCCCACCAACCTGAAATGGGGTCTGATGTTGAGAAGTACTCTGATGTGAAATCTGGGCTCTGATGTGATGGAGGGGGCACTTATGTGGAAATGGGGGCTCCGATGTGATAATGGGGGCTCCGATGTGATAATGGGGGCTCTGATGTAATGATGGAGGGGGCTCTGATGTAATGATGGAAGGGGCTCTGATGTGATGGAGGGGCACTGATGTGATAATGGGGGCTCTGATGTGATAATGGGGGCTCTGATGTGATCATGGGGGCTCTGTCCATTGCTCTACTGACTGACAATATCCACTAAGGTGGGCTAAGTTTAGATTTTTGCAGCGTCATTTGTGGTATTCTTTCTCTTAGACCCCTTTCACACTGAAGACAGTTTTCGGGTGTTTTAGTGCTAAAAATAGAGCCTGTAAAGCTCCTGAAAACTGCCTCTCATGCCTCCCCAGTGTGAAAGACCGAGGGCTTTCACACTGGGGCGGTGCGCTTGTGGGACGGTGAAAAAAGTCCTGCAAGCAGCATCTTTGGGGCAGTTTGGGTATACAATGCTCCCAAACCGCATCTACCCATTGTATTGAATGGGCAGTGCTTTGGATGCGCCACAACACAGGCATTTTTAACCCCTTCTTGGGGATTAAAAATGCACTGCTAGCGGCCGAAAAGCGCCGCTAATACAGCAGTAAAGTGCTGCTAAAACAAGTGGCCCTTTACCGCTAACGCGGAGCGGCCCCAGTGTGAAAGTAGCCTAAGTTTTCCCTAATATTAAGTTTGGCCTTGCTGGTTAATTTCTTAAATAAGGATGCTGAACCCCTGGAGATCTTTGATAACTTTTATATTATTCAGGTAGGTCTCTACTCCTCAGAGGTTATCTGCTCCGGATTACACCCTGTCAGTGGGGAAAAGTGCTTGCTGTGTCACCTTGTGTAGGTAATTCAGTAAAAGCAGGGGCTCGCCAAGGCCCATCCTGGGCACTCTGAGTGTCCAGTTTACCTAGACAGAGTGAGGGGGCAAGCATGCTGTAAAAGCAGCAGATGGTAATGGGGGACCCAGGTCAGCTTTTGCATCGAGGCACACAAGCTTCAAGCTACACCTCTGGTAATTAGAATATTCCCCCCTAGCAACTTAACTCATCCCCACCTGTAACACAGGCTCTTATGGGAAGATATATTACACACCCACATTGATACAACTGTAATGAAATATATTCATAATTACAATATTATTTACAGCTGTTAACGGAGATTTCACATAAAACTAGGCCACACATAAAATAATGGTTTATGTGTAATCTCCTTTAATTTCTGGAGCTTTTGTCATTGCTTTCTGAAATAAAAACTTTTTGAAAAGACTCTAACTACTTAAGGACCGGAAGGATTTGCCCCCTTAATGACCAGGCCATTTTTTGCGATAAGGCACTGCATCGCTTTAACTGACAATTGCGCGGTCGTCCGATGCTGTACTCAGACAAAATTGATGTCCTATTTTTCCCCACAAGTAGAGCTTTCTTTTGGTGGTATTTGATCACCTCTGCGGTTTTATTTTTTTGCGCTATAAACAAATAAAGAGCGTCAATTTTGAAAAAAAAAAAAAGTTTTTTTTAACTTTTTGCTATAATACATATCCAAAAAAAAACCCCATTTATACATTAGTCTAGGCCGATATATATTCTTCTACACATTTTTGTTAAAAGAAAAAAAAAAAATCACAATAGGCGTATATTGATTGGTTTGCGCAAAAGTTATCACCTCTACAAACTATGGGATAGATTTAGGGACTTATTTTTTATTATATAGAAAAGAAGATTTTAGTGGGACTTTTAATGAGGTATAGTGGGGCCGTTCAGATCCCCTCCTCCGTCCCGGCATGGTAATATTCAATAGAGAAAGCAAGTAGTGGGACTTTCCATGAAGCACAAGGGAGCAATAATAGAATGGAATTCTTTCTCCCGTGTGCTTCATGGAAAAGTTCCGCTACTTGCTTTCTCTACTGATTATTTTTTATTGTTTTTGCTAGTAGTGCTTATTGACTCGAGTATAAGCCTAGGGTGAGAAATGCGCAGCTACTGAAAGTGGAAAAGAGGGTCAACAATGCCCATTTGCAGCCTCACTGTGCCCATTTGCATGCCTCACCATGCCCATTTGCAGCCATAGGTCCCCCGAACTTCAAACTCAGCAGTTAAGGGTTCCTAGATGCCCCCTAGCTGCAGCCAAAATTTGGGGTCTCTGGAACAAAAAGGGTTCCGAAATGACATTGCTGCAAATGGACACAGTTGACCGACTTTGGGGCCCCGTATCTCGGGCCACTTGCTGCTAGGAACCCAAAATTGGGTGTGCAAACCCACTAGCACTACAATATATCCAAAGCTGGGGTTCCTAGCACCAAGTGGCCCCGAGATATACGGACCCAAAGTCGGTTCTGAAAATGTCATTCTCTGCTGTGCTTGAGGTTGTGCTGGGGTTCCTAGCACCAAGTGGCCCCGAGATTCGAAAAATGTCATTCTTTGCACCAGAAAAGTGCTTGACTCAAGTATAAGCCGAGGGGGGCACTTTCAGCACAAAAAATGTGCTGAAAAACTCGGCTTATACTCGAGTATATATGGAAAGTGTGATGTCACCAGTTATTTTTGGCTTCAAGAAACATCAAACTAAATTACCCTTACGTACGATTGTACTATACTATACCGGTTATTTTCCAATCACTACGAATCTCAAGTCCCAGTATATCTATATGATACTCAAGCAATGCCCTTTGAAATTGAACAATGAACAAATATGATGACTGCCACATATTAGCACTGTAGAGAGGACTGTGTGTAACATGTACAAAGTAAATCATATAACTATTGCTAAAACCTAGTGTTACTGTTACTGTTGTCATGGTTGGTAATAGCTGAATGACATAAGGGAGCGTCAATAAATTTATATAAAAACAATTATTCAATGTTGAAAGGGAAAAAAACAGTTGGAAATGGGCCCAAACACAAAATGCTACAGGGAAGCTTCAATATTCTATATCAAACATTTTACATTTTTAAATGTTCTCCATATAATGTTCCCCATACTCCCCTCATTTTGTATCTCACCATTAGGGATGAGCTTCGTGTTCGAGTCGAACCCATGTTCGACTCGAACATCGGCTGTTCGGTCGTTCGCCGAATTGCGAACGATATGGGCCGTTCGCGCCAAATTCGTGTGGCGCGTCACGGCCCATAATTCACTGCGGCATCGCAGTGCATTGCTTGCTGATGATTGGCCAAGCATGCACTATGACCCGCATGCTTGGCCAATCACAGCGCCACCTGAACAGAGAGCCGTAATTGGCCAAAGCCAAGGAGGCTTTGGCCAATTATGGCTCAGGGGATTTAGTACACGCCCCACACTATATAAGGCCGCCTGCACGGCGGCCCTGTGTAGTGTGTGTTCCGGCGTTGAAAGAGATAGACAGAGAGACAGTGTCATTTGATTTGAGTTAGATAGATTAGGCAGAACAGTCAGTCAGTTAGCTGCACTTACAGTGTATTGTGTATATATATGCATCCCAGGTGTTGCATATATATATATACACTGTATTCAGTTTAGCTAGATCCGTTCCTGTTATCTTCTAGACTATTTACATTTAGTGCAGTGCGTCCTGCTCACAGTGTTCAGCTAGATCCGTTCCTGTTATCTTCTAGACTATTTACATTTAGTGCAGTGCGTCCTGCTCACAGTGTTCAGCTAGATCCGTTCCTGTTAAATTCTAGACTATTTACATTTAGTGCAGTGCGTCCTGCTCACAGTGTTCAGCTAGATCCGTTCCTGTTATCTTCTAGACTATTTACATTTAGTGCAGTGCGTCCTGCTCACAGTGTTCAGCTAGATCCGTTCCTGTTATCTTCTAGACTATTTACATTTAGTGCAGTGCGTCCTGCTCACAGTGTTCAGCTAGATCCGTTCCTGTTATCTTCCTACTGACAGGCAGGCTTGTCTTGTTACAGTATTAACAGCTACCTAAAGAAAATTACTGGTGTTCTTTTGATCCTATTAGTACCACGGTCAGGCAGCTAGACTATTTACATTTAGTAAAGTGCGTCCTGCTCACAGTGTTCAGCTAGATCCGTTCCTGTTATCTTCTAGACTATTTACATTTAGTGCAGTGCGTCCTGCTCACAGTGTTCAGCTAGATCCGTTCCTGTTATCTTCCTACTGACAGGCAGGCTTGTCTTGTTACAGTATTAACAGCTACCTAAAGAAAATTACTGGTGTTCTTTTGATCCTATTAGTACCACGGTCAGGCAGCTAGACTATTTACAGTTAGTGCAGTGCGTCCTGCTCACAGTGTTCAGCTAGATCCGTTCCTGTTATCTTCCTACTGACAGGCAGGCTTGTCTTGTTACAGTATATAAAGCTACCTGAAGAAAATTACTGGTGTTCTTTTGATCCTATTAGTACCACGGTCAGGCAGCTAGACTATTTACATTTAGTGCAGTGCGTCCTACTCACAGTGTTCAGCTAGATCCGTTCCTGTTATCTTCCTACTGACAGGCAGGCATGTCTTGTTACAGTATATAAAGCTACCTGAAGAAAATTACTGGTGTTCTTTTGATCCTATTAGTACCACGGTCAGGCAGCTAGACTATTTACATTTAGTAAAGTGCGTCCTGTTCACAGTGTTCAGCTAGATCCGTTCCTGTTATCTTCCTACTGACAGGCAGGCTTGTCTTGTTACAGTATATAAAGCTACCTGAAGAAAATTACTGGTGTTCTTTTGATCCTATTAGTACCACGGTCAGGCAGCTAGACTATTTACAGTTAGTGCAGTGCGTCCTGCTCACAGTGTTCAGCTAGATCCGTTCCTGTTATCTTCCTACTGACAGGCAGGCTTGTCTTGTTACAGTATATAAAGCTACCTGAAGAAAATTACTGGTGTTCTTTTGATCCTATTAGTACCACGGTCAGGCAGCTAGACTATTTACATTTAGTGCAGTGCGTCCTGCTCACAGTGTTCAGCTAGATCCGTTCCTGTTATCTTCCTACTGACAGGCAGGCTTGTCTTGTTACAGTATATAAAGCTAGCTGAAGAAAATTACTGGTGTTCTTTTGATCCTATTAGTACCACGGTCAGGCAGCTAGACTATTTACATTTAGTGCAGTGCGTCCTGCTCACAGTGTTCAGCTAAACCTACAAATTAGTGGGGTGCGTCCACCTCACAGTGTTCAGCTAAAGCTACCTGTAGAAGGTTGGTGGTGTTCTCATACTACAGGCAGGCAGTTGATTTTGCTAGCTGCAGTATATATACAGCTTAGTGCAGCTACAGGCCATTAGTATGTCTGGAAGGCCAAGAAGGAGAGGCAGACAGTCACAAGCCAATAAGAGAGGGCAAGCAGGCTCTGTGTCTAGTGCTGGTCGTGGAGACGGTGCATCCTCATCAGCACGTGGCCATGGGACACGCTTGGCCTTTTTTTCGGCAGCTGGCCGTGTTGAGCCGCAACATGCGGAAGACTTGGTCGAGTGGATGACCAAGCCGTCCTCATCCTCCTCATCCTCTCTCACCCATGCCCAGGGTGCTTTGTCTGGCAAAGCAGCGGCCTCTTCCCTCGGCTC
This sequence comes from Lithobates septentrionalis, assembly GCA_037952835.1. Classification (NCBI taxonomy): domain Eukaryota; kingdom Metazoa; phylum Chordata; class Amphibia; order Anura; family Ranidae; genus Lithobates; species Lithobates septentrionalis. Next base: position 723,008 of record JBBDGP010000689.1, read on the forward strand.
AATGTCATCAGTGACTCCTTCCCTAGCTCCACCATGTCCTCCTGAGGAGTCCCTCGAACTGTTTGACCACAGTGTTGGGTACATGCTCCAGGAGGATGCCCAGCGTTTGGAAGGCTCTGATGATGATACTGAGCTCGATGAAGGCAGTAACATGAGCACGGACAGAGGGGGTGCCCAAGAAGGACAGCAATCTGGCAGTCATGCTCCCCCTGCTGCAGCATACTGCCAGGTTTGCTCCAGTGATGAGGAGGGAGGGGATGATGAGGTCACTGACTCAACGTGGGTGCCTGATAGGAGAGAGGAGGAGGAGGAGGAGGCGGCACATCACCAACAAGGCAGGATGCCCTCCAGGGGCCAGCCTAAGGGCAGCACATTGACTGCATCACATGTGCAGGGCGCTGCAGTCTCTGCGCGTTATTCAAAAAGTTCTTTGGTGTGGGCCTTTTTTGAGACGAGTGCATCAGATCGCACCGCTGCTATTTGCAACATATGTCTCAAGCGTATCTCACGTGGCCAAAACATCTCCCGCTTGGGTACCACATGCTTGACCAGACATATGTTGACCTGCCATGCAGTTCGTTGGCAAGCGCATCTAAAAGACCCACACCAAAGAACAAAGAGGACCTCTCCTTGCTCCTCATCAGCTGAGATTTCCAACCCCACTAGACCTTCAGTCCTCTCTGAGACCTGCACTGAGAGGAATGAAGGTGTAGAATTAGGTGTGTCACAGCCAAGTACTTGTGGGCAATCTGCTTTTGGTACATCAGATTGTACCAGGCAAATTTCCCTGCCCCAGCTGCTGCACCGCCGAAAGAAGTTTGCTCCCAGCCATCCACATGCCCAGTGGTTGAATGCTAGCTTGGCAAAATTGCTGGCACTTCAACTGCTGCCTTTTCAGTTGGTAGACTCTGCCCCCTTCCGTGAGTTTGTGGAATGTGCGGTTCCTCAGTGGCAGGTACCCAAACGCCACTTTTTCTCACGGAAGGCGATTCCGGCTCTCTACCGGCATGTGGAAGGCAATGTCCATGCCTCGCTGGACAGGGCGGTCAGCGGTAAGGTGCATATTACCGCTGACTCATGGTCCAGCAGGCATGGACAGGGACGTTACCTAAGTTTCACGGCGCATTGGGTGACTCTGCTGGCAGCTGGGAAGGATGCAGGACAAGGTGCAGTAGTGTTGGAGGTTGTTCCGCCACCACGCCTCCAAAATGCTAATGATTGTGACACACCTCTCTCCTCCACCCCCTCCTCTTCTTCTTCCTCCATGGCCTCTTCCTCGGAACCAGCAGTGCTCCGTAGTCGTTCAAGGGGCTACGCAAGTACGCAGGCCAAAAGATGCCATGCGGTGCTTGAGCCGGTGTGCTTGGGGGACAGGAGCCACACTGGGGCAGAGGTTCTGTCAGCTCTGCAGGGGCAGGTTCAGAGGTGGTTGATGCCACGCCAACTTAAGGCAGGAATGGTGGTTTGCGACAATGGCACCAACCTCCTCTCTGCCCTCCGACAGGGACAAATGACCCATGTGCCCTGTTTGGCTCACGTCCTTAACTTGGTGGTGCAGCGGTTCTTGGGCAGGTGCCCGGGCTTACAGGATGTCCTGAGGCAGGCCAGGAAAGTCTGTGTGCATTTCCGCCGGTCATATAATGCCAGTGCTCGGCTGACGGACCTCCAAAAGGAGTTTAACCTGCCCAAGAACCGCCTAATCTGTGACATGCCCACCAGGTGGAACTCAACGTTGGCCATGCTGCACCGGCTGCACACGCAGCAGAGGGCCATCAATGAGTACCTGTGCGACTATGGCACCAGGACAGGGTCAGGGGAGCTTGGTTTTTTTTCCCCACGCCAGTGGGCCATGATCAGGGATGCATGCACTGTCCTGTCACCATTTGAGGAGGCCACAAGGATGGTGAGCAGTGACAGTGCATGCATCAGTGACACTGTCCCCCTTGTCCACCTGTTGGAGCACACGCTGCGTGGAATAATGGACAGGGCACTTGAGGCAAAACAGAGGCAGGAAGAGGAGGACTTCCTTAGCTCTCAAGGCCCCCTTTATCCAGACAGTGTTCCTGCGTGCCCGCCGATCACACAGGAAGAGGACGAGGAGGAGGAGGAGGAGGAAGATTGTGTCAGTATGGAGGTGGAGCCTGGCACTCAGCATCAGCAGCAGTCTTTAAGGGATCAGTCCCAAGAAACACATGGACTTGTACGTGGCTGGGAGGAGGTGGCTGCGGACCATGTCGTCCTTAGTGACCCAGAGGACTCCGGACCGAATGCCTCAGCAAACCTACGCTGCATGGCCTCCCTGATCCTGCAAAGCCTCCGTAAGGATCCTCGTATTCGCGGTATCAAGGAGAAGGACCAATACAGGCTGGCAACCCTCCTTGATCCACGTTACAAGGGTAAGGTTGCGGACCTTATCTTGCCATCGCAGAGGGAGCAGAGGATGAAACATCTTCGGGAGGCCTTGCAGAAAGGTCTGTGCAACGCGTTCCCAGAGACTGGGAGGTTACAAACTCCTGTTTCTGGACAACGTGTTGCTGAGGCTTCGGTCAGTCAAAGAAGGAGCGGTGGAGAAGGTGGCCGTCTGACCGATGCGTTCAGACAATTTTTTGGTCCGCAGCCCCATGGTATGATCGGTTCCAGCAACCATCGCCAGCGTCTGTTTTACATGGTGCAGGAATACCTAGGGGCAAGATCAGACTTGGACACCTTTCCCACCGAAAATCCTCTGGGTTACTGGGTCTTGAGGATGGATCACTGGCCAGAGCTTGCACAGTATGCAATTGAGCTACTGGCCTGTCCTGCATCCAGCGTTCTTTCGAAACGCACATTCAGTGCTGCTGGAGGCGTGGTAACCGATCACAGGGTGCGTCTGTCCACCGACTCGGTCGATCGACTGACCTTCATAAAAATGAATCAGTCTTGGATCACCACCAGCTACCAAGCACCTGATGCTGATGTAACCGAATAATTTTTTTTGAAATCTCAGATCCCTTCAAAGACTGCCTATGCTGATGCTGAGTGACTATCCCTGAGTAATTATCCTCTTCCTCCTCAATCATCACGCTGATAGCTTGTAAGAACATTTTTGGTTCTGGGCGCCACCACCAGTGCCTAAGGCACAATTTTTCAGCCCCTGTTTAACAGGGGCGTGTAATTACAATTTTTGATGTAATACTTTGCAGCAGGGCTCGTTCCTGCATTCCAACTAGAGTGTCTGTGAGGGGTTGCAGTGTTGTGGCACCAGCACCAGTGCCCAAGGCCCAATTTTTCTTCTCCTGTCTAACAGGGGCGTGTAATTACAATTTTTGATGCAATACTTTGCAGCAGGGCTCGTTCCTGCATTCCAACTAGAGTGTCTGTGAGGGGTTGCAGTGTTGTGGCACCAGCACCAGTGCTCAAGGCCCAATTTTTCTTCTCCTGTCTAACAGGGGCGTGTAATTACAATTTTTGATGCAATACTTTGCAGCAGGGCTCGTTCCTGCGTTCCAACTAGAGTGTCTGTGAGGGGTTGCAGTGTTGTGGCACCAGCACCAGTGCCTAAGGCCCAATTTTTCTGCTCCTGTCTAACAGGGGCGTGTAATTACAATTTTTGATGCAATACTTTGCAGCAGGGCTCGTTCCTGCGTTCCAACTAGAGTGTCTGTAAGGGGTTGCAGTGTTGTGGCACCAGCACCAGTGCCTAAGGCCTAATTTTTCAGCTCCTGTTCAACAGGGGCATGTAATTACAATTCTTGATCTAATATTTCACAGCAGGGCCCTGTGAGGGCTTACAGTGTTGTGGCCACAGCAACACCTAAGGCCCAAATTTCTGCTGAGTATATAGGGCAGGACCCTACTTTCAAACATCTAACTTACAAACGACTCCTACTTGCAAACGGAAGGAGACAACAGGAAGTGAGATGAAATCTACCCCTAGGAAGGGAAATTCTCTCCTGTAAGAGTTAATATGGGGAAAAAAATTCTCCTTTCCACTGATGCTTTCCAATCCTTGTTCCACAAAAAAACCCAAATTTTCAAAAAACATTTTTCATTGGGACAAAAAGTGAGGTGAAATCTTCTGAAGAGGAGGAAAGACAGCTGTCATGAGAAGGTCTACCCGTTGGTGGCGCTATCGGTCTCTTGGATCGCAGTACCAGTGTCCATCAGCAGGTGTCTTCCAACACCTAGGACCTGCAGTAAGAGGTCTTTCCTGCTGGTGGCACTGTTGCATCCTCGGGCCGTAGTACCGGCGTCAACCAGCGGGTGCACTCTGGCAGTGTGGAGCAAACAGGTCACACTGCGCTCAGCTGTAACGTGAGGTCAATTACCACAGCCTTACAAATACCCGGCAAGCCCTCATAGGCTTGCCTTGGTATCTCTCTCTCCCTCTGCGTTCTGACCTTGCTGCCTGTTTGACCTTGAGCCTGCTATCTGCCTTGTCCTGATCTGATCCAATCCCTATCCTGAGGCCTTCCTAGTCCTGTCCCTTCTGTTCCTGGCTCCCTTGGATCCCTGCCCTGAACCCCATCCATCCATCCTCTCCTTGTCCTGTTCAGGTTCCCGTCCTTACCCTTATGCTGACTTCCCTGTGTATGACCTTGGCTTGGCTTGTTTACGATTACGGTATCTCCCTTTACTTATATATATATATACATTGTTGTTTGTAGTGGGTTGTTGTGTGGGTTTTTGCACTGTTTGTTCCTGTCACTTATCACTTGTTAATAAACACCATTTCACTTACATGTGTTTCTGGTCTCCTCTGTGCAGTCCACACAGTCTGGTCAATTAGATATCCTGACAGTATACCAAGGCCATCCCTGACCAGACGTGGCTGCACTGAGAAACCGTCTTGTTACGGTGGGTGTGCAAAATGGACTTTGATGAAATTGTCTATTATTCTCTGCTGGCGGAAGAGGATAATGAATATTGTTGCCAGACTCTTAAAGATTGGACCCGTGACCAACTGCTGGAAACGATACAAACAGCCCATTTATTTGTAGATCAAGGTCATGCGTTATTTGAGGATGTTCAGCCTTTGATTCAATTATGTATAAAGTCAGCCTTGTCATGCACTCCCGAAGGTAGTGACGATTACTCCCCTCCTTTCAGTTTTGACCAGGTGGAATCCCTGGTATGGTTGTTAGAGGATGATCCGGCTTACTTTGATGAACATTATTCCGCTTGTTCCCAGCAGGTGTTATCCGATTGCATTTATTCAGTACAATCTCTGGTTAGTCAGGCTGTATGTGAATCAGCGTTTGTTCAACCTTTGCTGCAGGCATGGTCAGACCTCCTGTCTTTAGCTAAGCCACAACATTCCAGCCCTGCCATTAATCATCTGCCTTCCAAAAGATCTATCTCCCCGTCACCTATGGCAACCTCAGCTACAACCCAGTTTAATCAGCTCCCTACCAAATACTACCACCCAGTCTCCAAGTGTCGCACCTATCCTGCTTTCAATTCACCTGTCTCTTCTCCTCCACCTGTAACAGTCCCACAAAACCCCTCTCTAGCTACAGTTCCTTGGTCTTCCTTCGATCCAGCTACTTTCTTTGCTTACAGCCCTGCACCTACATACAAAACTGCACGGGCTAAACCAAAGAAGAAGCAAAAATTCTTCCCGACCCATACCATCCTGCCAGTAACCCAACCTGTTCCAGCTTTGCAGTCTGACGTTCCGGCTCGCCAGTCTGATGTTCCAGCCTTCCAGTCTGAAGTCCCAGCTTTGCAGTCTGAAGTCCCAGCTTTGCAGTCTGAAGTCCCAGCTTTGCAGTCTGAAGTCCCGGCTTTGCAGTCTGAAGTCCCGGCTTTGCAGTCTGAAGTCCCGGCTTTGCAGTCTGAAGTCCCGGCTTTGCAGTCTGAAGTCCCGGCTTTGCAGTCTGAAGTCCCGGCTTTGCAGTCTGAAGTCCCGGCTTTGCAGTCTGAAGTCCCGGCTTTGCAGTCTGAAGTCCCGGCTTTGCAGTCTGAAGTCCCGGCTTTGCAGTCTGAAGTCCCGGCTTTGCAGTCTGAAGTCCCGGCTTTGCAGTCTGAAGTCCCGGCTTTGCAGTCTGAAGTCCCGGCTTTGCAGTCTGATGTTCCAGCCTTCCAGTCTGGTGTTCCAGCTTTGCAGTCTGATGTTCCAGCTTTGCAGTCTGCTGTTCCAGCCTTCCAGTCTGCTGTTCCAGCTTTGCAGTCTGCTGTTCCAGCTTTGCAGTCTGCTGTTCCAGCCTTCCAGTCTGCTGTTCCAGCCTTCCAGTCTGCTGTTCCAGCCTTGCAGTCTGATGTTCCAGCTTTGCAGTCTGACGTTCCAGCTCGCCAGTCTGACGTTCCAGCCTTCCAGTCTGATGTTCCAGCCTTCCAGTCTGGTGTTCCAGCTTTGCAGTCTGATGTTCCAGCTTTGCAGTCTGCTGTTCCAGCTTTGCAGTCTGCTGTTCCAGCCTTCCAGTCTGCTGTTCCAGCCTTCCAGTCTGCTGTTCCAGCCTTCCAGTCTGCTGTTCCAGCTTTGCAGTCTGACGTTCCAGCTTTGCAGTCTGATGTTCCAGCCTTCCAGTCTGATGTTCCAGCCTTGCAGTCTGATGTTCCAGCTTTGCAGTCTGATGTTCCAGCTTTGCAGTCTGATGTTCCAGCTTTGCAGTCTGATGTTCCAGCTTTACAGTCTGATGTGCCTGCCTCCCAGTTTGTCGTCCCGATGCCTGCCTTCCAGCTCGATGTCCCTGCCTTCCAGCCGGATGTCTTGCAGCTTGCCTTCCAGCCTGATGTCTTGATGCCTACCTACCAGTCTGATGTGCCAGCTTTCCAGATTGGTGTGCCAGCTTTCCAGATTGGTGTGCCAGCTTTCCAGATTGGTGTGCCAGCTTTCCAGATTGGTGTGCCAGCTTCCCAGTTTGCTGTACCAGCTTCCCAGCCTGATGCCTTGCAGCTTGTCTTCCAGCCTGATGTCTTGATGCCCACCTACCAGTCTGATGTGCCAGCTTCCCAGTCTGATGTGCCAGCTTCCCAGTCTGATGTGCCAGCTTCCCAGATTGATGTGCCAGCTTCTCAGATTGATGTGCCAGCTTCCCAGCCTGATGCCTTGCAGCTTGTCCTCCAGCCTGATGTCTTGATGCCTACCTCCCAGTCTGATGTGCCAGCTTCCCAGTCTGATGTGCCAGCTTCCCAGTCTGATGTGCCAGCTTCCCAGTCTGATGTGCCAGCTTCCCAGTCTGATGTGCCAGCTTCCCAGATTGATGTGCCAGCTTCCCAGCCTGATGCCTTGCAGCTTGTCTTCCAGCCTGATGTCTTGATGCCTACCTGCCAGTCTGATGTGCCAGCTTCCCAGTCTGATGTGCCAGCTTCCCAGTCTGATGTGCCAGCTTCCCAGATTGATGTGCCAGCTTCCCAGATTGATGTGCCAGCTTCCCAGATTGATGTGCCAGCTTCCCAGATTGATGTGCCAGCTTCCCAGATTGATGTGCCAGCTTCCCAGATTGATGTGCCAGCTTCCCAGTCTGCTGCCCAGCTCAAGTGTTTCCTGTCGTCTGCTGCCCAGCTCAAGTGTTTCCTGTCGTCTGCTGCCCAGCTCAAGTGTTTCCTGTCTGCTGCCCAGCTCACGTGGTTCCTGTCGTCTGCTGCCCAGCTCAAGTGGTTCCTGTCGTCTGCTGCCCAGCTCAAGTGGTTCCTGTCGTCTGCTGCCCAGCTCAAGTGGTTCCTGTCGTTTGCTGCCCAGCTCAAGTGGTTCCTGTCGTTTGCTGCCCAGCTCAAGTGGTTCCTGTCGTTTGCTGCCCAGCTCAAGTGGTTCCTGTCGTTTGCTGCCCAGCTCAAGTGGTTCCTGTCGTTTGCTGCCCAGCTCAAGTGGTTCCTGTCGTTTGCTGCCCAGCTCAAGTGGTTCCTGTCGTTTGCTGCCCAGCTCAAGTGGTTCCTGTCGTTTGCTGCCCAGCCCAAGTGGTTCCTGTCGTCTGCTGCCCAGCTTAATGACTCTGACATGCCAGCAGTACCCACTGTCCAGGTTGATGTACCCGATGCCCGGCCTGATGTGCCCTCACCTGTCCAGTTGAAGGCCATGAACTTTGAACAGATACACCTTGTTGGAGCGTCCGGAGGCCGCTCCTTAAGGGGGGGGTACTGTCATGAGAAGGTCTACCCGTTGGTGGCGCTATCGGTCTCTTGGATCGCAGTACCAGTGTCCATCAGCAGGTGTCTTCCAACACCTAGGACCTGCAGTAAGAGGTCTTTCCTGCTGGTGGCACTGTTGCATCCTCGGGCCGTAGTACCGGCGTCAACCAGTGGGTGCACTCTGGCAGTGTGGAGCAAACAGGTCACACTGCGCTCAGCTGTAACGTGAGGTCAATTACCACAGCCTTACAAATACCCGGCAAGCCCTCATAGGCTTGCCTTGGTATCTCTCTCTCCCCCTGCGTTCTGACCTTGCTGCCTGTTTGACCTTGAGCCTGCTATCTGCCTTGTCCTGATCTGATCCAATCCCTATCCTGAGGCCTTCCTAGTCCTGTCCCTTCTGTTCCTGGCTCCCTTGGATCCCTGCCCTGAACCCCATCCATCCATCCTCTCCTTGTCCTGTTCAGGTTCCCGTCCTTACCCTTATGCTGACTTCCCTGTGTATGACCTTGGCTTGGCTTGTTTACGATTACGGTATCTCCCTTTACTTATATATATATATATACATTGTTGTTTGTAGTGGGTTGTTGTGTGGGTTTTTGCACTGTTTGTTCCTGTCACTTATCACTTGTTAATAAACACCATTTCACTTACATGTGTTTCTGGTCTCCTCTGTGCAGTCCACACAGTCTGGTCAATTAGATATCCTGACAACAGCAAAACAAATGTCACAGGGGTGATAACCCTTCCCTATGTTTTCCAAAAAGCTTAAAAAAGATTTTTTGGCTGGAGCTAAACACGTTAAAAATGTACCCGTTCAAAATTACAAAGAGATTCTACTGAACAACAAACCTACAGTCCCTGTCTTGTTTGCACCGCCTGTATACTGCTGTTCAGAGTATATAGGGCCTGGTGGCCCCACACCTTTCCTTATTTTAATTTGGGTGCGGGGTTCCCCTTAATATCCATACAAGACCCAAAGGGCCTGGTAATGGACTGGGGGGTACCCATGCTGTTTGTCTCACTGATTTTCATCCATATTGCCATGACCCGACATTACATTAAACCCGCAAGCAGTTTTAAATGAGATTTTTTCCTTTAAAAATGACATTTGGTGCAGGGACTGTTCTAAACACGGGAAACACGCGTCACTTTACAGGCATACTATAGACACCCCCCAGGTACGATATTTAAAGGAATATTTCACTTTTTTTTTTTTTTACTTTAAGCATCATTAAAATCACTGCTCCCGAAAAAACGGCCGTTTTTAAAAGTTTTTTTTGCATTGATACATGTCCCCTGGGGTAGGACCCGGGTCCCCAAACCCTTTTTAGGACAATACCATGCAAATTAGCCTTTAAAATGAGCACTTTTGATTTCGAACGTTCGAGTCCCATAGACGTCAATGGGGTTCTAACGTTCGTGCGAACTTTCGGTCCGTTCGCAGGTTCTGGTGCGAACCGAACCGGGGGGTGTTCGGCTCATCCCTACTCACCATAGCAAAACCACACAACTTACGAAAGTTGAAAAAGAGTAGAAAAAAAGCATACAGATTTAATGCTGCCTCAACATGACATTTGCCCTAAATGTTTCTCTTTAAGTTTTTAAAGAGCATTGAATCTGTATATAGTTTCCAAAACAACATGTAAACTGCTTAAAAACATTGCAGCTATACAAAAGGCACTCCCCTCTCCTGAAGTGATTAATATATAATTGATCCCCTTTTAAGACGAAATTTGCAAGTCAGGCAGGCAACAAAAAAATAAATGAAGTAGAGAGAAGAAAAACTCTGGTTTATGAAAGATAATGCAATTACTCCAATTCAAACATAAAAAACTCTGCATTATCCACCTACGTTTGTGTATTTTTACTACAATACAAAACCCAGAAACCATTAATAACACCTCACTCTACCTCTCTGAGAGGTTCCTAATGGACTAAACTTGTAGTGGATGCTTGGAATAGACTTCCAGCTGAGGTAAGGAGTCCATCAACAGTAAGTACATTCAAAAATGTAAAGACGCAGACCTAGTGGGTTTCTGAGTACCTGAAGTCTAGAACAACAACATGTAAACATATTATAACCTTCACACACATTAACAGAACATTTGAAGGGAAAAACAAAACACAAAACATACTGAATCCATAAGATGCGATAAGGTGCAAAATAATGCATTAAAATTTACTTACCCAGTGTCAGAGCGAATGAAAACTTCACTCTGAGCCCCAGGAAGGGAAAAAAAACAAACAAAATCCCTACAACTTCTGAGAGTTATGGTGATTGAGATCTCATCTGTGCACAGGTTTGCTATACGATATAAAATTTAAACTTTCTGGTACCAGTACTGAGTTAATTACAAATGGAAAATACATAAATAAATGCATTCGTGTTAATGTGATCACATTTCTTATTGATGGCCATCAAACAATGGTGTGTTCACACTCCTAGAAAACAGAATTATGTGTTTACACATACAGTGGGGACGGAAAGTATTCAGACCCCCTTAACTTTTTCATTCTTTGTTATATTGCAGCCATTTGCTAAAATCATTTAAAGTTCATTTTTTTCCTCATTAATGTACACACAGCACCCCATATTCACAGAAAAACACAGAATTGTTGACATTTTTGCAGATTTATTAAAAAAGAAAAACTGAAATATCACATGGTCCTAAGTATTCAGACCCTTTGCTGTGACACTCAATTATTCTAACTGCTGTCCATTTCTTCTGATCATCCTTGAGATGGTTCTACACCTTCATTTGAGTCCAGCTGTGTTTGATTATACTGATTGGACTTGATTAGGAAAGCCACACACCTGTCTATATAAGACCTTGCAACTCACAGTGCATGTCAAAGCAAATGAGAATCATGAGGTCAAAGGAACTGCCTGAAGAGCTCAGAGACAGAATTGTGGCAAGGCACAGATCTTGCCAAGGTTACAAAAAAATTTATGCTGCACTTAAGGTTCCCTAAGAGCACAGTGGCCTCCATAATCCTTAAATAGAAGACGTTTGAGACGACCAGAACCCTTCCTAGAGCTGGCCGTCCGGCCAAACTAAGCTATCGGGGGAGAAGAGCCTTGGTAAAAGAGGTAAAGAAGAACCCAAAGATCACTGTGACTGAGCTCCAGAGATGCAGTCGGAAAATGGGAGAAAGTTGTAGAAAGTCAACCATCACTGCAGCCCTCCACCAGTTGGGGCTGTATGGCGGAGTGGCCCGACGGAAGCCTCTCCTCAGTGTAAAACACATGAAAGCCCGCACAGAGTTTGCTAAAAAAACACCTGAAGGACTCCAAGATGGTGAGAAATAAGATTCCCTGGTCTGATGAGACCAAGATAGAACTTTTTGGCCTTAATTCTAAGCGGTATGTGTGGAGAAACCAAGCACTGCTCATCACCTGTCCAATACAGTCCCAACAGTGAAGCATGGTGGTGGCAGCATCATGCTGTGGGGGTGTTCTTCAACTGCAGGGACAGCACAACTGGTTGCAATCGAGGGAAAGATGAATGCAGCCAAGTACAGGGATATCCTGGACGAAAACCTCCTCCAGAGTGCTCAGGACCTCAGACTGGGCCAAAGGTTTACCTTCCAACAAGACAATGACCCTAAGCACACAGCTAAAATAATGAAGGAGTGGCTTCACAACAGCTCCGCGACTGTTCTTGAATGACCCAGCCAGAGCCCTGACTTAAACCTAATTGAGCATCTCTGAAGAGACCTACAAATAGCTGTCCATTAACGTTTACCATCCAACCTGACAGAACTGGAGAGGATCTGCAAGGAGGAATGGCAGAGGATCCCCAAATCCAGGTGTGAAAAACTTGTTGCATCTTTCCCAAAAAGACTCATGGCTGTATTAGATCAAAAGGGTGCTTCTACTAAATACTGAGCAAAGGGTCTGAATACTTAGGACCATGTGATATTTCAGTTTTTCTTTTTTAATAAATCTGCAAAAATGTCAACAATTCTGTGTTTTTCTGTCAATATGGGGTGCTGTGTGTACATTAATGAGGAAAAAAATGAACTTAAATGATTTTAGCAAATGGCTGCAATATAACAAAGAGTGAAAAATTTAAGGGGGTCTGAATACTTTCCATCCCCACTGTATACCCGAGTTGTATATAGTTCAGTCCCTAAATTTCCTATCTTCAATCAATCAGGGGCAGATCCAGAGCCTAGTCTCGAGAAGGGCACTGGCAGAAAATAGTTTTTTTTTGCGGGAAAGTTATCGGGGCAGAGACTGGTGTTAGCGCTTTCATCATCAAGGCACCATGGTTGTTATAGTGTCAGGATGATTGAAGCGCATTATTTCTACTATTACATTGTAATATAAAATTAAATGGTTCAACTCACCATAATGCAGAATCAGTGGGAGCCCTGAGCGTGTCACTTGCCACGTCCCTGCCACCGGATACTGACTGTCACTTGCCACATCACCTGCCACACTTTGCGGATTGTCACTTGCCACACGTTGCGGATTGTTACTTGCCACGTCACCTGCCACATGTTGCACATTGTCATTGGCCTGCTAAGATGCAGATTGTCACTTGCCAGAGGGAAGGCAGGCAGCAGAGAGAGGATGTAATCTCTCTGCTGCCCACGGCTGCACAGTGAGGGTGGAACTGCAGTGATGCAGGACGGGCAGTGAGAGATGATGTCATCTCTCTGCTCCCCGCCCGCTGGCTCTCTGACTGGCCAGCACCTCCACTCTCATGCTGACCGTCCTGCCCACTTACTTGATGATTGCCCTGCCTGCCCGCACACTCACCTACTAACCCCCCCACACTCATCTGCCGACCTGCAGTGCCCGCTCAGGCGCTCACTCACCTGCCAACCCTGCTGACTGGCCAACCGGTCCGCCCGCACACTCACCTGCCGACCTCCCCTCACTCATCTGCTGACCTGCCTGCTCAGGAGCAGTGGAATAGCTTGGGTTGTCAGCACCCGGGGCAAGGCAAGTAATTTGCACCCCCTAACCTGCAGATTTTTACCACTTCCTGAGTCCCCACTGTATACCCGAGGTGTATATAGTTCAGTCCCTAAATTTCCTATCTTCAATGGACATTCCCATATGCACCCGTTCTCCATACAAGTTCTATTCCCTTAATAAAACAAAAACAAACTACAAGGACTGTTTCCTGACTGAAGTGTGTCTGGAAATGCATGTGCCTTGCTGTGCAGGGTGGGAGACAAACTAGACATGTGCAAATCGTTTCGTTCCAAATTAGTTTTTTGAGGAAATTCAACAAAAATCGTTAATTCGGAAATATTTGAATTAACGAAAACCCATTTAACGTTTTTTTCCGAAAACTAGAATTCGTAAATCGGAAAATAAGAATGGAAATCTGAATATTCAAAAGAACGAAAATTTGAAAACCCGAAAATTACACAATCCGAAAAAATAACGAACTAATAATAATTACTATTACTAACTATTAAATTATAGGTATTGGAGTTTCCTTTCAAATTTGGCTGTTAGTGAATGTAACAAATAAGAATTTATCCAAAGTTACGAATTATCTGAAATAACGAATGCTGCATCTAAAAGAATGGAATGTAACGAATTAATAAATAAAAAATAACAATAACTTTTTATTAATATTATTATTATTTATTATTTTGTTATGTTCCATTCATTTAGATGCGGCATTCGTTATTTCGGATAAATCGTAACTTCAGATAAATTCGTATTCGTTGCGTTCATAAACAGACAAATTTGAACGGAAATTCCAATATCTATAATTTAATAGTTAGTCATTATTAGTTAGTTATTATTTAGGATTTTTGAATTTACGAATATCGCAACTAACAGAACATAAACGAATTTGATTTTTTCCAAAGTTACGAATTTAATCGAAATAACGAATTTCAATCATGACGAATGACCCGAAAAAAAAGACAAAAAAACAAATGAAACTGAAACTAACACATTTTTTGGTAGTGCACATGTCTATGATGAACCACAATCACCAGCAGCCCCTATGAGGGTATCACTACATACACTTTCAGGAATACTGAGCCTGAAAAAATATAACTTAGACAAAAGTTATTACTCTTTTCCGTTTTCTTTAACATACAAAGAAAGCAAACAATACAACATTCTTATGTTTATATTGGTATATGGTCACTGACATTCCCACTTTAATCTAGTGAAAAAAAAATATGCAGACCACAGGCTTCTGAAACACACCTTATATCTGGTATTTCATCCAATGTTTCACTTGCTCCTTATCTTTAATTCAAAAATTCAACAAAACCTCTTTTAAAAGTGTGAAATCCTTTTACAAACTCATCTCGTTCTAGTTTCAGTTGCTTAATCTTATACTGTAAGACCCCTTTTACACTGAGGCGCTTTACAGGTGGTATAGCGCTACAAATAGCACCTGTAAAGCGCCTCTCCTTTCACTCCAATGTGAAAGCCCAAGGGCTTTCACACTGGAGCGGTGCGTTGGCAGGACGCTCCAAAAAGTCCTGCAAGCAGCATCTTTTGAGGCGCTGTAGGAGCGGTGTACACACCGCTTCTAAAGCGCCCCTACCCAATCAAATGAATGGGCAATGGAGCTTTGCGGGCGCTTTTAACCCTTTTTTGGCCGTTAGCGGGGGTTAAAAGAGCCCCGCTAGAGGACGAAAAAACAACGGTAGAGCGCAGCTAAAAATAGCGCCGATGCCCGGGCGCTGCCAGTGTGAAAGTGCCCTTAAGATTAATTCTTGGCCTTAATAGTTGGGGAAGGGATGCATGATCTAGTATTTTAGTATTTTCATACAATCGTTTACATTAAGACCCCATTCACACAGGGACGACTTGTCAGGCGACCTAGTCGCCTGACAAGTCGCCTCCCGTTCTGTGCTATGGAGCCGTTCTAAGGGGAGCGATGCAAGTCGCTCCGACTTAGAAAAAGGTTCCTGTACGACTTCGGGGGCGACTTGGGGCGACTTGCATAGACTTCTATACAGAAGTCGTTTTGCAAGTCGCCCGGGCAGTCGTTTGCAGGTCGCCTCGCTGAGGCGACCTGCAAGTCGTGTTGCCCCTGTGTGAATGGGGTCTTACTCTCTGCCTCTTTCAGCCACTGTGCCAGCTGATCAACCTCTCCATACCCCTTTTTGTTCTCTAGTTGTTGGTGGCTAGCATCAGAATTTGTCATAGAAACTTTTAGAGTACTGATGTTACTTTTGGCTTTTTACAGATCCTTCTTGAGGGATTTGTTTTGCAACATTAAAATGTTTGTATTGCTTGGCCAACCAATAGGCAGCAAAAATCAGTAAAGTCTTACCCTCACGTTTGCTGTATTGTTTCTCTGTTAGCTTTACTTTTACATACTCTTGTGCCTAGTGTCATGGGCTTTTAAATTCCTACATTACTCTTATCATTGCAGCACTATCCTTAACTTTAGCAATCTTGGCCATCCATTTCTCCATGATGCACAAAAAGTTCAGTAACTATACAATACACAATAGATCAAACTTCTAGACCACAGTAGTCTACCACTAGAATATGCACAAGAGTGGAGACACAAAAATGAAGATAACAATAGTATCTTCACTGAGTCCGAGTATACACTCAAAACAAAAGATAGAAGAGACATACTGAAAAAAAGAAATGGAGATACAGTACGTACATTAAATAAACAACAAACAATAGTGGAAGGGAACCTCCAAGCAGGCAATAGAAATAGTAAACACTGGCAGTGTTTTGCCAATATTTACCTTAACAAATTCCACTTCAAAACTTAGTCTAAAGTGGTAAGAACTAAAGTATGCTTAATGCAACTGATTTAAAATATACAAAGTAAATTAATACAGTTTAATTAGTCTTTATACAATTCAATGATCAGACCTCCACATTTACATACCTTAGAACACTGATGGCAAACCTTGGCACCCCAGATGTTTTGGAATTACATTTCTCATGATGCTCATGTACTGTGCAGTGTAATTTCATGGAAAATGTAGTTGCAAAAAATCTGGGGTGCCAAGGTTTGTCGTCACTGTCTTAGAATGTTTGTTCCTTTCACCAAAAGAACAGAACTTTTATCTACTTGCAAGTTACTGCTATAAATTTCCACTTTGACCAAATTGGGAATATTACAACTTGTACATTCCTCAAAACCAACAAAACAAAACTCTCTGTAACTCTAATGCCCCGTACACACGATTGGACTTTCCGACAAGAAAACCGTGGACTTTTACCTGAAGGGTGTTGGCTCAAAACTTGTCTTGCATACACACGGTCGCACAAATGTTGGCCAACAATTACGAACGTAGTGACATACTAGACGTACTACGTGGTTTTTCAGTTCTTTAGCGCCACCCTTTGGACTCCTTCTAATTTCATGTTAGTAGAAGTTTGGTGAGTGTTGATTTTTTTTTTGGGACACCAACATAGTTGTATCTTTGATCTTAACCACTTGAGCCCCGGACCATTATGCTGCCTAAGGACCAGAGGTCTTTTTCCAATTTGGCACTGCGTCGCTTTAACTGCTAATTGCGCGGTCATGCAATGCTGTACCCAAACTAAATTTGCGTCCTTTTCTTCCCACAAATAGAGCTTTCTTTTGATGGTATTTGATCACCTCTGCGGTTTTTATTTTTTGCGCTATAAACGGAAAAAGACCGAAAATTTTGAAAAAAAATGATATTTTCTACTTTTTGTTATAAAAAAAATCCAATAAACTAAATTTTAGTCATACATTTAGGCCAAAATGTATTCGGCCACATGTCTTTGGTAAAAAAAATGTCAATAAGCGTATATTTATTGGTTTGCGCAAAAGTTATAGCGTCTACAAACTAGGGTACATTTTCTGTAATTTACACAGCTTTTAGTTTATGACTGCCTATGTCATTTCTTGAGGTGCTAAAATGGCAGGGCAGTACAAAACCCCCCCAAATGACCCCATTTTGGAAAGTAGACACCCCAAGGAAATTGCTGAGAGGCATGTTGAACCCATTGAATATTTATTTTTTTTGTCCTAAGTGATTGAAAAATGACAAAAAAAAAAAAAAAATATTTACAAAAAGTTGTCACTAAATGATATATTGCTCACACAGGCCATGGGCCTATGTGGAATTGCACCCCAAAATACATTCAGCTGCTTCTCCTGAGTATGGGGATACCACATGTGTGGGACTTTTTGGGAGCCTAGCCGCGTACGGGGCCCCGAAAACCAATCACCGCCTTCAGGATTTCTAAGGGTGTAAATTTTTGATTTCACTCTTCACTTCCTATCACAGTTTTATAGGCCATGGAATGCCCAGGTGGCACAAAACCCCCCAAAATGACCCCATTTTGGAAAGTAGACACCCCAAGCTATTTGCTGAGAGGCATATTGAGTCCGTGGAATATTTTATATTTTGACACAAGTTGCGGGAAAGTGACACTTTTTTTTTGTTTTTTTTTCATAAAGTTGTCACTAAATGATATATTGCTCACACAGGCCATGGGCATATGTGGAACTGCACCCCAAAATACATTTAGCTGCTTCTCCTGAGTATGGGGATACCACATGTGTGGGACTTTTTGGGAGCCTAGCCGCGTACGGGACCCCGAAAACCAATCACTGCCTTCAGGATTTCTAAGGGTGAAAATTTTTGATTTCACTCTTTACTGCCTATCACAGTTTCGGAGGCCATGGAATGCCCAGGTGGCACAAAACCCCCCCAAATGACCCCATTTTGGAAAGTAGACACCCCAAGCTATTTGCTGAGAGGCATGGTGAGTATTTTGCAGCTCTCATTTGTTTTTGAAAATGAAGAAAGACAAGAAAAAACATTTTTTTTCTTCTTTTTTCAATTTTCAAAACTTTGTGACAAAAAAGTGAGGTCTGCAAAATACTCACTATACCTCTCAGCAAATAGCTTGGGGTGTCTACTTTCCAAAATGGGGTCATTTGGGGGGGTTTTGTGCCACCTGGGCATTCCATGGCCTCCGAAACTGTGATAGGCAGTGAAGAGTGAAATCAAAAATTCACGCCCTTAGAAAGCCTGAAGGCGGTGCTTGGTTTTCGGGGTCCCGTACGCGGCTAGGCTCCCAAAAAGTCTCACACATGTGGTATCCCCGTACTCAGGAGAAGCAGCAGAATGTATTTTGGGGTGTATTTTCACATATTTCCATGGCATGTTTGAGCAATATATCATTTAGTGACAACTTTGTGCAAAAAAAAAAAAAAAAAATTTGTCTCTTTCCCGCAACTTGTGTCGCAATATAAAATATTCCATGGACTCGACATGCCTCTCAGCAAATAGCTTGGGGTGTCTACTTTGCAAAATGGGGTCATTTGGGGGGGTTTTGAACTGTCCTGGCATTTTATGCACAACATTTAGAAGCTTATGTCACACATCACCCACTCTTCTAACCACTTGAAGACAAAGCCCTTTCTGACACTTATTGTTTACATGAAAAAGTTATTTTTTTTTGCAAAAAAATTACTTTGAACCCCCAAACATTATATATTTTTTTAAAGCAAATGCCCTACAGATTAAAATGGTGGGTGTTTCATTTTTTTTTCACACAGTAATTGCGCAGCGATTTTTCAAACGCATTTTTTGGGGAAAAAACACACTTTTTTAAATTTTAATGCACTAAAACACACTATATTGCCCAAATGTTTGATGAAATAAAAAAGATGATCTTAGGCCGATTACATGGATACCAAACATGACATGCTTTAAAATTGCGCACAAACGTGCAGTGGCAACAAAATAAATACATGTTTAAAAGCCTTCAAAAGCCTTTACAGGTTACCACTTTAGATTTACAGAGGAGGTCTACTGGAAAAATTACTGCCCTCGATCTGGCCTTCGCGGTGATACCTCACATGCATGGTGCAATTGCTGTTTACGTTTGACGACAGACCGCCGCTTGCGTTCGCCTTAGCGCGAGAGCAGGGGGCGACAGGGGTGCTTTTTTTTTTTTTTTTTTTTTTCTTTATTATTTTTTTGCTTTTTTAATCTTACTTTTAAACTGTTCCTTTCATATTTTTTTTTTTTAATCATTTTTATTGTTATCTCGGGGAATGTAAATATCCCCTATGATAGCAATAGGTAGTGACAGGTACTCTTTTTTGAAAAAATTGTGGTCTATTAGACCCTAGATCTCTCCTCTGCCCTCAAAGCATCTGACCACACCAAGATCGGTGTGATAAAATGCTTCCCCAATTTCCCAATGGCGCTATTTACATCCGGCGAAATCTAAGTCATGAAATGCTCGTAGCTTCCGGTTTCTTAGGCCATAGAGATGTTTGGAGCCACTCTGGTCTCTGATCAGCTCTATGGTCAGCTGGCTGAATCACCGGCTGCATTCTCAGGTTCCCTGTTGAGACAGGAGAGCCAGAGAAAAACACGGAAGACGGTGGGGGGGGGGCATTCCCTCCCACGGCTTGTAAAAGCAGTCTAGAGGCTAATTAGCCGCTAGGATTGCTTTTACATGAAAGCCGACCGCTGGCTGAAAAGAATGATACCAAGATGATACCTAAACCTGCAGGCATCATTCTGGTATAACCACTCAAACTCGTGAATGGCGTACCTGAAGACAAAAAAATGGTTAACAATGGTTAACAATAAAGCACAGTAAACAGTAAAGTATAAATAATTACATACCTGAAAAACAAACATGATAAAACATAATAACAATAACAATAACAATAAAACATTGCAGAATAGAATACAGTAAAAAAGAGCAGAACAATAGAGAGAGAGAATAGAGAGAGAGAGAACAATAAAACGACAACTATTTTTTTTTATTTCATATATTTTTTTTTTTTTACACTTTTTTTGTAACTAACTTTTATAACTGTAACCGGTTCCAGGTTCGGGTCTCTCAAAATGCGATGGCATCTTGGGAGACCCTGTGAAAGTGTGCCTAGTCTGTGCAATGCTGTACCCTACGCTAATACTCAACTAGTGTATGGTAGCGTTCAAAACATTCACCAATGCAAAGACCAGGATTGTCAGGACAGGAGGGACAATAATAGCGGGTGTCACGCCTATATCCGCGCTTGCTGCAGACACGACATCTTTTTGGGGGGGTTCGTTGGGTAGGGGTACTCGGGAGGACATAAAAATGCCTCTCATGCAGCCGACTGCATTTGGTTGGGGATGTGAATGGGGGAAGTACGGGCGCTGCAGAAGTGGTGGGTTCCCAATTAGGATTGGCGAATGCAGCAGGAAGGGCACTATGGGCACGACGGGCCTGTGTTTGTCTTTTTGGTGTCAGCGGGACACTACTTGTGGCTTGCCACCTCACCAGCTTGAACTGCACTTATGGGACTCGCCACGTCACCAAGTGTTACTGCAGTGCTGGTTTGACTACGACCGGGGTGTACTACGCCGCTGGTGCTTGCCAGTTCCCCAAAACGCTACCAAAAAAACTGTTAGCGATCGCAGGGATCAGGCCTGACTCTGCGAACGCTGCAGTTATGCGTTTAGAGTTTTGTAAGTGACAGTGATCGATCGATACTGCACTTGGGTGGGCTGGGCCGGGCGGAGGGGCAAAATGCAGGTGCTAGCAGGTATCTGGGCTGATCCCGCTAACACTGCGTTTTTGGGAACCCTAAACTGCTGGTGACGCCAGTATAGATCAGATCGGATCAGATATTGATGCGATCAGATACTATACCACTAAGGGAGGTGTACGGTGCGTGCGTGGGTGTTAGCGGTACTGGCGCTAACCTGACGCTGCCTGGGGCTGGTGCTTGCCAGTTCACCAAAATGCTACCAAAAAAACTGTTAGCGATCGCAGGGATCAGGCCTGACTCTGCGAACGCTGCAGTTATGCATTTAGTGTTTTGTAAGTGACAGTGATCGATCGATACTGCACTTGGGTGGGCTGGGCTCGCCTGGGCAGAGGGGCAAAACGCAGGTGCTAGCAGGTATCTGGGCTGATCCCGCTAACACTGCGTGTTTGGGAACCCTAAACTGCTGGTGACGCTAGTATAGATCTGATCGGATCAGATATTGATCCGTTCAGATACTATACCACTAAGGGAGGCGTATGCTGCGTGCGTGGGTGTTAGCGGTACTGGCGCTAACCTGACGCTGCCTGGGGCTGGTGCTTGCCAGTTCACCAAAATGATACCAAAAAAACTGTTAGCGATCGCAGGGATCAGGCCTGACTCTGCGAACGCTGCAGTTATGCGTTTAGTGTTTTGTAAGTGACAGTGATCGATCGATACTGCACTTGGGTGGGCTGGGCGGAGGCGCAAAACGCAGGTGCTAACGGGTATCTGGGCTGATCCCGCTAACACTGCGTTTTCGGGAACCCTAAACTGCTGGGGACGCTAGTATAGATCTGATTGGATCAGATATTGATCCGTACAGATACTATACCACTAAGGGAGGCGCATGCTGCGTGCGTGGGTGTTAGCGGTACTGGCGCTAATCTGACGCTGCCTGGGGCGACGCATATCACCGCCGGGCGATCGGGGGGCTAAACCTTTATTCGGTAATAAACGGCGGGTGCCCTGACACTATAAAAAATAAACGAACTAACCAGCGTCACCCGTCACAGTTATACGGTGATCAGTGGTGAAAGGGTTAACTAGGGGGCAATCAAGGGGTTAAAACATTTATTAGGTAGTATATGGGGGTCCCTGACGCTATAAAACGCTGACGGCGAACCTAAATATTTACCTCACTAACTAGCGTCACCAGCGACACTAATACAGCGATCAGAAAAATGATCGCTTAGTGACACTGGTGACGGGGGGTGATCAAGGGGTTAAAACTTTATTAGGGGGGGTTAGGGGGGTACCCTAGACCTACAGGGGGGTAACAGTAACTGTGCTAACACAGTAACTGTCACAAACTGACACCTAGCAGTAATCAGAAAAAAAAAAAAAAAACTGCTGGTGTCAGTTTGTGACGGGGGGGGGGGGGGTGATCGGGGGGGGGTACGGGGGGCGATCGGGGGGGGGGGATCGGGGTGTTTTGTATGCCTGGCATGTTCTACTGTGTGTGTGTGTGTGTTGGTGCACTCACTCACGTGTCGTCTCTCCTCGGGCCGGAACGGAAACTACCGACCCGAGGAGAGATGACATCACTTCCTTTGCTCCTGTTTAGCATACAGCAGCAAAGGAGTGTTCCCATTGGCCGGCGGCGATCGCGAGGGGTGGGCCACGAACGGATGGCCTCCCCCTCGTCTCTGATCGCCGGGGGACAGAACGGGACCGCCTCGGGCGGCGGGGGGGGGGGGGGGTCCGATCGGACCCCCCACCCGCGGGAGGCAAATCACGTACATGTACGTGATTTTGCCTGCCCGTGCCGCCTTGCCGACGTACATCGGCGTGAGGCGGTCCTTAAGTGGTTAAAAACTACAGGATAATGGTGTTATGGTAACATGCCCAAAAAAAAAAGCATAATAATATTATTCTTGAAATCACTGAAAAAAAAGCCTTTGAAACTTTGTTTGCTTCATTATTATCACATTAAAGAAGAAGAAGAGAATTGTGCGCTGCATTTGGAGATTTCATAATTTGCCACGTCACGAATGTTAATTCTCCATTATGAATGCTAGTTTACAAGACGGGCCGCTTCTTCTGAACATGAGTGTTTGTACTTTGGACTTTTGCCCAACAGACTTGTGTACACACGATTGGACAATCCGACAACAAACATTTGTTGGCGGAAAATTTAAGAACCTGCTAGCCAACATTTGTTGGTGGAAAGTCCGACGACAATTGTCCTATGGAGCATACACAAGGTCGGACTTTCTGCCAACAAGCTCACATCCAACATTTCCCATCGAAAAATCTGATCGTGTGTACGTGGCATTAGTTTCAAGTTCCTACAAACCTAAAATGCCTGAAGTTAGCAAACAAAAAAATTAAGAAACTAACGCCTTTTTCACAAATACAAGAAAACAAAACCCATGCAAGCTTTTTGTGCTTTAAAAAATAAATACAACAAACAAGTACAAATTGCAAAGTTTTGCACCAGAACAATAAAGACAACACTCTTTTAGGCCGGTTCACACTGCTGCGATGCCAGACATCGCATGTGATTCGCAGTGCACTGCTGTTCACATCACATGCGATGTCTGTGATAGTATGGCTGATATCGCACCACATTCGGTCCAAACACGCACAGGACCCTTTTTTTTTTGTTCGGACCAGAATCGGATCGCATGGGTGTTCACACCTGTGCAATCCGTTTCATGTCCGAACTGTCAGTTCGCAGTGCGATATGCAAGCTGAACTGGGGGTGTCGTTAACAATGTATTGACACTCCCCAGCAGTTTGCATTTGGCAGTGTGAACTGTCATGCGAGTCGGTGCAATGCGGTGCAACCCACAGTGGATTCACAGGGCTCTCGCATCGCACCAGTGTGAACCGGGCCTCAGTGCCTTTCCAATAAAAAAACAACTATGTACCAACAATAAACCAAAACCAAACCATGATTCAAGAGAAACAATGCTTGGTAAGCGCAAAGTAAAACATATTTTCCCGCTCAGTATATCCTCCCCATTAAATTGGTCGGTTTTTAATGGGACGAGTTGCAGATGATTTTGTGACCCCAGGGACAGATCTGTATATGTTCAAGTTCATCAACCTGTATGCACCAGCGCTAGTGCATTCTTAAATGTGAGTGGAATAGTTGCTTGTGTTTTTAAATAAATGTTGTTTTACAGTATTACACTATGCTAGTTACTTCTTTACCCTTATGATGCCACCATCTATGAGAGACCACGCTTGCAGGAGCCCACTGTTGGGAGCTTAAGACACTGGATTGAGACACCAATAGGGAAGGTATTACTAGGCCTAATTGGGGGCCATTCTGGGAGATGAGCTCATAGTGTGACTGGTGGAGGGTCCAATTGGTGTTTTTCACTCATTTGCCTTTATTCACTGCTGGAATGTGTGTGGACCACATTTGTTTACAGAAGATATCACTGGATATATGGACTTTATTGGATACATGCATCTATGTGTTATTATTATTATACGAGATTTATATAGAGCCAACAGTTTACGCAGTGCTTTACAATGTATAAGGGGGACAACACAATTACAGTATATGTGTTATATTTATTATTTCCACTAGAGGTCACTGGTTGCACCTACTATTTACACAAATGTGCTTTATGCAACATTATATGTGCTATATGTTACATTCCCACTAGGGGTCGCTATTTTCACTTTGTTTTTTTCATTATTTAGGATTTTTTTATAAATTTTGTAGGGAGGTGGTGCTTCATTTTTATTTTATTTTCACTTTGGTCTTCTAATATACTTTTCTACTTTAATTACAGAATATAAAAAAAAAATCTGTGGTGTATCCTCCTTCTTATGCCCCGTTGGATTTTCCGACTAAAAATGTTCGATGGGAACTTGTTGTCGGAAATTCCAACCATGTGTAGGCTCCATTGGACATTTCCCATCGGAATCTCTGTCACAAAAAATTTGAGATCTGGATCTCAATTTTTCGGACAACAAAATCCGTTGTCGGAAATTCCGATCGTGTGTACACAATTCCGACGCTTAAAATTCCAAGCATGCTCAGAATCAAGCAGAAAAGCCTCAGTGGCTATTGAACTTCATTTTTCTCGGCTCGTCGTATGTGTTGTACGTCACTGCGTTCTTGACGTTCGGAATTTCCGACAAGATTTGTGTGACCGTGTGTATGTAAGACAAGTTTGAGCCAACATCCGTCAGAAAAAATCCATGGATTTTATTGTCAGAATGTCCAATCGTGTGTACAGGGCATTAGAGTTGTTCTAATACCCACTAATAAAATAAAAAGGTACCTATTTTTTCCTAGATAGAATTGCTGTGGCCTCCAACCTAACGGCAAACTGAGTTTAAAACCACCCCAATAACCTTAATCTACATTACGGAAATCTTGTTGTTGTTGTTGTTGTTGTATTAAATACTTTCAGTCTTGGGTCCCGATAAGTTGTCCGTCAATTATGGCGACCAAATCTATATGTTTTGATGTTTAATATTTTCCTGATATGATTTGGTAAATGAGAGTTCTTACACAGAAGTGAAAGCTTTAAAGCAGAACTCTGGGATCGGCAAAAAATCCCCCATTAGTACATCCACCTGCACAAAACAGTTATTACATTTGTGAAATTCCTTACCATTGAAGAGAAAAGTCTAATTGAATTTTCAGGAAGCTCTCTCTGTAATTCAAAAAATGCATCATGTATTCTGCCAAGGAGGAGCTGTTAGAACAGTGATTACGTCATATCCTCTTCTCTCTCTCTCTCTAACTACACTTCCCATCATGCTTCAGGAATTGCACTGAATGTGGGAGGGTACACTAGACCTGTACATGTAAATGCGAACAAGGCCACTACAACATAAATCACGCCCCCTCATTATGCAGCCAGCCAGCCACACCACTCAGTAACACAGCATTATATTTAGGTTACAGCCCCTTATAAATGCAAAGCATTTGTGCTCTCCCCCTCCAGCCACAGCAGGAGATTAATCTAGTCCCCCTACTTGCTTTATGTAATCATTACCAAACTAGACACATTCCCATAATTATATATTATACACTCTGTACTCTGCTGTAATGCTGTATTAGAAATATTCCTCCTCCTACTGCAGCTTTGAGATCTTTCTAACAGCAATCAGTGCTTGTATGGTGTATGTGAGAACATCCCTAGCCGCACCACAGAAAGAGTCGGGCCATGCTGCTTTACATCAGCATGTGGCACAAGTAAATATCAACATGAGAAAAAAAAAAGTGCAGTGCTAACTTACTAATCAATAAAACAATAATTGTGGAACCCTCTAATGTATGGAAATCTCAATAAACTTCAATATCAGTGCGTTCTCATCAGAGCCCATAAGTGCGGTCTTATCAGAACCCATAGGTGCGATCTCATCAGAGCCCATAGGTGCGATCTCATCAGAGCCCATAGGTGCGAGCTCATCAGAGCCCATAGGTGCGATCTCATCAGAGCCCATAGGTGCGATCTCATCAGAGCCCATAGGTGCGATCTCATCAGAGCCCATAGGTGCGATCTCATCAGAGCCCATAGGTGCGATCTCATAAGAGCCCCTAGGTGCGATCTCATCACAGCCCATAGGTGCCACCCTATCTGTGCCCTTATGTGCAGAGCAGCTATCATTACGAGATACTGGCCGGGTGACAGAGCAGAGATCTTGGGCTGTGACAGATCTTGTATCTATTATTTGAAACACCGATCACCGTAATGTCCCGCCTCCTGGGTCGGCATTGTGATTGTCAGCACACTGGTCCAATCCCGGGCCAGGAGGCGGGGCTGTACGGCGATCGGTGTTTCAAATACAAGATACAAGATCTGTCACAGCCCGAGATCTCCACTCTGTCACCCAGATGATGTTTAGTAACGATTCCCGCTCTGCAGTGAGAGATGACAGGCGGGTGGGCGGATTGGGGGCAGTGCTGGCAGGGAGCAGGAGAGGAAACCACCTCCATGGGTGGTATAGACCAGGGGGGGGGGGTAAGAGCCCTCCGCCCACTAGAGCATGCGGGGACAGAAGTACAAGTCCCTGCTCGCTGTGGAGAACTACAAGTGGGCAGTGACAAGACCACTGGCTGAGGCTACAGGAGGAATGGCAGCCAGCGGTCTTACAGACAGGATATCACAGGGCAGTATTGTTTTTTTGTTCAAAATCAGCAGGCTATTGCAGAGGAACTACAGAGCTCAGAAGAACATGGATGGCATCAGTGAAGGTAGTAGATCAGCAACAAGGACAGAGTTCTGCTATAACACAACAACAAAAATGTATTGGTAAAGAATATGAAGGTCTAACAAAAAACAATCTATCTCGTTACAAAAAAGAAACATTGAGCTCCAACATATTATTAAATACAAACAATGAAAGAGAAAAGACAGAAGGCAAACATTTAGATATGTGCAAGAGATATATTCTATAGTTACCATCTATGGGAGCTCAATGTGGAGTTCAATGTGGCATAGAGTACAAAAAAGAGGTTGGACATTAACATATGTGATTAGAAATTCGTATCTCCACAGAGTGGTACTGTGGATACGACACTTTGGTATAATTTACCACGTCCGGATAATTGGATTTTTGACTATTTTAGAGTGATCAGTCTGGTCCTCCAAATTTTTCGATTGTAATGCGTATGTAGGTGGTGTGTTATTCATGCTCATAGGCATATTTTGTGAATGATCAATGAAATTTTATGTAATTGTCTTGATTTTATTTTTGTAATAAATACATTTTTAATATACCTTTGTGTTTTGCCTAAAAAGTACATCATCCAAAATTTTTTTTTTTTTAGATATTAACATAGGCGAGCACACAGGGTGTGCCTGGGCACACCCTAATTAGCCCGTGCTGTCTGCAGAGATCTGCCCCGAAATTCTGCATCCAAGAGAGAGTGTAATCCGCGTTGCCTGTGAAACTGTTTCACAGGCAGCAGATCGTGAGGCTTGCCAGAGCTGCTCAGTGTATGAAACTGTCAGATAATATCACTGCTTGCAGGGAGAGAGACCAGCTGTCAAAAGCCAGCGGTGATGCCGGGGTGGGCGGGACTTAACAGCTATCAAACACCAGCCGATGGGATGGGGTCTGGGCGGGCCACTAGATTTATGTGGCTCTGCCTCCTCTCTGAAGCAGCTCAATCATTGGCTGGTGTTGATAGCGCTTGGTCCCGCCCACCCCCGACATCACGGCCAAGTTGTAAGTCACAACTCAGCTATGCTGTTGGGGTGGGCAGGACCAAGCGCTATCAACACCAGTCAATGAATGGGCTGCTTCAAAGAGGGGCAGAGCCAGATAAATGTAGCGGCCCACCCAGACCCCATCCCATTAGTTGGTGTTTGATAACTGTTCGGTCCCACCCACCCCGGCATCACTGCTGACTTTTGACAGCTGGTCTCTCTCCCTGCAAGCAGTGATATTATCTGACAGTTTCATACACTGAGCAGCTCTGGCAAGTCTCACGATCTCCTGAATGTGAAACTCCCCCTCTCCCCTATCAGTGCTGCCTATCAGTGCCAACCAGTGCCAACCAATGCTGTCAACCAGTGCCAACCAATGCTGCCAACCAGTGCCAACCAATGCTGCCAACCAGTGCCAATGCTGCCTATCAGTGCTGCCTATCAGTGCCAACCGGTGCTGCCCATCAGTGCCAACCGGTGCTGCCCATCAGTGCCAACCAATGCTGCCCATCAGTGCCAACCGGTGTTACCCATCAGTGCCAACTGGTGCTGCCCATCAGTGCCAACCGGTGCTGCCCATCAGTGCCAACCGGTGCTGCCAATCAGTGTCAACCAATGCTGCCTATTAGTGCTGCCCATCAGTGCTGCCCATCAGTGTCAGTGTTGCTAATCAGAGCCTATCAATGCCCATAAGTGCTGCCAATCAGAGCCCATCAGTCCCCCCATCAGTGCTGACAATCAGTGCCACCTATCAGTGCCAATCAGTGCTGCCAGTCAGTGCCCATAAGTGCTGCCTATCAGTGCCAATCAGTGCTGCCTATCAGTGCTCATAAGTGCTGTCAATCAGCCCATCAGTGCTGCATATCAGTGCCCATCAGTGCTGTCTATCAGTGCTGACAGTCAGTGCCCATCAGTGCCACCCATCAGTGCTGCCTATCAGTGCCCATCAGTTCTACCAATTAGTGCCCATCAACGCTGTCAATCAGTGCAGCCTATTAGTGCCCATCAGTGCTGTCTATCAGTGCCCATCAGTGCTGCCTTAGCAGGGATGGTGGAAACCCCTTATCAGATAATTGAAATACAAATTACCTTCAAGTGCAAAAACTTGTAAACCCCCGTTTTACTCACCTGAGCCCTTTGTTCCCTCAGCGGAGATGTGCTCTTCCTCTCTGCCCGGGGTTCTAGGCTCTTGATTGGATAGATTGATAGCAGTGCAGCCATTGGCTCCCACTGCTGTCAATCAAATCCAATGACGCGGGTGCTGGGGGGTGGGGCCAAGTCCAGCATTTTGTGTCTATAGACGTAAATGCTGGACTCGGGAGCGTGCCCGCAAGGTAACTCCCCTGGGAGAGTGCTTCTCCCAGGGGGTTTACCGATGTGAGGAGGAGCCTTGAGTGCCGCCGGGGGACCCCAAAGATGGGGTTCGGGGGGCCACACTGTGCATAACGAACTGCACAGTGGAGGGAAGTATGAAATGTTTGTTATTAAAAAAAAAGTGTCACTTTAAATGTTTTAGGATTGTAAAATATAGCTTAATGTGAATAACTTTTGGTATGATTTACCAAATGATCTGAAATGTTAAGAATATGTTAACATAGACAGAGTCTTCTATTGTGTAACATCTGGGGAAAATTAGTAAATATCTAAGCTCTTTTTTTGTACATTAAGCCACATTAAGCTCCCCAAAAAACAAGCTTAGTGTCATTTATTTGTCTTGGGTGACAAAAATCTAAACTTCTGGAACAGATTTGGGAAGTTGAGAATTTTGGTTGTGCAAAGTTTCAAAGGAATTAATTAAAGCAGAACTCAGGGATTTTCAAATAATCCCCCATTAGTACACCCCCCCTCCCCCCACACACACACACACACAAAACACTAAACAGTTATTACATTTGTGAGATTTCTTACCGTTTAAGAGAGATGTGTGATTGAATTTTCAGCTCTATGATTCAAAAAATGCATCATCTTTTCTGGCAGGTAGGAGGTGTTAGAACAGTGATTGCATCATATCCTCTTCTCTCTCTCTCTCTCTCTCTCTCTCTCTCTCTCTCTCTCTAACTGTAATCAGCCTACATTTCCCATGAACCCTTGGGATTGGTATGAATGTGGGAGGTACACTAGGCCTGTACATGTAAATGTGAACTTGCCCACTTCAACATAAATCGCACCCCTCATTCTGCAGCCAGCAAGCCATACATAACACACCGTATGATAGGTTACAGCCTTATAAATACAAAGCATTTTAATATAAAATGCAAACCAGTGCAACGTGTCAGTGTCCACCAGAGCCAACTGTCAGGGACCACCAGAGCCTCATGTCAGTCCCACCAGTGCCGCATGTCAGTCCTACCAGTGCCGCATGTCAGTCCCGCCAGTGCCGCATGTCAGTCCCACCAGTGCAGCTTGTCAGTCGGTCCCACCAGTGCAGCTTGTCAGTCCCACCAGTGCCTCTTGTCAGTCCCACCAGTGCCTCTTGTCAGTCCCACCAGTGCCTCTTGTCAGTCCCACCAGTGCCGCTTGTCAGTCCCACCAGTGCCGCTTGTCAGTCCCACCAGTGCCGCTTGTCAGTCCCACCAGTGCCGCATGTCAGTCCAACCAGTGCCGCATGTCAGTCCCACCAGTGCCGTATGTCAGTCCCACCAGTCCCGCATGTCAGTCCCACCAGTGCCGCTTGTCAGTCCCACCAGTGCAGCTTGTCAGTCCCACCAGTGCAGCTTGTCAGTCCCACCAGTGCAGCTTGTCAGTCCCACCAGTGCAGCTTGTCAGTCCCACCAGTGCCACATGTTAGTCCCACCAGTGCCTCAGGTCAGTCCCACCAGTGCCTCAGGTCAGTCCCACCAGTGCCTCAGGTCAGTCCCACCAGTGCCTCATGTCAGTCCCACCAGTGCCACATGTTAGTCCCACCAGTGCCTCAGGTCAGTCCCACCAGTGCCTCAGGTCAGTCCCGCCAGTACCTCATGTCAGTCCCGCCAGTACCTCATGTCAGTCCCGCCAGTGCCTCAGGTCAGTCCCACCAGTGCCTCAGGTCAGTCCAACCAGTGGCTCATGTCAGTCCCGCCAGTGCCTCAGGTCAGTCCCACCAGTGCCTCAGGTCAGTCCCACCAGTGCCTCAGGTCAGTCCCACCAGTGCCTCAGGTCAGTCCCACCAGTGCCTCAGGTCAGTCCCACCAGTGCCTCAGGTCAGTCCCACCAGTGCCTCAGGTCAGTCCCACAAGTGCCTCAGGTCAGTCCCACCAGTGCCTCATGTCAGTCCCACCATCGCAGCTTGTCAGGGACCACCAGTGCAGAGCGGGGGTTATTATCAGAAATCACTTGTATGACACTGCAGGGATGTCCCGCTGTGTCAGGTATAGTATATGAGAACACTGATCGCTGATGTCCCACCTCCCACTGTTATTATGATTGACAGCGCACTGTGCCAATTACGGCAGGAGGCGGGACATCAACGATCAGTGTTATCATATACTATACCTGACACAGTGGGACATCCCCGCTGTGTCATACAAGTGATTTCTGATAATAAAACTGCACGTAAATAGCAGTCGGGGGTGGCGGTGTGGCGGAGTGGAGGAGCTGATTGCTGGCAAGGAGCAGAGGAGGGAGGAGGGGGGAGAAAGAAGAAGGAGGACACCTCCTCCATGGGTGGCACAGACCGGGGGACTGTGAGACCCCCTCTGCCCACTACAGGAAATAGAACTCCCTGCTCGCTTTCAGGGGACTACAACTGGGCATGTCAGACCTCTGGCTGAGCTTACGGGAGGGATAGCAGCCAGCAGTCTTACAAACAGGATGTCACCAGGCAATAACGTTTTTTCGCAAGTTCAGCAGCCTATTACAGAGGAACTACAGAGCTCAGAAGAACATGGATGGCAAAGTTGGTGAAAGGTAGGAGATCAGCAACGAGAACATAGGAAAAAAAAAATTGGGGCGGAGTTCTGCATTAAGGTTTAGGCACACTATGGTACATTAAAGAGGAACTGCAGTCTGCTCACATAATTTGTAATAAAAACATCTTTGCCATTCTGAAGCTTCCCTCCAACCACTTTGCACAATTATTTTATATATATACTGTGATTCTGGACTTGCCAAATATGCTGCAGAAATCTCCCTCCGCTGAGTCTGGTTGCATCCATTTTAACTGTGGGCAGCTGAAGCTGCTGCCTGTTCACTTCCTGGATTTACACAGACACACAGAGGCCCACCTCCAGCTCTGCAGCTCTCACTGGCCCTCTTATGACTCATCCCCCTTCCTTCCTGGCAAACTCTCACAAGAGTGAGAGAGAGAGAGCTGTGCATGATGTCATAAACCAATTGTATGATGGTTAACCACTTCTGGACTGCTGCACGCCGATGTACGTCCTTACTTTGAGGACGGATATCGTTGTTATGGCAGAAGCTAGCTGCCATAACCCTGGTATTGCCGTGTTCGGCCGGCGGTCCGGTACAAGATAAAAGTGGTCTCTGTTGTGGATTCGCCGCAAGATCACTTTTATAGGTGGCGGGAGAGAGCCCTCCCCTCCCACCACGATCCGGTGCCCTCTGCCGCTTACCGGAGCCGTCGGCAGTGGCGGAGGCAATCGGATCCTTCCCGTGGCTGTGCATGGAGACGAGTGAGGGGAAGATGGCCCCCACCCGTCTCCATGATACTGCAGGGTGGAAGAGACATCAAAACGTCACTTCCGCCCATAGATCTTAAAGGGCCATTTTTTTTTCATTTTTTTTAAAACATTTTTTTTTTTTTAATTGCATTTTAGTGTAAATATGAGATCTGAGGTCTTTTTGACCCCAGATCTCATATTTAAGAGGTCCTGTCATGCTTTGTTTCTATTACAAGGGATGTTTACATTCCTTGTAATAGGAATAAAAGTGACACTTTTTTTTTTTAAACAGTGTAAAAATAAAAGGTAAAATAAATAAGAAAAAAACAAAATCCATGAAACGTCTAGGTTAGGTTCGGGTGGTTGAGAACTTAGGCTGTGCAAAGTTTCAAGGCAATTGATTAACCACTTCCCGACAGCCTGCCGTACATATACTGCGACAAGGCGGTGCTATTGCGCAAAATCATGTACCTGTACATGATTTTGCCAATAGCCACTGGGGTGGGGGAGCGCACACACCAGAGTTGCGATCTGTGCTGATTGGCCACAGGGGGAGACAATCAGCAGGCCCGCGATCACTCCCCACAGAGACAGAACGGCGGTCTGCCGATGTAAACAAACAGACCACCGTGCTGTCAGGCATAGACACTCTGATCTAGTATTCCTGCTAATCAGTGTCCATGCAGTG
Source organism: Lithobates septentrionalis (assembly GCA_037952835.1). Lineage (NCBI taxonomy): Eukaryota > Metazoa > Chordata > Amphibia > Anura > Ranidae > Lithobates > Lithobates septentrionalis. The sequence continues at coordinate 755,964 of JBBDGP010000689.1, forward strand.
AGCCCATCCCCCCACACAGTTAGAAACACACTAAGGGAACACTGTTAACCCTTTGATCTCCCCTGATGTTAACCCCTTCCCTGCCAGTGTCATTTACACTGTGTCAGTGCATATTTTTATCACTGGTCACTGTAATAATGTCCCCGGTTCCATAAAAAGTGTCAAAACGTATCAGCTAGGCGTCCGATCTGTCCACCGTAATCCCGCTAAAAATCGCTGATCACCGCAATTAAAAGTAAAATATAAATAAATAAAAATGCCATAAAAATATCCCCTAATTTATAGATCCTATAACCTTTGCGCAAACCAATCAATATACGCTTATTGGAATTTTTTTTTTACCAAAAATATGTAGAATACATATTGAAAACAACAAAGCCTGGGGAATGCACAGGAAAAACCCAAGCCTACTTACCACCAGCTCGCAGACAACCGATTTAACCTGTCTAACAGTATGCGTTAAAAACAGGAGTTTAGTCCACCCGCATTTGCAAATGCATGTGTAAGCCACAGAGCCATGTCACGGCACCCTTGTATCTGTGGTCCTAACGCTAAACTATGAGTGTCCCCACAATGGAGGCACATGCATTCTGATGGATAGATGAGGGCAGGTGGACTGAAGGGGAGCCCATCCCTTCTTTAGGGTACAGGAGAACACCAAACACCCAGCATGTAGCTTAACGGCTGCAAAGGTGTTGGTGCGTTGCTGGACCAATACAAACACCAATGTGATATGAAAAACAAAAACTCGCCACCGCCCCCATCTATAGCTGGCTATCGCAGTAAGCAGCTTTGGAAGGCTGAAACAGGTAACAACAAAGCCTGGGGAATGCATAAGGAGAAGACAAATTGGCCTAAATTGATGAGGAAATTTTTATTTTTTTTATTGGATATGTATTATAGCAGAAATTAAACAATATACATTTTTTCAAAATGGTCGTTTTTTTTTTTGTTTATAATGCAAAAAATAAAAACTGCAGAGGTGATCAAATACCACCAAAAGAAAGCTCTATTTGTGAGAAAAAAAGGACGTCAATTTTATTTGGGTACAACGTCGCACGACCGTGCAATTGTCAGTTAACTGCTTCCTGACCACCTCACGCAGATATACTGCGGCAGAAGGGCATGTACAGGCAGATTAATGTACCTGTACATTGCCCTTTAGAAGGCGGCTTGCGGGCGCCGCCGGCGGCGTACGCCGGGAGCTCCGTGACCGTGATCGCGGGTCTCGCAAACTCGATGTCCACGGAGATACCCGCGATTGTCTCACAGAGAGGAAGAACAGGGAGATGCTAATGTAAACAAGCATTTCCCCATTCTGCCTAATGACACTGTCGCTGATCACCGCTCCCTGTAATCGGGAGCGGTGATCAGTGTCGTATCACACACAGCCCCTCCCCCCCACAGTTAGAATCACTCCCTAGGACACACTTAACCCCTACAGCGCCACCTAGTGGTTAACCCCTTCACTGCCAGTCACATTTACACAGGAATCAATGCAATTTTAATTGCACTGATCCCCGTATAATTGTGAATGGTCCCAAAATCGCACCAAAAGTGTCCGATCTGTCCGCCATAATGTCGCAGTCACGATAAAAATCGCTAATTGCTGCCATTACTAGTAAAAAAAAAAATTATCAATAATAATTGCCAAAAAAATACTCCCTATTTTGTAGACGCTATAACTTTTGCGCAAACCAATCAATAAACGCTTATTGTGATTTTTTTTACCAAAAATATGTAGAAGAATACGTATCAGCCTAAAATGAGAAAAAAAAAACTGTTTTTTTATATATTTTTTTGGGGATATTTATTATAGCAAAAAGTAAAAAATAATGCGTTTTTTTCAAAATTGTTGCAATCTTTTTTGTTTATAGCACATAAAATAAAAACCACAGAGGTGATCAAATACCACCAAAAGAAAGCTCTATTTGTGGGAAAAAAAGGACATCAATTTTGTTTGGGAGCCACGTCACACGACTGCTCAGATGTCAGTTAAAGCAATTCAGTGCCAAATCGAAAAAGTGCTCTGGTCTTTGGACAGCCAAATGGTCCGGGGCTTAAGTGGTTAAAGTAACGCAGTGCCGTATCGCATAAAAAATGGCCTGGTCATTAAGGGGGTAAAACCTTCCGGGTCTGAAGTAGTTAAGGTTTAGGCACTTTATTACACGTTAAGCTACATTAAAGGAGTTGGAAAGGCAGAAGGTTTTTTTTTTATCTTAATGCATTCTATGCAGACTATGCATTAAGACTTCTCTTAGACTTCAATGGGGTTTGCCGTTCAGGTTAGAACTTTTCCCCTGTTCGGGAGTTCTGCTGCGAACCGAACAGGAGAGTGATCTCTAATGACTAGTGATACCCCCACTCATTATTTGCATTCCCAACATTTGCTCAATATCTTGATGCTCCAAATCCAGTCAATGGGGTTGTTTTACTAAAAGAGCACCCAGCAAAGAAGATCTTCCCTTAGCTTAGTGAATAAATGGAAACTGTATTTACTCCAGCCATCATACACTAGTCTGGATCTTTCAGGTTTCTTAGGTGTTCTTATTATTTTGTTAATTTTTGCCTTTCAGTACAAGGCCAGCACTGAAAACATTAAGATTTTTTGAGCTCTATTACTTAACCCAAGAGGAAACGCTGAAAGTGGAAGTTCAGTCCAATTCTAACTATGCTTAAATATATTCCCATCCTTTATTCTAAGCCTATTCTATCTAAAGAAAAGATGTAAATACTTACCTATTCTGAGGGCACTCCAGTCCAGTCACATGATCGGGTACCAGCACCGGTTTCAGAGTAGAAGAGGGACAGCCGACTAAGGATGCCCCATAGTAAGCCTATGGGTGATGTCAAATCCCAGGCTCTGCAGCCATTGTGGGCGATCTCTCTTATTCACTGATGTCGGCACTGGGACCCAATCATATGACAGGCCCGGAGCACCCTCAGCATAGGTAAGTATACAGATCTATCATTTACAGGATACACAGAATAGGCTTAGAATGAGGGTAGGAGTAGAATAAGCTGGCCACACACTGATTCAGCTGGTTTCCGATAAAGCGGCAAAATCCAATCAGTGGTTGGCCCTGTCAGCCGCTTTCTACCTGACATCCCTCAACTGAAAAATTTTAGAAGCTGGTCGGAAAATTGTCAGTGGAACAGAAACTGCATCCAAACAGATGTAGATGCTGTCCAGATATTTTGACAGCTGGTGGAACTGGCTGTGAAAATACTATGGCAGCCACTGGAGCTTCATTCATTTGTGGATGGAGAAATCTCTTAGATGTTTTTTGTTCAGCCTGCAGGTCGGCTTTAGAATATAGAACAAAGTGTGGGAGATATTTTATTGAATTCTGTACATGCAAAAGACCTGAAAGGCAGATTGTACACAGATTACATACTAATTCTAAATGAACTGTGATTGACTATAGTCTTGACATAAATACAAAATCACAGGAAAACAAAAAAAAACAAAGCCAGTTGTTTTCTTATTCAGATATTTTAAAGTTCACATATATAGCTACAAATATACTAAGTGTATGTGTTAGTGTATATACTGTATATATATATATATATATATATATATATATATATATATATATATATATATATATATACATATAAATACATATACATACATACACACACATATATATGTATAGTTTAACTTTATTGTATACATCACTTTGGAACACAGCCTTTGACTCTTCCTTCTTTTTTCCCCATTTCTAGGTGCTCAGTGCATAGATCCTACAAACTGTAAGTACTCTACATGCTTTAAAAAGACAGGAAAACTGCATGATAGGCCTTAACATTAAAATGATTAAATGTTACATTTTAGACACAGATTTTTAGATGATGCAGTTCGACCGATGTTCATAGCCAGACTGTTAATAATAATCAGCATCTGCACTTATTTATCAACTTAACCACTTAGACAGGCTATAGATGGTGAGAATTTGTTTCCTGTAACCAGTCAATTCCCACATCAACACTATCAGTGTTTTCAGCTGGGGGGGGGAGCTGTTCCTGCCGGGAGAACACCAAAAGGGCATTATGATTATTGCTAGTAGGGATGAGCCGAACACTCCCCGGTGCGGTTCATACAAGAACATGCGAACAGGCAAAAAATTTGTACGTACAAGCGAACACCGTTACAGTCTATGGGACACGAACATGAAAATCAAAAGTGCTAATTTTGAAGGCTTATATGCAAGTTATTGCCATAAAAAGTTTTGGGGACCTGGGTCCTGCCCCAGGGGACATGTATCAATGCAAAAAAAGTTTTAAAAAGGCCGTTTTTTAAGGAGCAATAATTTTAATAATGTTTAAAGTAAATCAAAAAATGAAATATTCCTTTAAATATCATGCCTAGGCGGTGTCCTTTGTATGCCTGTAAAGTAGCGCATTTTTCCCGTGTTTAAAACGGTACCTCAGCAAAATGGCATTTCTAAAGAAAAAAAATTAATTTAAAACTGCTCGTGGCTGTAATTAGTTGTCAGATCCAGGTAATATAGATAAAAATCATTGAAAAAATGGCATAGGGGTCCCCCCCAAAATCCATACCAGACCCTTATCCGAGCACGCAACCTGGCAGGCCGCAGGGAAAGGGGGGGGGGAGGAGAGAGCACCCCCCCTCCTGAACCGTACCAGGCCACATGTCTTCAACACGGGGAGGATGCTTTGGGGTCCCCCCAAAGCACCTTGTCCCTATGTTGATGGTGACAAGGGCCTCATCCCCACAACCCTTGCCCAGTGGTTGTGGGGGTCTGCAGGTGGGGGGGCTTATCGGAATCTGGAAGCCCCCTTTAACAAGGGGACCCCCAGATCCCGCCCCCACTATGTGAATGGGTATCGGGTACGATGTACCCCTACTCATTCACCAAAAAGTGTCAAAATGTTAAAAATGACAGTAGACAATTTGGTGTCCTTTATTAAAAAAAATAAAACTGTCCCGCAATGTCCATTCATCTTCGATAACAGCGTCCGACAACCCGAGAAAAAAACAAAACGCAACAACTCCACCTCCATGGGAGGTTCCTGCTGACTGAAGCCTCTTCGCAATGACAGCTGTTATATAGCTGAGGGCGGGGCCACCCGGTGACATAAATGGGTGACCCAGCCCCTTCTGACATCACATGACGGGTCCCCATACACTTTTTATGGCAATAACTTGCATATAAGCCTTTAAAATTAGCACTTTTGTTTTTCATGTTAGTGTCCCATGGCTTTCCGCATAATGTTCGCTGTTCGACGAACAGGCAAACACCCGATGTTCGACTCGAACATCGGGCTCATCCCTAATTGCTAGTGGCTATTGTGGCTGACAAAATTTGCATGGCAAGAATCCGTCATGCTGGTTGTACCCAGGTCGATCGATGGATGGGTACATTTAGCCTGCTCATAAATGGTTTGAATCTCGGCTGGTTCAGCAGGGACCATCGAACCATCTGTGGCCCGCTTAAAGTACAAATACTCAACGCATACACAACAGGAGTCACTAGATTGCTACCCCTTCTCCCCAGATGTCTCAAATATGCATATGATAGAAAACAGTACTTTTACATGAGCGATCACCCCCATTCTCACCCAACAATCATTGTTTATCACAATTCCAATTTTAATTCCAACGATTAATGGCCGTCAAGGTCTTAGCCAGCTAAATCAAGCAATCTCATCCCAGAAAATGAACAACCATAAATCAATGCCTAATCTTTAAGTTATCCTTACAATGATCGAAATTCTGCCTGTTCAGCAGGACCGGTCGATTATCAATCAGTGCGTGGCTCCCTAGTCAACAAAAGTCTGAAGGGCACGTTGGGAAATTTTTCATTGATCAGCTGCTACAGCCAATTAGGTGCAGATCAGTGTATTCAGACAGTGGCGGCAGGGCTGTTTTTAAGACAGGGCAAAAGGGGCAGCTGCCCTGGGCCCTGTCATTGTTGTGGGGCCCAAAGCAGCTGCCTCATACTTGGCAACTATCCCAGTTTAAATTCCCTTATCCCTTGAGGTTTTAGTCCTGTGCTGTGTCCTGATATCTCGGTGTAAAGTTCTGTTACTAATGCTGCCCAGCTCTGCCCTATTGTTGTGTACAGATGACTCACCTGCCGACCCTGTGTTTATATGTAAATACCAACATTGACATGTAAATAGTGACGGCATTCATATGTAAAGCGGCAGACCGGCAGGATTCATATGTAAATAGAGGCAGAATTCACATGTATATCATGCCCCCCTGGAGGTAATATCCACCATCACCTATACTGAATGCTGCCCACTGGGGAGGTAAAGGGCATACTTGAAAGTCCTGCCTACAACTGTGGTCATTAAGCCTACCATCAGCCTATTCTGCAAAGGTAAGCAAATTAGTGGGGTGGGGGGGGGTAGTGTGGGGTGTGCAGAGGTAGGCAGCGAAGGAATTACAGTTTGGGGTGCACAGGTGAGCAAGGAGGGGATGTATAGAGGTAAGTAAGGTGGGTGCAAAGATGAGCAGAGGAGGCAGGTAGAGTTAAAGGGGAGGAGGAGTGGAGAGGATGGGGAGGTTTGGGGTGCAGAGGTTAGCATGGGTTTAAGGATGCAAAGGTGTACTGTCAGGGTGGATAAAGATGTAGGTCATGTGTAGGGCAGCCCATTTATTTCAATGGGCTGCTCTATGCGCTACAAATGCGGAAGAAACTCCCAAACCCTTTTCTAAAATCAGTGAGCAGTATTGATGTACAGTAATCTCTAGCAACCAATCAACAAGCAGAAATTATGTGCTGTAACCTCTAGCAACCAGTCAGTGAGTGGTAATGATACACTGTAACCTCTGGCAACCAATCGCAATCGCTGTCTGATCTGATTCAGTAAACTAATTTTGAGTCTAGCTGCTTTTTACTATATGTCTCAAAGCAGGTGGAGAACAAAACTGCATGGAGGGGGGCCCAAAAAAATTTCTTGCCCAGGGTCCAATCAATATTAAAGACGGCCCTGAGTGGCGGGTGCTGCTGTCAGAACACGATGTCCCAGCAGAGAGGACTGCTCCATCCACCCATTTGTGTAGATGGAGGAATATGTTCGTTTTTTTCTTCAACCCACTGGTTGAATTACAAAAAAAATGAACCATGTATGGACAGCCTTTCAAACAGCTTACACAATGGGGTTAACTAAAAGCGGAGAGTGCAAAATCGTAGGAACCAATCAGCTTCCAGGTTTTTTGCCAATACTTAAATGAACAAGCTGAAGTTTGAAGCTGATTGGCTACCCTGCACAGCTGCACCAGATTTTTCACTCTTCAGCTTTGGTAAATCAACCCCAATGTCTCCTTTGAAAATTACAGATATTTGCAGATAAATCTCAGGTTATTTTGTTTCTTTTCACCCAAAATGATACAGGATATAATTTCTTTACCATATGCACCAATCCTGGATGTCACAAGTGCAGTGTCTGTTAGGCTCCATTCACACCTGAATTGCCGAGATTTCTAATTGCTGCAAAACAAGGGACATGTTTGCGATACCATTACTTCTAACGACACCCCAATCGCGACGCGATTTTGCCACGATTGTCACGCGGTAAATTGCGCTGCAATTGCGGCAAATTACAAAAAGCTCAACGCTGTCACTCAAAAGAAGCTCATGTTCCTTTTTGAGAGACAAGCGTCACATGTTGCGTTTGCAGCACGATTTAGCGCGTGACAATCATGGCAAGATCGAGGCACGATTGGGGTTCCATTAAAAAGTAAATGGCATTGCAAACGCGTCCCGCGTTTAGCAGCAATTTGAAATCGTGGGCGGAATCAGGGCCATTCCGTCCGCGATCAGGTGTGCCTGGAGCCTAACAGATGAAGAGCAGTGGCCAGGGGCAGCCGCCAGCAAGAATCAGTAGATTCTTGCCTGTGGTTATAAATGCTGCCTTCCAGCTGCAACTGTCGAATGTTTACTCTTTACAAATCAATGGCTGGTGCCTCCACTGTTCACATGTAACTGCTCATCTGAGGGGGCAGGAAGGGGTTAAAGTACAAATAGTATTAGGATCAGTGGTCAGGGGCTTAAAGTGTCAGAACAGGGTCACTGCTAAAAAAAAATTACACACCTGTAATAAAAGAGACTTTGCCTTTCTGGCAGCCCATTTTATTTAGGAAAGTCGAGGTTGAGGGACAGATTAAGGCTTCATTCACACGAGGTGGATCCATTTCAGCAGGGTTCGCCAGCTCAGCAGAAGATCTCTCCGTTGATCTCCGCTGAGCCGGTGGATGACAGGTCCGTCTCTGCTCACTGAGCGGGGAGGGGCCTGTCAAAACGCCGCCGATTCCTATAGAGAGAGCGGACTAAAACGGACATCTCATCTGATCCGCCCAGACGGATGGCGAACGTATCGCCATACGTCTGATTTTAGCGTCTCCGCTGACATCCGCCTGCCCATAGGAGTCAATGGATGGCCCACTCGGATCTGCCTGAAAAACGACAGGCGGACCCCGAGCGGATTTGCCGTGTGAATCTGATAAGTGTTAGGGATAGGTGATAAGAGATATCAGTGAAATGAACTACTTGCCAACCAGCCACTGTAGTTATACTGCAGAAAGTCGGCTCTATTGCGCGAATCGCTGTCAGTGTACGTTGCTTCGTGCAATAGATACAGTGGGCATGTCGCTGGAGCCGATGCATGTGGCCAGCGGCCACGATGTCTGCCAGCCACCCGCGATTGCTCCACAGAGAGCCAGAACGGGAATCTGTCAATGTAAACAAATCAGGAGAGTACAGAGTGATCGTCTGTTCCTAGTGATTAGGAACAGCAATCTCTCTGTACTCCCTGTCAGTCCACTCCCCCACAGTTAAAAACACTTCCCATTTAACCCCTTGATTGCCCCCTAGTGTTAATCCCTTCCCTGCCAGTGTAATTTATACAGTAATCAGTGCATTTTTATAGCACTGATCGAGGTATAAATGTCACTGGTCCCAAAAAAGTGTCAAACGTGTCCGATCTGTCCGCCGCAATGTCGCAGTCCCACTAAAAATCACTGATCACTGCCATTACCAGTAAAAAAATAAAAAATAAAAATGCCATAAATCTACCCCCTATTTTGTAGACGCTATAACTTGTGCGCAAACCAATCATTATACGCTTATTGGGATTTTTTGTTACCAAAAATATGTATAAGAATACATATTAGCCTAAACTGATGAAGAAATTTGTGTTTTTACATTTTTTTGGGATATTTATTATAGCAGAAAGTAAAAAATATTTTTTTTCAAAATTGGCGGTCTTTTTTTGTTTATAGCGCAAAAAATCAAAACCACAGAGGTGATCAAATACCACCAAAAGAAAGTTCTATTTGTGAGAAAAACAAAGAGATAAATTTTGTTTGGGTACAACATCACATGACCAGGCAATTGTCAGGTAAAATCGACGCAGTGCCATATCGCAAAAAATGACCTGGTCATTAAGGGGGTAAATCCTTCCGGGGCTGAAGTGGTTAAAGTGTATGCGCATCCAAAAAAAAAGCTGTCTATATAAAATAGACAGTGTTATAAACTTAAAGAGGTTCCTAACCACTTCAATAACGGGCACTTATACACCTTCCTGTCCAGACCAATTTTCAGCTTTCAACGCTATCGCACTTTGAATGACAATTGCGCGGTCATGCTACACTGTACCTAAACTGAATTTTTATCATTTTGTTCCCACAAATAGAGCTTTCTTTTGGTGGTATTTGACCACGTTTGGGATTTTTATTTTCTGCTAAACAAACAAAAAAAAAGACCAAAAATTTTGAAAAAAAATGTTTTTTTTTGTTTCTGTTACAAAACTTTGTAAATAAGTAAGTTTTCTCCTTCACTGATAGGCACTGATCAGGCTGCACTGATGGACACTGATAAGGCGGCACTGATGGGCACCAATGAGGTGGCACCAATGAGGTGGCACTAATATGCGGCACTAGTGGGGCACTGATAGGTGGCACTGATATGCAGCACTGATGGGTACACATAGGTGGCACTGATGGGCACTGAAAGGTGGCATGGATGGGCACTGATAGGCGGCACAGATGGGCACTGATTGGCGGCACAGATGGGCACTGATAAGCGGCACAGATGGGCACTGATGTACAATAATAAATGGTACTGATGGATGCCAATCAGTGCCAAACAATAATGCCTGCCAATTAGTTATGCCCATTGTGGGCACTGATTGGCATCCATTGTGGGCACTGATTGGCATCCCTGGTGGTCTAGGGTGGCACACTTGGTGGTAACATCCCTGGTCGTCCTGGTGGCGTCCCTGGTGGTCCAGTGTGGGCATCCTCAGGGGGGCTGCGCTGATAATCGATCAGCACAGACCCCCCTGTCAGCAGAGCAGCCGATCGGCTCTCCTCTACTTGCGTCTGACAGACGCGAGTGAGGAAAAGCCGATCAACAGCTCTTCCTGTTTACATCGTGATCAGCCGTGATTGGACACGGCTGATCATGTGGTAAAGAGTCTCTGTCAGAGACTCTTTACCTAGATAGGAGCTGCAGTGTGTCAGACTGCAATAACGATCGCCGCAATGCACGCCCCGGGGGCGCGCAGCGGCTTAATATCCTGGCGACGCCATATGACATTCGGTCAGGATATTGAAACCACTTTGCCGCTGTCATTTTGCTATATGGCGGGCAGCAAATGGTTAAAGTGGTTGTAAATTGCATTCATGAAATTTGGGTACTGCACATATATCTGCAGCGTTTTCTTATCTCTCTTTAAAGCTCTGAGAACTGTGGCTTTCTCCTGCTCAGTTCTTCTGTTATCAGCATGATAACTTCTGACAAGTTTTCTGTCAACTGTGATAAAACCAGGCTGAATTTTGTGTCAGGGAGGATGCTAAAAATATATTAGCAGGCAGCTGGTCAATTCACAGAACAGCTCTGCAAGTCTCTGCCTATGAGGAGAGGGGCTGTGTGCTTTTCCTCCAATCAGCTGTCTCACAGTGTATGGCAAGAATCCACACCCACAGGTGATTCGGGAAGAGAAAATTCTAACAGGACGTGCACTTTCTAAACAGTATATAAAGCTAAAGACAGCAGATATACATGTAAAACTTATGTAGGTGGATTTTCTTTCATCTCTTTCAACTCCTGACTGCTTACTCCACAGCTGGTGGCTGCAGTACTGACAGGAGTGAGGGGTTACCAGAGCCCACCACATCCTATGCTTCGTATTGCCACAAAAAGCTTGAAAAGGAAAGACTTTCTCTCCTTCTCTAGACAAGTCGGGGCTTTCACAGCTCCAGTACAGGTGGGCAGAGCAGGAAGAGATGATCACAGTGCAGTCCCAGCACTGCTTCCTGCTCAGCACACAGCACAGCTCTCCCTGGGGCCGACTGAAGATCTCAGAGGATGGATGGCAGCCTGAATCTTCTCCACATGCGAGTCCTGACCTTCTCCTTCTATACCAGGGGTCTCAAACTAGCGGCCCTCTAGCTGTTGCGGAAGTACAAGTCCCATCATGCCTCTGCCTGTGGGAGTCATGCTTGTAACTGTCAGCCTTGCAATGCCTCATGGGAATTGTAGTTCTGCAACAGCTGGAGAGCCACCAGTTTGAGACCCCTGTTCTATACAATGCTGTGCTGTACACCTGCCCTGCACCTTGCAGGGACGATTTACTGAAAGGAAAGTAACTTTCTTGAATAGGATAAGAAACACTGGGACTTCTGTTATATAGATGTATTCAACATTCACACTGTATCTTATTAAAATCATTCTTTTTTAATAAGATATACTATATATATGTGGAATACATTTATGTAGCACCTCAGAAGTCCTATCAAAAATTGTTAGCATAAACAGCAAGCAATGTGATTTTATAATACAACCCCAACTTCAGGAAAGTGAATGTTCATCCATGCAGTGGGGGGGAGGAGGGGATATCCTTTTTCACTTAGGGCACTTTCACACTGAGGCGCTGATTGTGTTAGCGGTAAAGCGCAGCTGGTTTTAGCAGCACTTTTAACCCCCGCTAGAGGCCAAAAAAGGTTTAAAAGAGCCGCTGCCGAATCGCTTTGCAGGCGCTCCAGCAGCGTTGGCTATTGATTTCAATGGAAGGGGCATTTTGGGAGCGGTGTATTCACAGCTCCTAAATAGCCCCAAAGATGTTGCCTGCAGAACTTTTTCTAACATCCTGCCAGCGCATCACTCCAGTGTGAAAGCATTAGGGCTTTCACCATGGAGAGACAGGAGCGGCGCTTTACAGGCGCTATGCAGGTGCTATTTTTAGTGCTAAAACGCCTGTAAAGCGCCTCAGTGTGAAAGTGGTCTTACCTGATTCTAAGCTGTCTTCCTTCACCCAAAGCCTTGACATCATCTCATACCATACAGGGTAGGGACATTAACCCTGTATGGTATGATGGGGAGGCTGGAGTGTGACCACAATCAGTAATTTACATAGGAGCTGAAGGGGACAAGTCACAGCAGTGGAGGACGCCTGCTGGAGAAAGCAAAGCTGGGTACACACAGATTGAGATTTGTCCAGTTCAGCAGGAACTGGCTACATTTCAATGTATCCCTGTAAGTGCTGGTTCACACAGGGGAGCCGCCTGACAAGTCGCCTCCCGTTCTGTACTACAGAACCGTTCTAATAGGAGCGACGCAAGTCGCTCCGACTTAGAAAAAGGTTCCTGTAGTATTTTTGGGGCGACTTCAGGCGACTTAGATTGACTTCTATACAGAAGTCATTTTGCAAGTCGCCACTGAATTCGTGTGCAGGTCGCCTCGGTGAGGCGACCTGCAAGTCGTGCCACCCCTGTGTGAACCAGCACTAAGACATAAGCCAATCATTAGATCAGCTTCTCTTAAACAGGACTGCTTAAGGCTGGGTTCACACTATTGTCGCATGTGGCTCACAGCAGGAGTCCGGTGCATCTCCATTCACCGTTCCAGGTCCGATTTCAGCCTGAATTTTTGGGCTGAATTCGGACCTGAAATGGACCAAATGATGCACAGGCTCCATAGAGAGCTGGTCATCTCCTACCATGCAAATTTGATGTGGGGAAATCCGCATCCAATTCGCATAAGTGTGAACCCAGCCTGAAACCTTGTTCAATTAGCAGCTTACAGCAAATCGGCTGCAGCACTAATCAGTGTATACTGACAGTGGAGAGTCCCCGCTGTCAGAATACAATGTTCCCGCAAGGGGGATCCTTGCATCCGCATCGCTTGTATAGATGCAAGAACCTGTCAGCTAGCAAACTGAACAAAAAAACTTGTGCACATGTACCAACTTAAAGCGGATGTAAACCGCGGCAGTTAAAAAAAAAAAAAACCTTTCCCCTGGAAGGCAATTGCATAATGTGCTAGTATGCATCGCATACTAGCACATTATGAAATGCTTGCCTTAGAATGAAGCACTCTAACAGAGTTTACTTCCTTCCCTGGCCTTCCTTCTGGGTTCAGGGGCTTCGGCTCTCCTACGCATGCAGAGAGCATTTGAGAGGTGGTGAGGAGACATTGTATCGGCTCCACCCAACCTGCTTTAACCCTTTGAACTGCATGCTGCACACAGTTGTGGGCTGCTTGCAGAGTGCCGCCTTTCATTCGAATGGGTCAGTGGGTGCTATACCTGCTGAAAGCAACAGGGGGTATAATTGCAGCCGCGGCATGTGAACATGCCCAGCTGCTGTCTCTACAGCTAAGACATGGCAGTAAAAGCACAGCTCAACAGCGGGGTTTTACTGCACCTCAAACGCTAGTGTGAACAATTAAATGTTTTAATAAAGGTAAAAAAAAACTATTTTTTAACATTGATAAGTGCTTATTTATTTAAAACATGTTTTAATACATTTTAAAATGTTTGTTTACATGTATTTATTTCTAAAAGCGTGCATGTGTGTATGTGTGTATATATATATATATATATATATATATATATATACACACACATGTGTGTTTGAGCTTTGGGTTGAATACCCTAATGTAATAGGCTGTGCACGCCTATGCATCTGAGGCTGTTCACTTCACTGGGTATATTTAAGGATTTGCTTTGATGAAGGCTCCTTAGCCGAAACACGTCAGCGTAGCCTGTACTCGTGTACCCATGTAACCCAATAAAGGACTTTTATTCAAGAGCATCCGAGTCGCCATCCCTTTTCTAATACAAATATATGTGAGAATTTACATCCACTTTAAGTCTGAAAAAATGGAAGAGTCAGCAGCTACAAATACTGTAGCTACTGACTTTTAATAAAAGGACACTTACATGTCCAAGGATCCAGCGCTGTACTCACCCGGGTTTGTTCTTCTCTAGTCTTTGGGATCCTGGTGCCAGTATGTTTACTGTGGGAAGGCGACTGACTCCTTGCTGCCTCACAGCAGGCTCCCCACTGCACATGCGCACATCACACTGCACTTTGTGAATGGACCCGCAGCCTCCCAGGACCTTATGTGTTCCAGGAGGTTATGGGGGGAGGAGGGGGACTTCTGCTCGTACTGCTTAGGCAATTCCAGTAGAAGTGGAAGCAGGTACCTGCTCCCTAAAAGACAACAAAAAAAAAAACTCCAAAAGAGAGGGGGGGGGGGGGGGGGGGAATAGGTGGAACGTCCCTTTTTAGGTGAAGATCCATTTTAAGATTCATTCTCGGCTCTCTGTTCTGCACAGCATTTTGGACACCTAAAAGTAATGGTTTATATGCACATTCCTAGTTCTCAGCTAGAAGGCTCCATGCACACTGGGGTTAAAGAAACGTCAGTTTCCCTGGCAGAAAAAAAGTTCTCATGGTAAAGGGACCTTTTACATTAGGGCTATAAGGTCATTGCAGTCACCAAGGGCTTAATACTTTTTTTTTTCTCAACAGTTTTTTTTATTTTTTTTCAACTGTTTTCAAAAGTTTATGGCCAGTTTTACAAATACTTTTTGCAGTTCTAAAGATATTGTAGATGTTTTTTTAGTCATGTGACTTGATCTGAAAACTGACTAACTACAAAAGCTCCTGGTTTCTGACATCTTCTTTTTCTTCTCTTCCCAGCTACGTACGCGGATCTGACATTTTGTAACTCTTCCTCGTGTTCTGGGGGCTGTCCTCCTGACAATGGATGTTCCTGTAGTAGTAATCGCTCTGTGACCTGTGTCCCAACTCCAGGTATTAATTGCACTAACTCTGAGTTGAGCTCCTGCTGTCCAGAAGGCCTATTTCACAATAAAAAGGAGTCCTGTTGCTCAAGTAAGTATTTTCATATCAGTTCAGAGTGAACTTTCTGAGTCTGACCATTTAGGATTTGTCATTTATAAGATATTTTTCTGCTTTGTCTTCTTCAGCTTTTCCTTTCTGTGACCCGGAATGTGCTACAGATGAAGTTTGTAACTCATTAGGAATATGTGAATGTAATACCACCGTGTACAGAAATCTGAGTAAGACTTTCTTTATTTCCTTTACTTTGCAATGCCAATTTGGTCATTAGAGAGAATGTACAATATGTGCTTGGTGGGCATATATTATGGGTTTTTGTCAGTGTATGCTTTGCTCTGTCATGTGTTTGTTATTTTATTATATGTAGATAAATGTGTAGATCTGTCATTAGATGGCGCTCTTAGTGGATCAGTAGTTTTATTTGCTGATTAAAGTACACCAGCCATGAGAATATTATGGGGACTGACACTGGTGATCATTTTCAAAGTGCTGGTTTCTGAATCTCTGACCTGGAACAAGCATGCAGGAAATTACAACTGGAGAAAAGTCAGAGATTCTGATATCTATATCTGTTCCTAGTTGCTGACTGAAGCCAAATCATCAACATGACAGCCAGGAAACCGGCATTTTAATCAGGCTAGTTCAGCAATGGCAGCCCATATAACCCTTAACTGTGGATTAGGATATCAGCCACACAGGGAGAGCATTGTTTTCAACAAGTCAGGGACTTATAATGTGAGAAGGACCAGGAAAGCACAACTATTTTGTGGCACTGCAAATAATAAAGTAGAATCAGTTTATGTCATGAGAAAATATGGCTGGGCATATGTTAAAACACTATTATATATTGGTAGGCAGGGGCGTTGCTAGGTCTGCAAAAGATCTGGGGCTAGAGCCCATAGCAGCGTCACCAACCTGGGGGGCACGCCGGTGGTAATTTTTCGCAGGCAAAGGAAGGCTGGTGTTGGCGTTTCAATCATCATGGCACCATGGTTGATATGGTGTCAGGGTAATATATAATGAAGTGATTCAACTCACCATAATGCAGAATCAGTGGGAGCCCTGAGCGTGTCACCTGCCACCATTTGCAGATTGTCACTTGCCATGTCACTTGCCACATTACTTGCCACCATTTACAAATTGTCACTTGCCACCATTTACAGATTATCACTTGCCACCATTTGCAGATTGTCACTTGCCAAGTCACCTGCCACCATTTGCAGATTGTCACTTGCCACATCACTTGCCACCATTTGCAGATTGTCACTTGCCATGTCACTTGCCACCATTTGCAGATTGTCACTTGCCACCATTTGCAGATTGTCAATTGCCATATCACTTGCCACCATTTTACAGATTGTCACTTGCCATGTCACCTGCCACCATTTGCAGATTGTCACTTGCCACGTCACTTGCCACCATTAGCAGATTGTCACTTGCCACCATTTGCAGATTGTCACTTGCCATGCCAGCCAGTGCCACCAAATGTGCATTGTCGCTGCATTGGTGGCAGGCTGGCAGCACTGGCCCATTTAGTGGGGGCAGGAGAGCAGAGATGCGGGGCAGGCAGTGAGAGATGATGTAATCTCTCTACTCCCAGCCGCACCTTCGACATTTAAAAGGCCCGCGCTGTAAGGGTGGAAGAGCGCTGATGTGTGGCGGGCAGTGAGACATGATGTCATCTCTGCTCCCCGCCGCACATCTCTCCTACGTTGAAGTGGCCCGGCTGTGAGGGCGGAAGAGTGGTGTCGGGCAGGTGGAGAGAGATGATGTCATGCTCGTCCGCCCACTCTTCTCTCCTCCACCTCCAATACCGCCCGCCGCAGCCGCAACCCGCCTGCTCATCTCTCCTCCACCTCCAATGCCACACTCTGGCTACGCCTATGCTGGTAGGATTATTTACATCAGGCTGCTCTCTTTTATATCGAAAAAATTGTAGATCCCTTTACAGTTGATTAAATTATCCCTAACAATGAAATTTAGTTTGTTAAACTCCTATCGCTGACTTGTACCCAGAGGTAAACCTATAATAAGACTTACCTATAGGTACTGTAAATATCTCCTAAACGTGCGCCGTTTAGGAGAAATTTAGTGTAAATGCATAACGTCACCGGCGCATGCACTCTGAAGGAACAACTGCCTGGGCCGTTCCTTTAGAGCCCTGTGCCATAAACAGCGGCTCCCTCCTGGATGCGCGGGAGTGAGGTCATCGGGGGTCAGGCCAGTCACACAGCCAGAGTCCGCAGACCCAGAAGGAAGACGGGTGAAGATGCAAGTGAAGATGCAAGCGGCCTGGTGGTGATAGCGCACCGCTGGAATGCTTCATTTTCAGGTAAGTTTCTCATAATGTGCTAGTATGCGATGCACACTAGCGCATTATGACATTACCTTTCAGGTCAAAAAAAAAAAAAATCACCCAACTGTATCCTACCGCTTTAAAGCACAGTGTATCCTAAGTAATTGCCATTTTTTTTAAATACTTGTTTTCACCTTTTTTTCATCCTTGTTGAATCTCAGTGATGGTGATCTTTTGCAGCCTCTTTGCAGCCACTTTTTTTTCTATATGCATGTACTCCAATGATCACTGCATTTTACAGGGTGGCCTTCCTTATGATGACAACGGTGGTCTGTGCCTTAATATTGCATGTTAATGTGTCCCTTGTAATTTCCATCTGAAGCCCATGTGACAGGGTGACAATGCAGCACCACTACTGTTGTCATTCCATACAGGAGGTGCCTGAACCAAGACTTTTATGAGGTTCAGGAGGGCAGTTTTGTTCAATATGAAACCTAAATCAAGAACACAGGGACATGGCCTCAAACTAACTGGAGGGAAGTTTAAAACTAATCTTAGAAAGTATTATTTTACTGAAAGTGTAGTTGATGCTTGGAAAACAGCACAGGTAGTGAAACAGTCAACAATAAATGGCTTCAAACATGCTTGGGATAAACATAGATCTATATTCAGACAACAGTTAACAAAAACAATAAAAAAAATAAAATAAAAAAAGAACACAACTCAAAAAAAAAGAAACAAAAACAAAAAAAAAGGCAGACTCAATGGACTAGTCTGTCTTTTTCTGCCATCACTTTTCTATGTTTCTATATTTTATGGCAGGAGCACCAGGTGTAATTTTAATGAAAGCTGCAGATATGAGAATATTAAAAATGGCTTTTAAAGTTACATTAAATTTTAGTAGATGGGCTTTCATCCACTTTAAAGCCAAACTCCTTGCAGATGTAAAATACACACAATAACAAAGTTAACACCCACTACAGGACTGGCATTTTTCACGCCCTTCATTACCAAACATTTTTTTCCATTTTTAACATTGTGATACTTTGACTGACAATGACTTAGTTATGGAACACTGTACCCAAATGAATTTGATATCATATTTTTGAGACAGATACTGGGGAATTCAAAATAGCCCTAATGACACATTTCTGGCAGTTGTTTCCTTAAGAACTACTTGTGCCAAATTCAGGAAAGCATTTGTGTCGGTGTCAGTAACATTACAAATTCAGGTAGTTCTTACTATCGGCATTTTAAGAACCTGTTGCTATGGCAGTGACAAAGTCCCAACGAATGACTGCCAGTTCTAAGTTAAGGAAACTGGCTGTAATTAGGTAATTAAAACCAAATCTACAGAGATACCCCAGTACTCAGAGTGGGCAATGCCTGTGCTATGAAACAGTCATGTATGTGACAGCTTCCTGCACAGAGTTGTATCCCCAGTCTTGTTTAGCCCAAAGCTAAATGTAAACAGGAATATAGGTGATGTCATTACTCAAATATTTGGGAAATGAATTGTCACTGGGTGGGCAGAACCTGAGGAAGTAGCTTTTCAGGTCCCCATCAGGCTCCACCCACCTCTACTACAAAACTCCTCAGCCATGCGCCGGTGTTCTGCCATATACTGTCCTCCTATCGGATAGTGTCCGCTCCGTACTGCGCAGGCGCAGCGCTTGCGCAGTACGGAGCAGAAGGAGATGCCGAAAATGTCCGAAGTTGATCAGCTGACCATCAGCTGTACACGGCGCTTCGGCAGTTCTTAGCGATGGCTGTGTAAGAGGGCCCCTCGCGGGCTCGCTTCGCTCGCCACGCTTCGGGCACGGCCTCGCTGCGCTCGGCAACTATTTATTCTCACTCTATGTCCACTTGGATAGTAGGGAATGAACCTGGACATAGGGTGAGAATAAAAGCGCAGGCGCCGTGTACAGCTGATGATGAGCTGTTAAACTTCGGAGACTTTCGGCGTCTGGTTTGTCCTCCGTACTGCGCCTGCGCAGTACAGGGAGGACACTATATGATAGGGGACTGTATTTGACAAGACACCGGTCAGTGTGATGGGGGAAAGGAGGGAGGGAAGGAGGAAGGAAGGAAGGAAGGAAGGAAGGAAGGAAGGAAGGGAAGGAAGGAGTGAAGGAAGGAAGGAAGAAGGAAGGAGGGAAGGACGGAGGGGAGGACGGAGGGAAGGACAGAGGGAAGGACAGAGGGAAGGAGGGATGGAAGGAGGGATGGAAGGAAGGAGGGAATGAAGGAGGGAGGGAAGGAAGGAAGGAGGGAAGCAAGGAAGGAGGGAGAGAAGAAAGGAGGGAGGGAAGGAGGGATGGAAGGAAGGAAGGAGGGATGGAAGGAAGGAGGGAGGGAAGGAAGTAAGGAGGGAGGGAAGGAAGGAGGGAGGAGGGAGGGAGGGAGGGAAGGAGGGAGGGGAGGAAGGACGGAAGGAAGGAGGGAAGCAAGGAAGGAGGGAGGGAAGGAGGGAAGGAAGGAAGGAGGGAAGGAAGGAGGGAAGGAAGGAAGGAGGGAAGGACGGAGGGAAGGACAGAGGGAAGGAGGGATGGAAGGAGGGATGGAAGGAGGGAGGGAGGGAAGGAAGGAAGGAGGGAGGGAAGGGAGGAAGGGGGGAGGGAAGGAGGGAGGGAAGGAAGGAAGGAGGGAGGGAAGGAGGGAGGGAAGGAAGGAGGGAGGAGGGAGGGAAGGAAGGAGGGAAGGGAGGAGGGAAGGGAGGAGGGAGGGAAGGAGGGAGGGGATGAAGGAGGGAAGGACGGAGGGAAGGAGGGAGGGAAGGAAGGAAGGAAGGAGGGAAGCAAGGAAGGAGGGAGGGAAGGAGGGAAGGAAGGAGGGAAGGAAGGAAGGAGG
>JBBDGP010000690.1:0-27500 GCA_037952835.1 Lithobates septentrionalis
GGGGGTTAGAGAGAGACACACGCAGAGAGAGAGGGGGGGCGAGAGAGACACACGCAGAGAGAGAGGGAGGGAGGGAGGTAGAGAGAGACACGCACAGAGAGAGGGAGGTAGAGAGACACACGCACAGAGAGAGGGAGGTAGAGAGAGACACGCACAGAGAGAGGGAGGTAGAGAGAGACACACGCACAGAGAGAGGGAGGTAGAGAGAGACACACGCACAGAGAGAGGGAGGTAGAGAGAGACACACGCACAGAGAGAGGGAGGTAGAGAGAGACACACGCACAGAGAGAGGGAGGTAGAGAGAGACACACGCACAGAGAGAGGGAGGTAGAGAGAGACACACGCACAGAGAGAGGGAGGTAGGGGAGAGAGCACGCACAGAGAGAGGGAGGTAGAGAGAGACGCACGCACAGAGAGAGGGAGGTAGAGAGAGACACACGCACAGAGAGAGGGAGGTAGAGAGAGACTCGCGCACAGAGAGAGGGAGGTAGAGAGAGACTCACGCACAGAGAGAGAGGGAGGTAGAGAGAGACACACGCACAGAGAGAGGGAGGTAGAGAGAGACTCACGCACAGAGAGAGGGAGGTAGAGAGAGACACGCGCACAGAGAGAGGGAGGTAGAGAGAGACTCGCGCACAGAGAGAGGGAGGTAGAGAGAGACACGCACAGAGAGAGGGAGGTAGAGAGAGACACACGCACAGAGAGAGGGAGGCAGAGAGAGGGAGGTAGAGAGAGAGACACGCACAGAGAGCGGGAGGTAGAGAGAGAGACACGCACAGAGCGGGAGGTAGAGAGAGACACACGCACAGAGAGCGGGAGGTAGAGAGAGACACACGCACAGAGAGCGGGAGGTAGAGAGAGACACACGCACAGAGAGCGGGAGGTAGAGAGAGACACACGCACAGAGAGCGGGAGGTAGAGAGAGACACACGCACAGAGAGCGGGAGGTAGAGAGAGACACACGCACAGAGAGCGGGAGGTAGAGAGAGACACACGCACAGAGAGCGGGAGGTAGAGAGAGACACACGCACAGAGAGCGGGAGGTAGAGAGAGACACACGCACAGAGAGCGGGAGGTAGAGAGAGACACACGCACAGAGAGCGGGAGGTAGAGAGAGACACACGCACAGAGAGCGGGAGGTAGAGAGAGACACACGCACAGAGAGCGGGAGGTAGAGAGAGACACACGCACAGAGAGCGGGAGGTAGAGAGAGACACACGCACAGAGAGGGGGGTAGAGAGAGACACACGCAGAGAGAGAGAGGGGGGTAGAGAGAGACACGCACAGAGAGAAGGGGGGTAGAGAGAGACACGCACAGAGAGAGGGGGGTAGAGAGACACGCACAGAGGGGGGGGGGGCAGAGAGAGACACGCACAGAGAGGGGGGCAGAGCAAGACACGCACAGAGAGAAGGGGGGTAGAGAGACGCAGAGAGAGAGGGGGTAGAGAGAGGGGGGCTAGAGAGCCGCAGAGAGGGGGGGGCTAGGGAGAGACGCAGAGAGAGAGGGGGGCTAGAGAGAGACGCAGAGAGAGAGGGGGGCTAGAGAGACGCAGAGAGAGAGGGGGGTAGAGAGAGACGCAGAGAGAGGGGGGTAGAGAGAGAGAGGGAGGTAGAGAGAGAGACGCAGAGAGAGAGAGAGGGGGGTAGAGAGAGACACGCACAGAGAGAAGGGGGGTAGAGAGAGACGCACAGAGAGAGGGGGTAGAGAGAGACACGCACAGAGAGAGGGGGTAGAGAGAGACACGCACAGAGGGGGGGCAGAGAGAGACACGCACAGAGAGAGGGGGGCAGAGCAAGACATGCGCAGAGAGAGAGAGGGGGTAGAGAGAGGGGGGCTAGAGAGACGCAGAGAGAGGGGGGGCTAGGGAGAGACGCAGAGAGAGAGGGGGGCTAGGGAGAGACGCAGAGAGAGAGGGGGGTAGAGAGAGACGCAGAGAGAGAGGGGGGTAGAGAGAGAGAGAGGCGCAGAGAGAGAGGGGGGGTAGAGAGAGGCGCAGAGAGAGAGGGGGGTAGAGAGAGGCGCAGAGAGAGAGGGGGTAGAGAGAGACACGCACAGAGAGAGGGGGGGTAGGAGAGAGACACGCACAGAGAGAGGGGGGTAGAGAGAGACACGCACAGAGAGAGGGGGGTAGAGAGAGACACGCACAGAGAGAGGGGGGTAGAGAGAGACACGCACAGAGGGGGGGGGCAGAGAGAGACACGCACAGAGAGAGGGGGGCAGAGCAAGACACGCACAGAGAGAAGGGGGGTAGAGAGACGCAGAGAGAGAGGGGGTAGAGAGAGGGGGCCTAGAGAGACGCAGAGAGAGGGGGGGCTAGGGAGAGACGCAGAGAGAGAGGGGGGCTAGAGAGACGCAGAGAGAGAGGGGGGTAGAGAGAGACGCAGAGAGAGAGGGGGGTAGAGAGAGGGAGGTAGAGAGAGAGACGCACAGAGAGGGGGGAGAGACGCGCACAGAGAGAGAGGTAGACAGACACGCACAGAGAGAGGGAGGTAGAGAGACACACGCAGAGAGAGAGGGGTGGACAGAGACGCGCAGAGAGAGAGAGAGGAGAGAGACTTGCACAGAGAGGGGTGGAGAGACATGCAGAGAGAGAGAGGGCTGTTGAGAGCCAAACGCAGAGAGAGACACGCAGAGATAGATGGAGGGAGAGAGAGGAGGGGGAGAGACGCGCACAGAGGGGGAGGTGGAGAGAGACGCGCACAGAGAGAGGGAGGTGGAGAGAGACGCGCACAGAGAGAGGGAGGTGGAGAGAGACGCGCACAGAGAGGGGAGGTGGAGAGAGACGCGCACAGAGAGGGAGGTGGAGAGAGACGCGCACAGAGAGGGAGGTGGAGAGAGACGCGCACAGAGAGGGAGGTGGAGAGAGACGCGCACAGAGAGAGGGAGGTGGAGAGAGACGCGCACAGAGAGAGGGAGGTGGAGAGAGACGCGCACAGAGAGAGGGAGGTGGAGAGAGACGCGCACAGAGAGAGGGAGGTGGAGAGAGACGCGCACAGAGAGAGGGAGGTGGAGAGAGACGCGCACAGAGAGAGGGAGGTGGAGAGAGACGCGCACAGAGAGAGGGAGGTGGAGAGAGACGCGCACAGAGAGGGAGGTGGAGAGAGACGCGCACAGAGAGAGGGAGGTGGAGAGAGACGCGCACAGAGAGAGGGAGGTGGAGAGAGACGCGCACAGAGAGAGGGAGGTGGAGAGAGACGCGCACAGAGAGAGGGAGGTGGAGAGAGACGCGCACAGAGGGAGGGAGGTGGAGAGAGACGCGCACAGAGGGAGGGAGGTGGAGAGAGACGCGCACAGAGGGAGGGAGGTGGAGAGCGACGCGCACAGAGGGAGGGAGGTGGAGAGCGACGCGCACAGAGGGAGGGAGGTGAGAGCGACGCGCACAGAGGGAGGGAGGTGGAGAGCGACGCGCACAGAGGGAGGGAGGTGGAGAGCGACGCGCAGAGAGGGAGGGAGGTGGAGAGCGACGCGCAGAGAGGGAGGGAGGTGGAGAGCGACGCGCAGAGAGGGAGGGAGGTGGAGAGCGACGCGCAGAGAGGGAGGGAGGTGGAGAGCGACGCGCAGAGAGGGAGGGAGGTGGAGAGCGACGCGCAGAGAGGGAGGGAGGTGGAGAGCGACGCGCAGAGAGGGAGGGAGGTGGAGAGCGACGCGCAGAGAGGGAGGGAGGTGGAGAGCGACGCGCACAGAGGGAGGGAGGTGGAGAGAGACGCGCACAGAGGGAGGGAGGTGGAGAGAGACGCGCACAGAGGGAGGGAGGTGGAGAGAGACGCGCACAGAGGGAGGGAGGTGGAGAGAGACGCGCACAGAGGGAGGGAGGTGGAGAGAGACGCGCACAGAGGGAGGGAGGTTGAGAGAGACGCGCACAGAGGGAGGGAGGTGGAGAGAGACGCGCACAGAGGGAGGGAGGTTGAGAGAGACGCGCACAGAGGGAGGGAGGTTGAGAGAGACGCGCACAGAGAGAGGGAGGTGGAGAGAGACGCGCACAGAGAGAGGGAGGTGGAGAGAGACGCGCACAGAGAGAGGGAGGGGGGAGAGACGCGCACAGAGAGAGGGAGGTGGAGAGAGACGCGCACAGAGAGAGGGAGGTGGAGAGAGACGCGCACAGAGAGAGGGAGGTGGAGAGAGACGCGCACAGAGAGAGGGAGGTGGAGAGAGACGCGCACAGAGAGAGGGAGGTGGAGAGAGACGCGCACAGAGAGAGGGAGGTGGAGAGAGACGCGCACAGAGAGAGGGAGGTGGAGAGAGACGCGCACAGAGAGAGGGAGGTGGAGAGAGACGCGCACAGAGAGAGGGAGGTGGAGAGAGACGCGCACAGAGAGAGGGAGGTGGAGAGAGACGCGCACAGAGAGAGGGAGGTGGAGAGAGACGCGCACAGAGAGAGGGAGGTGGAGAGAGACGCGCACAGAGAGAGGGAGGTGGAGAGAGACGCGCACAGAGAGAGGGAGGTGGAGAGAGACGCGCACAGAGAGAGGGAGGTGGAGAGAGACGCGCACAGAGAGAGGGAGGTGGAGAGAGACGCGCACAGAGAGAGGGAGGTGGAGAGAGACGCGCACAGAGAGAGGGAGGTGGAGAGAGACGCGCACAGAGAGAGGGAGGTGGAGAGAGACGCGCACAGAGAGAGGGAGGTGGAGAGAGACGCGCACAGAGAGAGGGAGGTGGAGAGAGACGCGCACAGAGAGAGGGAGGTGGAGAGAGACGCGCACAGAGAGAGGGAGGTGGAGAGAGACGCGCACAGAGAGAGGGAAAGACACGCACAGAGAGGGGGTAGAGAGAGACACGCAGAGAGAGAGGGGGGTAGAGAGAGACACGCAGAGAGAGAGGGGGGTAGAGAGAGACACGCACAGAGAGAAGGGGGTAGAGAGAGACTCACAGAGAGAGGGGGGTAGAGAGAGACACGCACAGAGAGAGGGGGGTAGAGAGAGACACGCACAGAGAGAGGGGGGTAGAGAGAGACACGCACAGAGAGAGGGGGGTAGAGAGAGACACGCACAGAGGGGGGGGGCAGAGAGAGACACGCACAGAGGGGGGGGGGGGCAGAGAGAGACACGCACAGAGAGAGGGGGGCAGAGCAAGACACGCACAGAGAGAAGGGGGGTAGAGAGACGCAGAGAGAGAGGGGGTAGAGAGAGGGGGGGCTAGAGAGAGACGCAGAGAGAGGGGGGGCTAGGGAGAGACGCAGAGAGAGAGGGGGGCTACAGAGACGCAGAGAGAGAGGGGGGTAGAGAGAGACGCAGAGAGAGGGGGGGGTAGAGAGAGAGAGAGGGAGGTAGAGAGAGACGCACAGAGAGGGGGGAGAGACGCGCACAGAGAGAGGTAGACAGACGCACAGAGAGAGGAGGTAGAGAGACACACGCAGAGAGAGAGGGGTGGACAGAGACACGCAGAGAGAGAGAGGGGGAGAGAGACTTGCACAGAGAGGGGTGGAGAGACATGCAGAGAGAGAGAGGGCTGTTGAGAGCCAAACGCAGAGAGAGACACGCAGAGATAGATGGAGGGAGAGAGAGGGGAGGGGAGAGACGCGCACAGAGAGAGGGAGGTGGAGAGCGACGCGCACAGAGGGAGGGAGGTGGAGAGCGACGCGCACAGAGGGAGGGAGGTGGAGAGCGACGCGCACAGAGGGAGGGAGGTGGAGAGCGACGCGCACAGAGGGAGGGAGGTGGAGAGCGACGCGCACAGAGGGAGGGAGGTGGAGAGCGACGCGCACAGAGGGAGGGAGGTGGAGAGCGACGCGCACAGAGGGAGGGAGGTGGAGAGCGACGCGCACAGAGGGAGGGAGGTGGAGAGCGACGCGCACAGAGGGAGGGAGGTGGAGAGCGACGCGCACAGAGGGAGGGAGGTGGAGAGCGACGCGCACAGAGGGAGGGAGGTGGAGAGCGACGCGCACAGAGGGAGGGAGGTGGAGAGCGACGCGCACAGAGGGAGGGAGGTGGAGAGCGACGCGCACAGAGGGAGGGAGGTGGAGAGCGACGCGCACAGAGGGAGGGAGGTGGAGAGCGACGCGCACAGAGGGAGGGAGGTGGAGAGCGACGCGCACAGAGGGAGGGAGGTGGAGAGCGACGCGCACAGAGGGAGGGAGGAGGAGAGAGACGCGCACAGAGGGAGGGAGGTGGAGAGAGACGCGCACAGAGGGAGGGAGGTGGAGAGAGACGCGCACAGAGGGAGGGAGGTGGAGAGAGACGCGCACAGAGGGAGGGAGGTGGAGAGAGACGCGCACAGAGGGAGGGAGGTGGAGAGAGACGCGCACAGAGGGAGGGAGGTGGAGAGAGACGCGCACAGAGGGAGGGAGGTGGAGAGAGACGCGCACAGAGGGAGGGAGGTGGAGAGAGACGCGCACAGAGGGAGGGAGGTGGAGAGAGACGCGCACAGAGGGAGGGAGGTGGAGAGAGACGCGCACAGAGGGAGGGAGGTGGAGAGAGACGCGCACAGAGGGAGGGAGGTGGAGAGAGACGCGCACAGAGGGAGGGAGGTGGAGAGAGACGCGCACAGAGGGAGGGAGGTGGAGAGAGACGCGCACAGAGGGAGGGAGGTGGAGAGAGACGCGCACAGAGGGAGGGAGGTGGAGAGCGACGCGCACAGAGGGAGGGAGGTGGAGAGCGACGCGCACAGAGGGAGGGAGGTGGAGAGCGACGCGCACAGAGGGAGGGAGGTGGAGAGCGACGCGCACAGAGGGAGGGAGGTGGAGAGCGACGCGCACAGAGGGAGGGAGGTGGAGAGCGACGCGCACAGAGGGAGGGAGGTGGAGAGCGACGCGCACAGAGGGAGGGAGGTGGAGAGCGACGCGCACAGAGGGAGGGAGGTGGAGAGCGACGCGCACAGAGGGAGGGAGGTGGAGAGCGACGCGCACAGAGGGAGGGAGGTGGAGAGCGACGCGCACAGAGGGAGGGAGGTGGAGAGAGACGCGCACAGAGGGAGGGAGGAGGAGAGAGACGCGCACAGAGGGAGGGAGGTGGAGAGAGACGCGCACAGAGGGAGGGAGGTGGAGAGAGACGCGCACAGAGGGAGGGAGGTGGAGAGAGACGCGCACAGAGGGAGGGAGGTGGAGAGAGACGCGCACAGAGGGAGGGAGGTGGAGAGAGACGCGCACAGAGGGAGGGAGGTGGAGAGAGACGCGCACAGAGGGAGGGAGGTGGAGAGAGACGCGCACAGAGGGAGGGAGGTGGAGAGAGACGCGCACAGAGGGAGGGAGGTGGAGAGAGACGCGCACAGAGGGAGGGAGGTGGAGAGAGACGCGCACAGAGGGAGGGAGGTGGAGAGAGACGCGCACAGAGGGAGGGAGGTGGAGAGAGACTCGCACAGAGGGAGGGAGGTGGAGAGAGACTCGCACAGAGGGAGGGAGGTGGAGAGAGACGCGCACAGAGGGAGGGAGGTGGAGAGAGACGCGCACAGAGGGAGGGAGGTGGAGAGAGACGCGCACAGAGGGAGGGAGGTGGAGAGAGACGCGCACAGAGAGAGGGAGGTGGAGAGAGACGCGCACAGAGAGAGGGAGGTGGAGAGAGACGCGCACAGAGAGAGGGAGGTGGAGAGAGGAGCGCACAGAGAGAGGGAGGTGGAGAGAGGAGCGCACAGAGAGAGGGGGGAGAGAGAGACGCCCACAGAGAGAGGGGGGAGAGAGAGAGAGAGACGCGCACAGAGGGGGGGGAGAGAGACGCACACAGAGAGGGGGGGAGAGACGCGCACAGAGGGAGGGAGGAGGAGAGAGACGCGCACAGAGGGAGGGAGGTGGAGAGAGACGCGCACAGAGGGAGGGAGGTGGAGAGAGACGCGCACAGAGGGAGGGAGGTGGAGAGCGCACAGAGGGAGGGAGGTGGAGAGAGACGCGCACAGAGGGAGGGAGGTGGAGAGAGACGCGCACAGAGGGAGGGAGGTGGAGAGAGACGCGCACAGAGGGAGGGAGGTGGAGAGAGACGCGCACAGAGGGAGGGAGGTGGAGAGAGACGCGCACAGAGGGAGGGAGGTGGAGAGAGACGCGCACAGAGGGAGGGAGGTGGAGAGAGACGCGCACAGAGGGAGGGAGGTGGAGAGAGACGCGCACAGAGGGAGGGAGGTGGAGAGAGACTCGCACAGAGGGAGGGAGGTGGAGAGAGACTCGCACAGAGGGAGGGAGGTGGAGAGAGACGCGCACAGAGGGAGGGAGGTGGAGAGAGACGCGCACAGAGGGAGGGAGGTGGAGAGAGACGCGCACAGAGGGAGGGAGGTGGAGAGAGACGCGCACAGAGAGAGGGAGGTGGAGAGAGACGCGCACAGAGAGAGGGAGGTGGAGAGAGACGCGCACAGAGAGAGGGAGGTGGAGAGAGGAGCGCACAGAGAGAGGGAGGTGGAGAGAGGAGCGCACAGAGAGAGGGGGGAGAGAGAGACGCCCACAGAGAGAGGGGGGAGAGAGAGAGAGAGACGCGCACAGAGGGGGGGGAGAGAGACGCACACAGAGAGGGGGGGGAGAGACGCGCACAGAGGGAGGGAGGTGGAGAGCGACGCGCACAGAGGGAGGGAGGTGGAGAGAGACGCGCACAGAGGGAGGGAGGAGAGACGCGCACAGAGGGAGGGAGGAGGAGAGAGACGCGCACAGAGGGAGGGAGGTGGAGAGAGACGCGCACAGAGGGAGGGAGGTGGAGAGAGACGCGCACAGAGGGAGGGAGGTGGAGAGAGACGCGCACAGAGGGAGGGAGGTGGAGAGAGACGCGCACAGAGGGAGGGAGGTGGAGAGAGACGCGCACAGAGGGAGGGAGGTGGAGAGAGACGCGCACAGAGGGAGGGAGGTGGAGAGAGACGCGCACAGAGGGAGGGAGGTGGAGAGAGACGCGCACAGAGGGAGGGAGGTGGAGAGAGACGCGCACAGAGGGAGGGAGGTGGAGAGAGACGCGCACAGAGGGAGGGAGGTGGAGAGAGACGCGCACAGAGGGAGGGAGGTGGAGAGAGACGCGCACAGAGGGAGGGAGGTGGAGAGAGACGCGCACAGAGGGAGGGAGGTGGAGAGAGACGCGCACAGAGGGAGGGAGGTGGAGAGAGACGCGCACAGAGGGAGGGAGGTGGAGAGAGACGCGCACAGAGGGAGGGAGGTGGAGAGAGACGCGCACAGAGGGAGGGAGGTGGAGAGAGACGCGCACAGAGGGAGGGAGGTGGAGAGAGACGCGCACAGAGGGAGGGAGGTGGAGAGAGACGCGCACAGAGGGAGGGAGGTGGAGAGAGACGCGCACAGAGAGAGGGAGGTGGAGAGAGACGCGCACAGAGAGAGGGAGGTGGAGAGAGGAGCGCACAGAGAGAGGGAGGTGGAGAGAGGAGCGCACAGAGAGAGGGGGGAGAGAGAGACTCCCACAGAGAGAGGGGGGAGAGAGAGAGAGAGACGCGCACAGAGGGGGGGGAGAGAGACGCACACAGAGAGGGGGGGGAGAGACGCGCACAGAGAGGGGGGGGGAGAGGTGCGCACAGAGAGGGGGGGAGAGAGAGAGAGAGAGACGCGCACAGAGAGGGGGGGAGAGAGAGAGAGAGACGCGCACAGAGAGGGGGGGAGAGAGAGACGCGCACAGAGAGGGGTAGAGAGAGAGAGAGAGACGCGCACAGAGAGGGGGGAGAGAGAGAGACGCGCACAGAGAGGGGGGAGAGAGAGACGCGCACAGAGAGGGGGGGAGAGAGAGAGAGAGACGCGCACAGAGAGGGGGGGAGAGAGACGCGCACAGAGAGGGGGGAGAGAGAGAGACGCGCAGAGAGAGAGAGAGAGAGACACACACACAGAGACGCAGACGCACACCCACAGAGACAGACACAGAAAGAGAGAGACGCGCACACACACGCGCACAGAGAGAGAGAGGGACACAAACACAGAAGCGCGCACACACAGAGAGCGACACACAGAGACATAGAGAGAGACTCCATAGTTAAAGACCGCCCACCGCAGATATACTGCGGCAGGGCGGCTCTATTGCATGAAACAATGTACCAATACGTAATTTCGTGCAATAGATAGCCAGAGGGGGAGCCAATCTGCGGCTCCGGCAAACGTGATATGTCTGCCGGGACCCGCCAATCATTCCCCAGAGAGGCAGAGCAGTGATCTGCCTATGTATACGAGGGGAAGTACACAGTGATCTTGTGTTCTTGCTAAGCAGGAACACAGATCTCTGTGTTCTTCCAGTCAGTCCACCCCCCCTAGTTAGAAAGCATCCCCTAGGGACACACTTAACCCTTTGATCGCCCCTGATATTAACCCCTTCCTTGACAGTGTCGTTAGTACAGTAACAGTGCATATTTTTAGCACTGATCACTGCATTAGTGTGGTTCCCAAAAAGTGTAAAAAATGTCAGTCCGGTGTCCGATTTGTCCGCCGCAATGTTGAAGTCCCGCTAAAAATGTCTGCACGCCGCCATTACTAGTAAAAAAAAAAAAAGCCATAAAAAATATCCCATAGTTTGTAGACGCAATCACTTTTGTGCAAACCAATCAATATACGCTAAGAAATTAGATTTTTTTTTACATGTTTTTATTAGATATGTTTTATAACAGAAAGTAAAAAAAATACATTATTTTCCCTTGACGTCTTTCAGGACAGCACTTGAGAGAGTGACTCCTCCCCTTGTCAATAGGAAACACCTCTTCCACCAAATTTTAAAAGGAGGCTCCTTCCCACACATTGCCAGTTTTTGTGTTTCCTCCGGAGGGAACACTTTGTGGGGAAGGCAGGGCTCTTAGGTGTTGTCCTGAAAGCCTAGGTTTCCTGCTCCACCAATGTTTTCTTTTACGTACCTCATGAGAGCTGTTCCTCCCGTTCCACAGCTATTGTCAGGTGCTGCTGGCTGGGCTCCTTCTCCCTCTCCATTTGGGCTCAGGGTGAGTCAGGACTGCTGTGGGCGTCACTCCTAGGCGGCGGCAAGGCACAGTTATAGTTTTTTTTTTCTTACCGTTCTTTTAGTTTTTTCCTCGGTCCGCCGCCTGTTGCCTATGACGCCGCCGCCATCTTGGGGTTGGCATGCTGTGCTCCATCCACCGAAAGTGAGGCATCCGGAGGGTGTGGCGCTCAAGGAGCAGGCGTACGGCGTCATTTGCGCTGGAAATCACAGGGGGAGAGGGGAGGAACGGGCCTGGTGCTTATTTGGCGGTTCCGGTCCGGCGCAGTGGCACTATTGGAGTCTGGAACCGGCGTTCAGCAACACACAGCAACGCAGGGCTCCACGGTCTTTTGCTAAAAGAAAGTTTTCTCACAATCTTATAGGTGGGGCAACAATAAGCGACCAGCATGTTGAAGCTTTCCACACAAGGTCCAAGGGATCGCTGTAACTTTTTCTCCGGTCTCCACGGTCCTTTCCTAGAAAATAAGTTTCTCCCAATCCGCAAGATAGAACATAAAAAAGAAGGCTCTCCATAGTGTAGTAGGTTTAAAGGTTCAAAAGTAATTTATTAAAAAAATCTAAAAACTCCTTTACAAATACTTTTGAACCTTTAAACCTAATACACTATGGAGAGCCTTCTTTTTTATCTTCTATTTTGCAGATTGGGAGAAACTTTTTTCTAGGAAAGGACCGTGGAGATCGGAGAAAAAGTTACAGCGATCCCTTGGACCTTGTGAGGAAAGCTTCAACAGGCTGGTCGTTTATTGTTGCCCCACCTATAGGATTGGGAGAAAACTTTCTTCTAGGAAAAGACCGCGGAGACCGGACAAAAGCTGCAGTGATCCCTTGAAAGCTGTGAGGAAAGCTTCAACAGGCTGGTCGTTCACTGTTGCCCCATTAGACCGTTTGGGGTCTATCTATACGATGAGAGGCTAGCACTACTGGGGGGAGGATTGCAGAAAGACATGTTTACCATCTTACATCTTTAATTTGGACTCTTTCACCTGTCCTTATCCCCCTTATCTACTCTGATTTATATTTTTCACTTTGGAACTGATCATCTGAGTCGCCTGATTTTTTTGGATGCTGATTACTCCTGGGAAACAATTTACTTTTAGTTTAGTTTTATGTGATACACTTTACTGGATTTCATTGCATTATTGCTCAGATATATATTATGGGATGCACTTTTTAGGACTTTGAACACTTTTATATGAGTTTATATTTGCCATGAGCATCTGAGATATTCCTTTTTTTAATATATTTTTTTTTTTTGTTGACGTGCTATATTAGCGCTACTTCACTACACGTTAAATCTGCTATGGCAACTACTGTCGTCTCCAAGAATATGGAGTTTTGGTTGAATAAACTTAAGGTCCATATTTCGTCAGACTCCCCAAAACAAGAAATTTTGGATCCCTTCTCGACCCTGTCAGCCGCTGTAGCCTTTATTTCTGATGCCTCAGCCGAATCAATCAAAATGACAGCAAGATCTGCAGCCTTGGCTAACTCGGCCAGAAGGGCTCTGTAGTTGAAAACTTGGCCGTTGGGGATGCGGCATCCAAAAATAAGCTGTGTGGGGTACCGTTCCTGGGGGACTTGCTTTTTGATCCTGACTTGGATGCAGTTCTAGATAGGACAGCTGATAAAAAGAAGTCTTTCCCTATCATAAAGAAAAAACAGGCAGTTGAGCTTTTTTTTTTTGTTCCCAAAGGGCTCAAGAACAAAGTACCAAATCCCAGGAGAAAAGAAAAAATTGGGCGTCGCAGAAGGGAAAAGGAAAGGGAAATGTCCTTTTCCATCCACCTGCGGCATCCGGTAAAACGCAATGACTTGTACATGCCAGTGGGGGGAAGTCTTCAAAGTTTCCTTCCCCTTTGGGCCAGCATGACAAAAAGTCAATATATTTTGAAAATGCTGTCCCAAGGTTACAGAATAGAGTTTTCGGATCGCTCTCCAGAAAGATACTTTGTGACAAACCTACCAAGGGATCTAACAAAGGCCCTGGCTATGAAGAACCTTTTAAAGGATCTTAAGCGCCAGGGGGTCGTGATACCAGTATCTCCAGAGGAACAGGGTCAGGGATTCTATTTACACATATTTCTGATAAGTAAACCATCCGGAAACTTCGTCTAATTCTCAACCTGAAACCATTAAACAAGTCAGTCCTATACAAAAATTTTGTATGGACTCAATCTTCAAGGTCAAGAATATGCTGACCAAAAAATGCTTTATGGCATCAATCAACCTGAGGGATGCTTACCTTAATATTCCTGTAGCACCTCCGTTCGAGAAATTCCTGAGGTTTGCAGTGAATATGGGCAAAGAGATTATACATCTTCGACTCCAGGAGATTGCGGTAATCCCATATCTGGATGACCTCCTCTTCTTTGCCCCATCCAGGGAAAAGTTGCAGGGGGATCTGGACAGAGCTTGCAGTCATTTGGAGTCGCTAGGGTGGATAGTGAATGTTCAAAAATCGAATTTCATTCCAGCTCAGCAAGTACTCTTTCTGGTTTACTTGATAAATTCGGTAGAGCAAAAGATTTTTCTCCCAGAAGAGAAAAAATCAAGGTCCAGAGGGTAGTAACGACACCTCAAACGAATCAGCAGATTTCAGTTTGAAAGGTTATGTCGGCTTTCGGAACATTAACCTCTTCTATGCCAGCCATCCAATGGGCAAGGCTGCATTTCGGGCCTCTCCAGAGGTTTCTTCTGAAAACATGGAACCACAGGACAGAGTCCAGATACGAAGATAAAGATCCCCACCAGAGTCAAACGTTCACTTTGGTGGTGGAAAAGTCATGTAGTACTACAAAGAGGTCTTCTTTGGTCCTTTCCGACCGAAAAAGTGGTCACACCAGACGCCAGTATGCGGGGATGGGGGGCCCCCATGGGTCAGAATTTGGCACAGGGAACATGGTCCCAGGCCGAGGCCGAAAAATCCTCAAATTGGAGAGAACTAAAAGCGGTCGCCCTAGCATTAGCTGTCTTCTCTCCAAACCTCCTAGGTTGTCCCGATTTTGTCGGACAATGCCAGTACCGTAGCCTACCTGAAAAAACAGGGAGACACAAGAAGCAGAGCTCTTCACTTGCTGTCAGTAAAGATTCTGGAGTGGGCGGAAAACCACTTACTATCTCTATCCGCAGTCGATCTCAAGGGCACGTTAAACAAAGTAGCAGATTATCTGAGCCGAGAGAAGATTTAGGAAGCAGAGTGGAGCCTGAACGCAGAGGTGTTTGCATTGATCACCAGAACTTTGGGCCTTAAAGGCAAAACATGCAGCTCCCACAATTTTTCTCCCTTCAGGGAGACGATGGCTCTCAGGGGATAGACGCTCTGGCACATCTGTGGAATTTTCACCTGGGGTATGCTTTTCCTCCTTTCCAGTTGATTCCACTGGTGTTGAGGAAAATACAAAAAGATATTATCAGTAATCTTGATTACTCCATTTTGGCCAAAGAGAGCTTGGTTTTCCACGGTTCTACAGTTGGCAATCAAACCATGTTGGCATGTTCCGCCCAGTCAGGATTTGTTGATTCAGGGGCCAGTACATCATCCAGATGTAGCCAGGTTAAAGCTCACTGCCTGGTATATGAAGAGCAATTGTTGAGAAGCAAAGGCTTTTCAGAACAGTTAATAACCACGTTAATTTCCAGTAGGTAAAAGGTAACTACAGTTATTTACGCCAGGGTATGGAAAGTCTAGGTGTCTTTCTGTCATTCAGAACATAGGGATGTTAAAGACATAGGCTCAGTATTGGAGTTTTTGCAAAAAGGTGCAGACAAAGGTCTTGCAGTCAGCACTCTTAAAGTGCAAGTGGCCGCATTAGGAGTTTATCTGGAGAGATCCTTATCTTCAGAAACTCTGATCATGAGATTTTTCAAGGCACTTTCCAGGTCAAGACCAGTCGCGGTGACACATTTTCCAAATTGCGATCTCTCGGTGGTTCTGCAAGCTCTTTCAAAAGAACCATTTGAGCCATTATAGGCCA
The DNA here is from genome assembly GCA_037952835.1 of Lithobates septentrionalis. Taxonomy (NCBI): domain Eukaryota; kingdom Metazoa; phylum Chordata; class Amphibia; order Anura; family Ranidae; genus Lithobates; species Lithobates septentrionalis. The sequence continues at coordinate 14,811 of JBBDGP010000690.1, forward strand.
TATCTCTAAAGAACTTAACTTTGTAAACTATTTTTCTCCCTTCGTCTTTCAGGACAGCACCTGGAGAGAGCGCAGCTCCACCCACTTTCCCAGGAAACACTGCAGTCAGTTTCTTTAAAGACCGGACACTTCCACCATGGCCTCAGTTGTAGTGTTTCCTCCGCCATGGTGGAAGCGCTGCAGGGAACCAGGGGTGTGCTGCGCTTTCTCCAGGTGGTGAAAGTATGGGCATACCAGATTGATGTCGGTTTTTTCTTTTCCTAAGACAGCCCAGCATCCTCCCTGACGTGTGGGGGATTCTCCGGTGCCTCCTCCTCTTCGTGCTCTGCGAGAGCCAGGCTGCGAGGGTCCCGCTCCTACAGACCGGTGGCAGGGCTGTGGGGTAGAGCGGCGTCTATTCCACGGGCCGCACGCCTTCCGGGTTCGGATGGCAAGCGCGTCATTTCCGACCAGGGGCGGGGCCTCGAGCGGCGCGACGCGGCTTCCGGTTCCGGCCGCTGGAACGCAGGAGGAGGGGGCGGTCTCCACGGCTGATTTCATTTCCGGCCCTCACAGCGGTGAGCGGCCCGGGAAAATCAAATAAAAGAGCACAGACGCCGCTGTGTGTCCTGTCAATAATGGAGGACGATCAGACGGCGGTGGCAGGAGCAGGAGCCACAACAATCAGCCAGGCTCAGGTAAGCAGGGACACTGGTCTCTGTCTTTACTCTATGGGCATTTATAATGTTTATATATTATCCCTTCCCTAAAAAAAAAAAAAAAAAAAAAAAAAGAGGGGGAGCCTGCAGATCACTTGGTCCTGAGTACTAAAGGAAGGATAAGTGATTAATTATGTTTTAAGGTGGATCTGTGGGGTGATTCACCGGCTGTGGAACAGATCATAGGGGTTAAAGGGTTAACTTCCTTGGTGTTTTTTTCTGTGCTCCTTTTTATACAGCATGTAAACTGTTGTCTGTGAAATATGGTTCAGCAAATGTCTTTTTTTTTTTTCCCTTGGGATATTGCAGAAGGCTAAAGAAAAGACCAAGCATGTCTCCCCTATTGTTAAAAGGAAATGTCCCTCTTGTAAGGGGTTACTGAGGGATTCCTGGCCCAAAATATTATGCAAATCTTGCATTGCGGACATAGTTAAGGAGGAGACAGCTCCTGCTAGTCCTGCAGCTCAGCAAAGCGAATTGCTAAGCTCTTTCAGGAAGGAACTGGCAGACACCTTTGAGTCCTTCAGGTCCTACCTAGATAGGCGTCCAACGGCGCATAGCAGTGTGGTGCCACATTCTCAATCCTCTGTTTCAGCATCCAGAGGGGGCAGCGACTCAGAGGAGGAGGAAAGTAACATTTTACTAAATTCTGATGAGGAAGCAGAAGAAGTAAATGAAGCTTCTTCTCCTTCTTCTAGGTACAAATTATCCCTTGAGGAGGTAGATGATCTACTAAGAACAATTCATACTACCCTTAACATCACAGAGGATAAGGCTCAGCTATCCCTACACGATAAGATGTTCCAAGGCCTCGGGGAGGAAAAACACAGGGTTTTTCCTGTACATAAATTTCTATCAGAAACCATTAAGAGGGAGTGGAAGGATCCAGAGAGAGCCCCCTTCTTTTCTAAATCCCTCAAGCGAAGGTTTCCGTTTGACGAGGATAGCTCGCATATTTGGAATAAAAAGCCAAGACTGGACGCAGCTTTTTCCCAGGTATCTAGGAATACTGACCTGGCCTTTGAGGACATGGGTATCCTTAAAGATACCATGGACAAAAAGGCAGACTCCCTATTAAGGAAGGCATGGGATTCTTCTTTAGCTAATTTGAAGCCTGCCATGGCCTCAACGGTGGTAGCCAGAAATCTGGAACACTGGCTGGAGCAGCTGAGAGCCCACATTGAGGCAGGGACGCCTCGTAAGGATCCGCTAGATACGCTCCCGGTGTTATCAAAGGCGGAGTCAATCAGGATGTCAGCCAGATCCACAGCTCTGATAAACTCAGCTCGCAGGGCATTATAGGTCAAGACATGGACAGGGGATACTGCTTCAAAAACAAAATTATGCGGTTTACCCTTTGAAGGTGATCTAGTGTTTGGCCCTGGGCTGGAAGCTATTCTTGACAGAACAGCTGACAAAAAGAAAGCTTTCCCTATAAAGAAGAAGGTACTTCCGCAAGGCAACAAAAATTTTCGTGCTTTTCGGAAAACCCCAGATACCAAAGAGGCAGGCTACAAAAGGCCTTGGAAGTCTCAAAGAGGGAGGGGCAAGTCAGGAGTACTTTTTCGCCCCCCAACCACAAGCCCAAAAACCCAGTGACGGTCACCCAGCTGTGGGAGCAAGGTTACAGACCTTCTTTTTACAGTGGAAGACTATAACAAGCAGCCAGTTTATCCTCAAGACCATCTTGGAGGGTTACAGGCTGGAATTTTCTCAACCTCCTCCTGTGCGTTTTTACATAACCCAGGCTCCCCGAGACTCAGAAAAGTCACTAGCAATGACAGCTATCCTGAAGGACTTGATGCTACAAAAGGTGATCGTGAACGTGCCCCCCGGGGAATTAGAACAGGGGTGCTATTCACACATATTTCTTGTAAAGAAACTGTCGGGAAAATTCAGGCTCATCCTGAACCTGAAGATTCTAAAGTATTTGTTAGAGGGCAGGGACAGTTAACCCTTAGCACCGCATCCCTATTAAATAAATACAAAGAAGGAAGGGGGGTTGGGGTATAGATACCCCTGGGATTTTTATGGTGCTTTTCAAAATTTTGGTAGGTCAGTAGGAAAATAGATCAACCTCAAAAAGAAAAAAAGACACTGTATGCAAATTGCCAAACTGACTAATAATAATCTTCTTATTCAAAATCTTTAATAGTTAAGAATAATAACAAAACAATCATCTAAAAACAAGCACAATCTTGAACAAACATAGTCAATTAGTGAAGTATTTTAAAATTAGAAACCACTTTGCGATACCAATCTCAACATGTTTCGCTCAACAACTGAGCTTCATCAGGAGTTTTTTGGTACAGATGTGGCATACAAGCCAAAACAGATTCAAAGATGAATGGTAGACAACATAGGTTGTGAACGTATATAAAGTGCCGTGGCTCAAATGCCAATCAGAAGGCTGAGAGGGGAGGTATATGCCGCTCTCCCCTTCCGTACACATTCACCCCACCTCTCAGTTTACTGGGGCAGTATATACTTGGATCTTCTGATCTGACTCTTAAGGGTTGTCAATTTGGATTGCCACCTTGTGGTGAAACTGGAGCGTTGTTCTCCTTTATGCTTTTGTTCATATGGCTATTTAAGCCCTGAACATTTACCCTTGATTCAACCTAGAAGTTACTCTACACTTAGGCCCCTCTGTGGACCAAAAAACGGTTTTGGGAGGCCTTAGACGGGTGAGACGCATCCTTCTGATTGGCATTTGAGCCACGGCACTTTATATACGTTCACAATCTATGTTGTCTACCATTCATCTTTGAATCTGTTTTGGCTTGTATGCCACATCTGTACCAAAAAACTCCTGATGAAGCTCAGTTGTTGAGCGAAACATGTTGAGATTGGTATCGCAAAGTGGTTTCTAATTTTAAAATACTTCACTATTATACTGATCTATTTTCCTACTGACCTACCAAAATTTTGAAAAGCACCATAAAAATCCCAGGGGTATCTATACCCCAACCCCCCTTCCTTCTGAAGATTCTAAACAAGACTATCAGGTACAAGAAGTTCAGGATGGACACAATATTCTCAGTGAAGAATCTCCTGACCCCGGGATGTTTTATGGCTTCCATAGACCTGAGAGATGCATACTTACATGTACCAGTAGCATCAACATCTCAGAAACACCTAAGGTTTGCGATAAAACTGGGGGAATCTACCCTTCATCTCCAGTTCAGAGCTCTCCCTTTCGGGCTGTCATCCTCTCCGAGGATTTTTACGAAAATCCTGGCGGAGGCTTTGGCCCCACTCAGAGTAGAGGGGGTATCAGTCCTGCCCTATCTAGACGATCTACTAATTTTTGCCAAAACAAGGGACCTGTTAGTGAGAGATCTGGAAAAGACAATGAGACACCTGGTGGGTCTAGGATGGATAATCAACGAGGAGAAATCAAACTTGATTCCATCTCAGACCATACTATTCCTGGGCTACACGATAGATTCCATCCAGGAGAAAATTTTTCTCCCCGAGGGGAAGAGGGAGAAGCTTCAGGGGGCAGTGAAGAAGACGCAGACAAATATGCCAATCTCCATAAGAGCAGCTATGTCGGTCTTAGGGCTACTCACTGCGGCTATTCCAGCGGTGCAGTGGGCACGTCTACATGCAAGGGAGCTCCAGCAGACAATTTTAACGAGTTGGTCCTATGGAGAGTCCCTAGAAAAATTAATAAGGATACCTGCGCGGGTTCAGAGGAAGCTTTGGTGGTGGAGAAATCACTCAAACCTGAACAAGGGTCTGCTCTGGGGTTTTCCTTTGCAGAAAAGATTAACAACAGACGCAAGTTCCTGGGGTTGGGGCGCCCACCTGGACGAGCAGATGGCTCAGGGGAGTTGGACAGACTGGGAAGCCAGAAAGTCCTCCAATTGGAGAGAGCTGAAGGCTATTCTCTTGGGTCTATGGGCCTTCGAAAGAACAGTCCGGAGCCATCATGTTCAGGTCCTATCAGACAATGCCACAGCGGTGGCTTATATATCAAGGCAGGGAGGAACAAGGAGCAGGGCTCTGCTATCCTTGGCACTCCAGATTCTAGCCTGGGCAGAAAACAAGCTAAACTCCATAACAGCGATACATCTGAAGGGAGATTTAAACCTTCTAGCAGACTTTCTGAGCAGAGAAAGAATACTGGAAGCAGAATGGAGTCTGAATGCAGAGACTTTCCGACAACTAACAGAAAGATGGGGAGTGCCCCAAATAGATCTTTTCGCACCCCAAAAGAATGCAAAAGTAGAGGCCTTCTTCTCACTGAACAGACAGGATCAGGCAGAGGGATTGGATGCATTAGCGCAGCCATGGAAATTCCAGTTGTGCTACGCCTTTCCCCCCTTTCAGATGATCCCTGTAAGGGTATCACCAGCACTAGACGTGGGCGTCGGCGCGCGTCATCGCACACTTCCCGGCAAGTTCCTGGTGTTCCCGGGCGTCAGCGCGGCGCCAGGGCGCGCGCGGGTACGCGGCGCTCGGGCGCGCGCGCGGGTGCACGTGTGCGTGTACGGGCGTGCGCGCGTTCGCGATAGCGCCGGTTTGGCGCCAAAGTGCATATATAAATCCCCCTGTGCCTCTGGCACATTGCTGCTTCGTCTCAGCTTGTGATCTGTGCTTAACTTGAACCTGTTTGCTGTTACCCGTTTGACCCGGCTTGATTGACTATCCGTCCTGCTCCTATCCGACCCGGCTTGCCTGACTACTCTTCTGCTACCTGCCTGATACCGTTGCCAACCTCTGCCTGCCTACCGACTCTGCCTCTGCCTGCTGCTTCTGCCTGCCTCATACCCGTGCTGACCCGGACCGTCTGACCCTGCTTGTGCCTGCTGTTCCTCTGTGCTGTAGCACCTTCAGCTCCAGCTCCAGTGATCTCTGCTTCTACAAGTGTTCCAGGGAGCTGCCTCCAGTGTCTACCTGATCTGCAGTCCAGCCATCCCAGAGGGATCTCTCATCACATCTGCTCCAGAGACTCCGCTCCACAGGCACTCCTACCCCACTGTGCTCAGGAGACCACTGTTCCCACTCCAGTGGCTCCTGAACCAGCGTTGTATGAGAGGTCTTCTCCTACAAGTCAGGCTCTACTACCAGGTACCTAACAGTACGAAGCAGCCATGTCTGAGCCTGCAGGAGATACCTCTCCAATGAAGGAGATATGCACACACCTGGCGGCTCTCACCCAAGCAGTACAAGCTCTTCAGGACAATTACAATAGACTGGAAGGACAAGTTCAGAACCTGGCGGGGTCCAACCCTTCTGCGTCTTCTTCCTCTGCTGCTGCTCCAACACAGACCACTTCTGGGCCCGCAGTTGTGATGCTCCCACCTGAACCACGGGTCCCCATTCCAGAAAGATTCTCTGGGGATCGGGCTAAGTTTCGGACCTTCCGCAATGCTTGCCAGCTCTTTTTTGCCTTACAGCCCAGAACCTTTTCTTTGGAGGCCACTAAGGTTGGATTTGTCATCTCCCTCCTGCAAGGGGAACCTCAGACCTGGGCCCATCGTTTACTGGAAGGAGACTCGGCTCTAACCCAATCCTTATCCGCCTTCTTCCAAGCCATGGCACAGTTATATGAGGACCCTCAGCAGACTGCTTCAGCTGAATCTGCCCTGTTCGCGCTCCAACAAGGCCGCAGAACCGCGGAGGACTATGTTGCTGAATTCAGACGTTGGAGCGCGGACACACAGTGGAATGACGCGGCCCTGCGTCACCAGTTCCGCATTGGACTGTCTGAAAGCTTGAAAGACGAACTGGCCCGTGTGGGAGTGCCTGATACTTTAGAGACTTTGATCACCCTAACTATTCAGATCGATCGTCGCCTCCGAGAACGACGATCTGAACGATCAGTTCAACCAAACCGCCCGACCTGGATGACAGCCCGAGCTCCGATGCCTGCAACACGCTACTCCCCTGCATCCAGTTCTAATCCAGTGCATACCACACCAGATACCTCCGAACCCATGCAACTAGGGGTAATGCGACCTGCTTTGTCTCCCGAGGAACGTGCCCGGCGTCGGCAATTAAATCTGTGCCTTTACTGTGGTGGAACCGGGCATTTTGTCCATAATTGCCCAGTTAGAATGAGTAAGTGTCCATCTCCTATACCTACCAGTTTTTCTGCCTTATCTACCAATTCTACCCATCTTGCCATTCTTCTCTCGTTACAGCTTCCAGAAAAGACACTCCAAGTCAGCGCAATCATTGATTCCGGGGCATGCAGCTGCTTTATAGACTTAAGCTTTGCTAAGCAGCATAATATTCCCCTACGGACCAAGACCCATGGACTTTCTGTCTTCCTTGCCGACGGCTCTCGTATCAGATCTGGGCAAGTGACGCAAGAGACTCTGCCATTACCCACTACAATTGACTCTCAACATGAGGAATTGCTGATCCTGGACGCCATTACCTCCCCTATGTTTCCCATCATCCTGGGCATTCCCTGGCTCCGGGCTCACAACCCACACATCCATTGGATCTCCGGAACAGTGAAATTCCTGTCATCTTACTGCCAGGACCACTGTCTGGCGAAGGATCTGGATTCCCAGACTACTCTACTATGCCTGGACACCGACCAGAAAAATTGTCAGATCATTCCCAAACAGTATCATAATTACATTGATGTCTTCAGCAAGAAGGGGGCCGACTCTCTCCCACCTCATCGCCCCTACGACTGCCCCATCGAATTGTTGCCAGGATCCGAAATTCCCTTCGGACGCATCTTCCCTCTATCCGAGAAAGAACAAGAAGTGCTGAAGTCTTACATAGATGAAAACTTGGCCAAGGGATTCATTCGCCATTCCACTTCTCCAGCAGGTGCGGGTATATTCTTTGTTGCTAAAAAAGACAAATCTCTCCGCCCGTGCATTGACTACCGAGAACTGAATAAGATCACGGTCAAGAATCGGTATCCCCTACCTTTAATACCCGAACTGTTTCAGAAATTAAGGACTGCCGTCATTTTCACTAAACTTGATCTGAGAGGGGCTTATAACCTGATCCGCATTCGGGCCGGGCATGAGTGGAAAACAGCTTTCCGGACCCGATTCGGGCATTATGAATATTTAGTCATGCCCTTTGGACTCTGCAATGCCCCTGCGACTTTTCAACACCTGATTAATGACGTACTTAGAGACTTTCTAGACCTATTTGTGATTGCATATCTAGATGATATTTTGATCTTTTCAGAATCCCTGGATCTTCATCGAAAACATGTTTGCCAAGTGTTGGGTCGTCTCCGCTTACACAGACTTTATGCAAAAGCGGAGAAATGTGAGTTTGAGCGAGAAAGCATTCAGTTCCTAGGCTTAATCATTTCCTCCACTGGCATCAGGATGGATCCACAGAAGGTGTCTGCTGTTCTGGACTGGCCGGTACCCCTGGACAAGAAGGGGGTGCAACGATTCATCGGTTTTGCAAATTTCTACAGAAAATTTATCAGGGGTTTTTCTGCGATAATCGCACCAATCACTCAACTAACCAAACAAAATACCCGTTTTTCCTGGAATCACCCAGCCCAAGAAGCTTTTGAGAACCTCAAGAGACTATTCACCTCAGCACCTATCCTCAGTCATCCTGAACCATCCTTGCCATTTATTTTGGAAGTGGACGCTTCTGAAATAGCGGTCGGAGCGATACTCTCACAACGAAGGGGCAGTAAAGATGATATGCATCCTGTGGGGTTTTTCTCCCGAAAACTTTCCTCCGCGGAAAGGAACTATGATGTTGGAGACCGGGAGCTTCTTGCTATCAAAACTGCATTAGAAGAGTGGAGGTACCTGCTGGAGGGGGCTATGCACCCAGTACTAATTTATACTGACCACAAAAATCTAGAATATCTACGTTCCGCTAAAAGGCTAAGACCCCGACAAGCCCGCTGGGCGCTGTTTTTTTCACGCTTTTCCTTCCATATTACCTATCGGCCAGGTTCAAAAAACATCAAACCAGACGCATTATCACGCATGCATGACAACCCAAAAGACTCATCTGCTCCGGATACCATTCTACCGGCAAACAATTTTCTGCTCATTCAAACCGATCTCCTCCTCTCCCAGATTAAAGAAGCTTCCTCTGAATCAGCCAGACCCGCAGGGATTACCTTAAGTAACAGGGACGGACTACTCTGGAAAGGGAGCCAAATTTTTGTTCCTGAGGAGGTTCGGGTCAAGGTCTTAGCACTTCTTCATGACCACCCGCTGGCAGGTCACTTCGGGGTTCGTAAAACCTTGGAGTTGGTACAGCGTACCTTCTGGTGGCCCAATTTAAAGGACTTTTGTGAGAAATATGTTAGCTCGTGTCCCATCTGTACCCAGAATAAAACTTCCAGGAGTCGAGCTTGGGGTCTGTTAAAACCCTTACCGGTAGCCGATAGGCCTTGGAGGATGATATCCATGGACTTTATTGTAGAGCTGCCATGTTCTGAGGGATGTTCCGCAATTTTTGTGGTAGTTGATCGTTTTACCAAAATGGCCCATTTTCTTCCATTAAAAGGAACCCCGTCAGCTATGGAAACTGCTCACGTCTTCATCAAGGAGATCGTTAGACTCCACGGAATTCCCGTAAACATAACTTCTGACAGAGGGGTACAATTTACCTCACGCTTCTGGAGAGCCCTGTGCGAGTCTTTAAAAATCAAGCTGGCTTTGTCTTCGGCCTATCACCCCCAGACCAACGGCCAGACAGAGAGAACCAATCAGACTCTTGAGCAGTATATTAGATGTTTTACTTCCTTTTCTCAAAATGATTGGGTATCCTTGCTGCCCTTGGCAGAATTTGCCTACAATAACGCCAAGCACTCAGCCACTGGTCAATCCCCCTTCTTCGCTAATTATGGGTTCCATCTAACCTTTTTACCAGATTTTCTTCCAGAGTCCTCAGTTCCAGCAGTGCAAAATACGGTAGACTTCATCAATAGTAACAACCAGATGTTGCAGGAAGCAGTGTCCAAGGCTCAGGCGGACAGCAAGAGGTTCTTTGACCGAAGGAGAAGAGGGGAATTGAAGCTTCAGCCGGGCGACCAGGTATGGCTTTCTACAAATAATATCAAACTAGCCTGTCCTTCTAAAAAGTTGGCACCTAGGTTTATGGGACCTTTTCCGGTTAGGAGAAAAATTAATGAAGTCTCGTATGAACTGACCTTGCCTGACTCTCTTAAGATTCATCCTGTGTTTCATGTGTCCTTGCTCAAGCCTGCTGTACCTGATCCCTTTCCTGGTAGAGGAACTAGACCTCCTGAACCTATTTTGGTTGACGGGAACGAGGAATTTGAAGTTGAAGATATCCTCGATTGCAGGAAAAGACAGGGACAGATCCAGTTCCTAATCAAATGGAAGGGCTACGGCCCAGAGAATAATTCATGGGAACCTGATAGCAATGTGCATGCTAGGCGTTTAGTTCGAGCCTATTTTGCCAACCACCCTGAAAAAAGACTTTTGGGCACCCGGAGGTTGCCCCTTGGGGGGGGGCAATGTAAGGGTATCACCAGCACTAGACGTGGGCGTCGGCGCGCGTCATCGCACACTTCCCGGCAAGTTCCTGGTGTTCCCGGGCGTCAGCGCGGCGCCAGGGCGCGCGCGGGTACGCGGCGCTCGGGCGCGCGCGCGGGTGCACGTGTGCGTGTACGGGCGTGCGCGCGTTCGCGATAGCGCCGGTTTGGCGCCAAAGTGCATATATAAATCCCCCTGTGCCTCTGGCACATTGCTGCTTCGTCTCAGCTTGTGATCTGTGCTTAACTTGAACCTGTTTGCTGTTACCCGTTTGACCCGGCTTGATTGACTATCCGTCCTGCTCCTATCCGACCCGGCTTGCCTGACTACTCTTCTGCTACCTGCCTGATACCGTTGCCAACCTCTGCCTGCCTACCGACTCTGCCTCTGCCTGCTGCTTCTGCCTGCCTCATACCCGTGCTGACCCGGACCGTCTGACCCTGCTTGTGCCTGCTGTTCCTCTGTGCTGTAGCACCTTCAGCTCCAGCTCCAGTGATCTCTGCTTCTACAAGTGTTCCAGGGAGCTGCCTCCAGTGTCTACCTGATCTGCAGTCCAGCCATCCCAGAGGGATCTCTCATCACATCTGCTCCAGAGACTCCGCTCCACAGGCACTCCTACCCCACTGTGCTCAGGAGACCACTGTTCCCACTCCAGTGGCTCCTGAACCAGCGTTGTATGAGAGGTCTTCTCCTACAAGTCAGGCTCTACTACCAGGTACCTAACAATCCCCTTGGTCTTAAGAAAGCTACAGAAAGAGAACACGAGTATGATTCTGGTGGCTCCTTTCTGGCCCAAATGGGCTTGGTTCGCTACAATACAGGGGATGGCGGTGGAACCTTATTGGGAGCTTCCGCTTCGGAAGGACCTCCTAACGCAGGGCCCCCTTCATCACCCAAATACCCAGCATCTCAGGTTGACAGGTTGGTTACTGAGGAGCAGATGTTAAAAAATAAGGGCCTTTCAGATAAACTGGTCTCTACCCTGCTGAATAGTCGTAAGGAGGTTACCAGGGCCATCTACTTCAAAACGTGGAAGCGATTTAATAGCTGGTGTGCTACTAGGATATTTTCGCCACAGGAAATTGCTCCAGTGCTAGAGTTTCTCCATGAGGGAATGGAGATGGGGTTGGCAGCTAGCACCCTAAAGGTGCAGGTAGCTGCATTATCGGTTTTCCTTGAGAGAATTATCAGGGGAGCCGCTTATTATTAGGTTTTTCAAGGCATTGGCCAGAGCTAGGCCAATACCTTTTAAGTTTTTTCCTAGATGGGACCTGTCTGTGGTTCTGCGGGGTCTAATCAAAGGGCCTTTTGAACCTCCAGAGGAAGCATCAATCAGGCTATGGTCGTTAAAAATAGTCCTGTTAGTAGCAGTAACTTCAGCTAGGAGAGTAAGCGAGTTACAAGCTCTTTCCATAAGAGAACCCTTTTGTTATATTTTTCCAGACCGGGTAGTGCTAAAAACTGACCCGGGTTTCTTGCCAAAGGTGGCATCAGCATTTCATAGGGAACAAGAGATAATTCTCCCTACCTTTTGTCCTAACCCGTCCAGTGCTAAGGAGAGGTCTTTCCATTCCCTGGACGTGAGAAGGTGTTTATTACACTATATAGAGATAACGAAAGACTTTAGAAGATCAGATTCGCTCTTTGTTCTCTTCTCTGGTCCACGGAAGGGGTATAGAGCATCCAAAAGCACCATAGGTAGGTGGCTCAGAATGGCCATCAGCGAAGCTTATAAAGCTTCAGGAGCAGAGCCCCCTAAGGGGGTAGTAGCCCATTCAACAAGGGCAGTAGCAACGTCCTGGGCAGAGAGGGCAGGGGCTTCCCCGGGTCGGATCTGTAAAGCGGCCACGTGGACAAGTTTCTCCACCTTCACCCGCCACTACAGGTTGGACTTGCTATCAGCAGCGGAACAGTCGTTTGGCAGGAAGGTCCTGCAGGCGGTGGTCCCACCCTAGAGTAAGTACTCTTTTATCATCTCCAGGTGCTGTCCTGAAAGACGAAGGGAGAAAACCCTAGTTAGACTTACCGGTAACGGTATTTCTACGAGTCTTTCAGGACAGCGCCGATGACCCGCCCTAGATTTTCTTTTCCAATGTTTTTATTGAAATCAAATTTTAACAGATAACAAGGTTCACATTGATACAGGTTTTGTGTCAACAGTAATATTACAATAGTGAATCTCAAATTAGCGTGAATGGCTCATTATATAACTGTGCTAAGGCACCTAAGACGCCTAACACACATAGAAGATATTACAGTGAAATTCCCCGAAGAGGGACTGTCATGTAATATAATTCAATATCCCAACTTGGGGTTATAACAGAAAACTTAGGTATTAGGTATACTCTAGGATTAATATACTGTAGAGCCCGATGTCATGCGTATGATAACCCCACTGTGGGGACAAAGTAATAGTTTGTATGTAGAAAGAGAAGAAAAGGAAAGGGGGAAAGAAAGAAAAGGAGAAGTAGAGTGTGCAAACGATCTCCACGCTCCAAGCCGCTGCCCCCCCCCCCGTCCCT